>JAZGTH010000107.1:1335000-1602500 GCA_036877525.1 Chromobotia macracanthus | reverse complement strand
TAACAAAATTCCCTCTTATCCTAAATGGAAATTTATTCCTTTGTACCTGAACCGTCCCTAACCTTCATGCCAGTCTAACAGACAGGCAGACACACAGACAGGCAGACACAATGTTTCACATTCCTGTCATGTGTGTTCTTCCAGAAACTTTCAATGTTTCTGTATTTTCCCACTTCTTTCCAACTTATGACTTGTATTTTCTCTGTTTTGTCCCTTACGCTAACGATCTTTGCCTCCTTTCATCTCTCTGCTCTTTTCATCTGTTCTTTTTTCTCCTCTTTCTCTCGGTAGTCTCTGTACGTCAATTCAAAAACAATAGAGGCACTGAGACCCTGAATTATGTGAGAGAAAGGTGTTAGTTACTTTTTCATTTGTCTGAAACTCAAGAAATAATACAAAGATGTAAAAATAATCACAGTTCCCACAGATGGGAAATGGAACAAGGGAGAAAAAATGGGAAGGAAATAAATTAAGAGAAAATGTGGGCTTAGTGATGTTTTGCCTTTTACAGGGAATATAAAATGAATGGTGAAAGGGCCAGTCTGGTGCCCATCTCCAAAGTATTTGCACCTCCAGGAGATGCTGTGCAACAGTGATTCAGTTTCTCATCACATGCCCAAAGGTGACTGAACCAAATTCCAGGGGGAACTTGGAGAGATGCTGATTTTGACTTAAATACAAACTAAAATAAAAATAATAGGACTTTAAAAGGATGGAAGCACTTTATCACATTTATTAGTTGTTCTTGTTTGTGTGTGTGGCTAACACATCCAGTAGATTTTAATGTTAGTTAAAAGTAACATTTATTGATTAGGATGTAAGAGTATTTAAAACACAACCCAATAGGTTTTGTGTGGTGTCAGAAGTATAAATGTTCATTGATACATGATGAACTGTAACTTTTTATTAGACGGCTGTATTTCTAAACACGATCAACATTGTTAAAGAAACAATTTGGGGTGGTTATTTTTGGTCGTTCTCAGTGTGGGTGGCTGAATCTAAATGGCCTGGTTTGTTGGTTATGGCGACTTCAACTAAAAATTGGCAGGACGGAGAAAAAGACAGCAAGAGAGTGTGAGGGAGATAAAGTTAGTTCATATGTATTGAAACACACAGAGAAATGCCAGCAGTGACTGAGACTGTCCTTCACAGTACGAGACTAAATCTGTCACTCTCACACAAATATAAGGCACATCTTGTGGTAATCCCAAGTGTAAAGCAGCCTCCAACTGTTACTGTATGGACACAGTAGGAGATCTCTGCCTGACATCCACGGATTTAAAAACAGCTTTGCTTCTTGGAAACAACCACTATTATTCACCACTACTATTTCAATATTTTTAATCATTAATTTATTTGAATTAATGTAATATATATTGTAATTTAAGTGTTTATATATTTTTTTCCATTTTGTTTTATAGCATATTACTTTCATAATATGAAAACATATATATTCTGCTCCAGGCAAAGTAGTCCAGGCACAGAGATTTAGTTAAATGTTATCATATCAGTTCATTCTTTGCCTCCAGCACAAATTAGATTTATTAATAACTGGATCATATTTTATGTAAAGATGAAGTGTTCAAATTCTCTTATCTCAGTAATACATAAGCCATTTGTGAGTTGATTTAAGTGTGAACACTGTGGCTCTGTAGTCCTATTAAAACATTGTTTGTTTGAGCATTGAACATAAACACCTGAGAGAAAAATTACTAAACCAATGCTGATGAGGGGTCACAAACAATACACACCACACATTTAAGTAAACCACATAATATGAGCAAAGTACTGCATAACTCTTGCCCTGTTTTCCCAAAAAATATGATGGTTATTTTTGTATTAACATTCAGTACATATCTTTGGGCTGCAGCTGAGGGTTCTTTAAAGATAAAAACTCTTGGTTGCTTAAGTAGCCCTGAAGTGCAAAGAGAAATACAGCAATACTGATTAGAACCAAGTTATGACAGAGAGAGAGCGAGAGAGCAAAATGAAAAGAGATTTCTTCTTTCCAATTCATTCACAATTCCTCACTCTTTCTCTTTATCGCTGCAGTTCTTACATTTTCTGGCTTTTTATTTTTTAAATACCATTCTGTCTTGTTTGTGTTCTGTCATGCCTTCCCAACTTGCTATTATCACACCCATCTCTCGCTAACATACCTCGCTTTCTTAGTTTACTCTCTCTTCTACTTCTTCCTTTGATCACTCTCTTATAGAGAAAAATAATTGAGCATAGCTTAACCTGACAGTCTGGTTTATTAAGTCTGACACCATTGACCAAAAGCTTTTAATCAATCACTGCATTGATTAGTGGAGCTGAAAGGCTATTCACTCATATCTTTAAAGAATATTCATCTGCTTCAACTACATAATCAAAGAGCTGAGGTTGGTTTTCCTAACATTTTTATACAGGATAAATTACTGTATTAGGCATATTTTGACCTAAAACCAGTAAATGGGCAATAAATGTGTGCAGTGGTGTAATGCTGACTGACAGTCATATTCATTAATTGCAAGAATTAAATCTTATTTATTGACTTATAGATGATATTGAACAGCAGTCAGGCATACACACTCACACACATAGTAGAATTATAGTTGAGGGCACACAGATATGGATCATACCCAGAGCAGTTATGTAATCATATTCTTCTAGATAAGTGTCCATTGAAAAGAATGAGTGCTGTACCCCTCACATAATATGTCTTACAACTCCAGCAAGGTCCTCCCATTGATGTTTGTTAAAAACCTGCTACATTTTCATAAGTATCTGCAAGACGCTGCCTGAGGCTGCAGCCCACAAAAATCCTTCCCAAGAAAAAAAATTCCCAAGTGTGCAAATGCAGATTTTCCGGCATTTCTCTGCCTCTGACCTCAGCTTCTGAAGGAGTCTTACGGAGACTTACCAACTCAAACCCCAGAGCAATTGTCTTTTCTTTTTGCATTTTGGCACAAACCCACTAAAACCGGCAGCCGCTTAAGCTTTACAAACATCGCTGATGTGGAACCGTCTTTCAGTTACAGCGCAGCTCTGTTTAAATGTCACCGGTTACAAAGTGACAGATGTTGGACACAGTTACTGATCTGTTAAAGTCTCTTATTGAAGTGTGTTGTCATTGGAGTCTCATTTTAGCTGTTCAGCTGTGACGATGGCTGTCCATGTCGGGATTACCTTAACAACATTTTAAGCCTTTTCATGTAATGCATAATCAGCTGTGAAAGAGGTACCCATGCACCTCAAATTCTCAGTAGCATTTCCATCCTGCTTAATCATATTTCACAGGTCCCTTGAATCCCACTAATGCTTGAAAATCTTTACATGCTGTCTGTAAAGACAACAGAACATTTCTAAACGAAAGGAGCAGCCATTTCATACATCAGTTCACACTTTTACTGAACAAAACTTTCTGAATGTATCTAGAATTTGATGTAAGAGATGTAAGAGAAGAGAAGTTTATGCACACATAAGACAGGATTTCTATTTTTGCTATCGTGCAATATTCTACAGTACACCAAACACAAGCATGCTCATTTTAATAAATGGAGTAAATCCACCCACGTACCTATGTTAACATTTCTTGTGGACAAACTAATACAATAAAATAGGTTATTGACCTTGGTATAACCTTAACTTGTATAACTTGTGTATGTGTAACTTGAATGCACTGTAAGTTGCTTTGGATAAAAGTGTCTGCCATATGTATAAATGTAAATGTAATTGTAAACTTACTAACCTCATTGCAAACAAACTAGTCTTTTAGTGTATTAGTGTGCTTGTCATGCACAGCGGTTCAGTGACTGTTACACATGTACATAAACAGGCTAACTGACATTTGTTGTAGTATAAGTAGTATAATAGTGTAATAATGTATAAAAGTATAATAATAATGTATAAAAGTAGTATAATTAAACATCACTAAATAGCTAAACAGCCACTAACTCTCCCAAGCCCTATTTATGCAAAGGCCTATACTAATCACCAGCACCAACAAAAATCAATTAGATTAATGCAAATGCCATGTGACTTTAAAGAATTGCTTTCCATAGTGATTTAAAGATGCCAGCAACATCTCTTACTCATGCAACGTATTGAACCATATGCCTGAGATTAAGGGAACTCATAGCTAAATGTATTTGTTTTGTTGTTACGTGTCTTGCGTTGTTCTGATAATTGTGAATGAACTAAATGCCAACAAATACTGGAGCAGTGCAGTGAAAGCTCTACGTGTGTGCGTCTGGTTTCACCTTTATGAGTTTACACCTGATTTGCGCGGACACCATATGGCTGTTCCTCAGATTGCCTACGCGGAACATTAAGCAGAGTTTTCCGTCCCGCTGTGAGATCACCGCGTCCTGGCTGAACATGAGCGTCTCTGCGCGCTTCTTGGGCTGAGACATCTTAATAAACATACAGCCGATGAGGAACGCGTCCACTATTGAACCCAACAGAGACTGGAACAGAAACAGAATAATACCCTCGGGGCACTTCTCGGTTATATAGCGGTAACCATAACCAATGGTCGCCTCGGTCTCAATGAAAAAGAGGAACGCTGATGGGAAGTTGTAAACATTGGCTACGCAAGGAGTGTAAGACGCGTCATGGCCATGATTTAAGTCCCCTCTTATATATGCAATGATCCACCACATTGAGGCCATGACCAACCAGGCTATGGTATATGTGAGAATGAAAATGAGCAGATTCCAGCGCCACTTCAAGTCCACCAGCGTTGTGAACAGGTCCGATAAATATCGACTGGTCTCTCCACCAAGGTTCCCGTGCTGGACGTTGCAGCGGCCGTTCTTCTCCACGAAGCGCTGGCGTTTCTTCTTCACCGGTGCGCCGGAGAAAGTCGCGCCTCTGTTCGTATTCACCACCTGATAATCTTCTCCAAATTTACGCCTAAGCGCAGCCATAACTTCAGCGCATTTGTTTCATTGAAACCGGTACGTTGTATTTTTTAAAAACCGCTTACTTTCTCTGTAGCATAGCTTTGATGCCTTTTTATTTGCGAAAGCGGATGAAAAGGTTAAAAAATGACAAGGTTGGATCGTATTCACCGCGTCAGTATGAGTCAACTTAAAACGCAGCTCTTTCGCCTCTCTCCTAACTTTTTCCTCAAATCAAGAGCTAAACTTAATAGTGAAACATACTCGGGTAAGAACTGACAATGCATGCCTACTGTAACATCAGTTTACATAAATGTCACTATACAAGTATTGCCTACTATACTATTTTCTGTGCCAAGGTCCCCTGGAGGTCCGTGTTGAGCGCACGGGTTGTTCTCTGTGCACTCACCGCTCCCCTGCACGTAATATGGCATGAACAGGAGAATAAAAGAGAGAGAGAGAGGGGGTATGAGAGACGGGTGGGAGGGGGATTGTGAAATATTATTTTCCACACTAGAAAAGATGCTGAAATAGAGATGTGTGTGCGTGTGGTGGTGGTCATATGGAGGGTCTGCATTGTGGGGATCAAATTTCCCCACGTGAAAATGAAAACCTAGGATCAAATATATTCTATGGTCTATGAGTCTTCATAAACAGTGTTTAGCCTGCTGAAAAATATAATGAAAATATTAAATTTACTAAGATGTAGGTTACAATAACAATGAACAAACAAACGTCTGTTTAGTAGAGAGAATAGTATTGGCGAGACGATTACATTTCCAGTTATATATTAAATTATATATATATAAATATTGCAACAGCTCAATTGACTACAGCGGTGCGCTTTTAAAGTAGATACAGTCTTTTGTTTTAAAGTGTTGTATTTGATTGGCTACTCAAATCTCTATTCTTCAATCAAACTTTCTGCTTTGCAGTCACTTTATCAAATAAAATCGCGCCATCTGCTGACTAAGATATAAGTAAGCACACACTTCACCAAACACAATTGATAGTAATACAAAATGTTGTATAATATATATTTGTACCATAACAACCTGCAACAATTGTACATAGCATAATAACAAAAATAACAGTAATATCTAAAATCTTTGCAAAAAGATAAGATCTTTATTTTGCCCTAACCCTACAGCTTGAAGTCCACTGAAATAATGGCATAACAGTAATTATGTCAAAATGCTTTTAACTAAACATGTAGCCCACAAGCCATGAGGCTTACATATTTCAGTATAGTGGAGTAATATGAGCAGCAGGATGTGTCTTTTGTCTTTTTTTAAACATATAACTCATAACTGTAATAGAGACACATAAACATAATATTCCCACCAACATAATAGCTTATTTTTGGCTGTTGTGCAGTTATTACTTGAGTGGAGAAATTTGAAACTGCATTCTCATTCGCTCTCTGTTTGCTCCTTTGGGGAGTCTCAGATATATGGGCTACTATCAGGCCAGACTGGATGTGAAATACTGCATCACAGTATATCCCAGCTATTTGTGCATTATATTAAAGATCATCATATTCCCAAGTAATGATAACTGGTCTGGCTTTAAGGAATAATGGATAAAAATGAAAAAAACTCTTGTAGATGAATCCTCTCTGTATTTGCCTCACCCGTGGATTAAAAATGTATTAAATACATTTATCAGAGGAATGAATTATAGTAATTATGAATTATTGAGCAGTGCCTGTGGTGGTTTTGAGATTGTGTACGTCCATGAATGTTATTAGAGGACTAAGATAAGTAGACTTATTTTCAATCCAAACAGTATTCAAAATGAATTTATGCATAAATATGAATTTGTTTATGTTTGGTGATAGATAGCATGATCCTTCCTACAATGAACCACTGGCCCTACGGTCAAGGCACAGAAAGTTTTGATTCTTATAAACTCTTCTCCATGACAGCCTAAATAAAATGCAGTACAAAATTAAAAAAACAGATGATATCACACAGCGCTTTAGATACTGTTGGATATGAAAATTATTGATGGATGTAGAAAAACAGGAAGAGATAAAAAGATGCAGACACACTACACACTCTTGAATAATAAATAAGCTCTAAGAATTGATGACATGTACATCATATCACATGACCTGTCGAGTTTCCTTAAATACCAATCATGGTCTGTTAGTTCAAAACTGAGCCTGGATTAACCACCACAACAATGGAAAGAAATCTTCTCACATTAGTTCTTTCTCTCACCATTACTAGGCCATTGTTTCAGATTTTCTGTTGCACATTTTGTTTTTGCATGTCATTCCTCTTGCAGATGATTATGTATTTCTCTTTATTTTTCTGATGGTTGATTATGAGCAGTATTATATACTGTTATCTTATTCTAGAATTAATAATACAGCAAGTAATAAACAGACAGATTATAAACACATTATTAACACAGATGCATCCATGACAGAACATCCTTGTGTATTTTTAAACAAAGAAAAAGCCTGTAATATGTTATATTGTGGACAATGGATAAAAGGACAGGACAGAAAAACTTTTAGGAGTTGAAAAATTACTAAACCTTTTACTTGTTGAATGCACCCATCATTTCTATTATTTCTTTGAGTCTAGACTAATAGGGTCATAGAACAGACAATTAAGAGAGGCAGCCAGTATCTGAACAGCCTGTTCCTCTGGCAAGGACAATTTTGGGCAAGTGTGTTTTTCCACCAACTGAATTGCTTTGTTCTCTAAACTCTCTCACTTTATAGAACATTTTACCATAACATCCATTCTTATTTAAATGTTTCATCTTTTCTTTGTTTCTCTCTTAATATGCCTTCCTTTTAAGTCACTATCTCTATTCACAAAGAGGGTAAAGTCTAATTAATTAGGAGCTATTTGAGGAATTGTTTTTCTTCACTAAATTGTGTCACGACTTTGCTATTAATTTGAGAGCTGCATTACAATAGTAAGATGTACTTTGTCCTCATTTTGGGGGCCCCAAAGGGACACCACCATACTTCCAAGAGACACAGTTATTGAGTTAGACACAGCAGCCTATAATAGGTAATTGCAATATTCACTATTTCAAAGATATATATATGAATGCAGAAGTTCATGCAGAGGGTTTGTTTGTTTCCTGAATGTGATTAGCCATTTGACTCTGGGTAAACATATACCCATGTCAAGAAGAACACGAAAATAAACATCTATGAGACTTATCCACAATGGATGCTATGTGCTTTAATATAATCTATAACATGTTTTGTGCACACCGACTGCTGGTAAAAATCTTCCCAACAGCACCCACTAGGTCCAGTCTGCGGTGCTATAGTTCACTATCGGACGCTGCTCCAATGCCCTGGATCAGAGCGTCTGTCTCCTCGCAGGACCCGTCCGCTCTACCCACAGTTCCCCGCGCTCGGGCAAGATGGAGGAACGCAGCAGCTGCCGGAGAACAATGTTTGGACTCTGAAGACTAAAAGAAACGTCGGAGGGGGGAATATACACAGAGAAAGAGCAAACGGCGGACATGCACTGGTAAGCGAAACGCAGGGATGAGCTTTGATTTAAGTTTGAAGCGCTGGAGAGAGGCACGCAAGCGGGGCAGACAACAAAGCGCAGCGACGTAATGTAGCATGTAGCCGCTTAGCTTGACTCGAAGCATCAATTGTTCGCTGGAGTTGCATGGACCTGTTTATTATGGGTAAGCGCTGTCGCTTGAACAGCCACATTATCGTACCTACTTTGCATGTTCTTATTAATTCTTATGACCACTCAGTATGAAAATAATCACTGTTTGGCTTTGTGTAGTACTCGTGTTTACTAAATATTGGGAATATTTTCTTATAAACAGCACTTAATTCGTTCGTACGGTATGTTCTGTTCTTGGCCAATTTATTTATTATGCGTCGCTTAGCCTCATAGCTAGCGCGTTAGCGGCGAGGGCCTTTGTGAGTCGGCATGAAGTTATTAATATGGATTCCACCATAACGGTCCTGCGTTACTAACAGCAACTTTAAACTCCGCTGGCCACTTTCACGGTACAGACCTCAGAGACCTGCACCGTGGAGACGTGCTTCTCGCCAGTGGGGCCATTGAGCCCCTGAATTTATACACGCTTTGATCTGCGTGTCTAAAATAAATGATTCGTGTCTGTCTGATTGATGAGCTAGCTCAGTTGGCTAACGTATGCACGCGAGCTATTTACATACCATCTGCGTCGCGTGCCGTCTGCGCGCACTCTGGACAAAGAACTGAGAGCTGTGTGCTCTTACAGCAGATAAAAGACATTATGTAGTACTTTGTATTGGGACATTGTGTTCCCGTTTCTGAGACTCACAGCATTTTTCTCTTAGAAGAAAGTTTATAGCTAGACTGCGAGGGAGTTGGACGTGATTTAAATCTCTTCTATTACATTTTGTATTTGACGTGCTCGTGTACCACATGCATATCGTCCTGAATTGGTTCGGACAGATGCTGATAGTTTCGTGTCGTATGCGAAGTGCTTATTCAGACGTGACATGCATGGCGTGGTTCTGACTAACGCATTGCATCTGGTTCACATCCAGTCAAGCGGCCTTTTAAGGGAAATGAAAGGTATGAATCATCGGATGGCGCTGGACTTAGAAGAGAAATTGGCTTCCAGGAAACATATGTACACTCTCGAAACGCGCAAGTCTGCAGTGATCGTCTGCGTCAAATCTGATCTGTTAACTAGTTTCTGTGCAAATACTATAGTTATTAATGATGTATTTTTGTGCAATCAATGTACAATAACAAGTTACCACTGTGTTTTTAACCATAAATTTGGTATTTACGTTCTTTAAAGCTCCCAACGGTGGCTGCCGCAGTCATTTTTCTCAGAAGATTAGGGATTGTTAAATTTGCATTGGTGATAATCTGCTCATCCGCTGTAGTAAACAAAGCGCAGTGTGCGGCTCTCAATGACGTCAGTATCAAAGCTGAGCCAAACGCCTCGCATTCAAACTCATAAGCCTGCGCATAAAATAACCAACACTATAGACATCTCTTATACACACACACTTTTGTCCAAATTACAACGTAAACTACAACATGTCGGCGTTTAGGATGAATGTCACGTAGCCCAATAACATTCCTTGTCCTAGACAGTTCACATGGCTCAGCGTCTGTGTTTGTATTTATAACATGTACCTAATCCTTAACGTTAGAAATAGAGCGTGTGACCAAACACCAACCAGTTTTTTTACATATGCAATATCCTAAAGTGAATGTGTGTGTGTATAAACGCTTCTTTATTAAGCATGAGGATAGAAATTTTATGACGTTATTGAATTGCTCCTGCTTACTATTTAGATTGTACAATTACAGTTGTTCTTGTTTTACAACACCTTTTTGAAAATTACTTTAACTTGGGTCCCTAATGGAGTTTATCTCAGTAACATGTGTGACTTAATGCATTTGCCTCTAATATTTGCCAGTTTCTCTTCAGGTCTGCCCTGTGTTCACCTGTCAATACATTCACACAGAATGAGTGTATGAATATCATGTATTTTAAGAACATATAAACATCCGTACAACACAGACAGTGTGAAATGCCTGTTTGAGCATTTTTATTGATTTAATTACTCCTGTACAGTAAGTTGTTTCCTGTAGGTTTGTTTTTGAAAGGCAGGCATGCTGTGTGTAGTATAGTGGAGGTGTTCAGCAGTTGATATGTGATCTGGCTCTCTTTTGTATCTGACCTACAAACCCTTGTTTGATTAATCCAGTTAAGCACTTATTAATTGGATCAAAGAAGCACATGGGTACTGTCCCTGAGTTTTCTGTCAGACATCACGTGCACACTTTTTCTCCATGCATTTTTGCCAAACCTCAAAAAGGCCTATCAGTGTTTTTTTAAACGCTTGTTACAGTGGCCTGTTTTAAATCTTACATTTTTCCTACTTTAAGACCTACTATATAAGACCTACTATATTACTAAAAATGTTACTAGCATACTTACTTACAGATGTAGCTGTGTGGTCAAAGTCTAAAAGCAGCCCCGCTTAGCACTAACACAGCTCATTTGGTTCTTTATGACAGTGTTTCTCGACTAGGGGGGCTTAAATATGGCTTAAATTACTAAAAATAAAAAAAAATTTAGTATTTTTTTAAATTATTTTATAATATATACATCTTTGTAGTTATGCCAAGCTGTAGAATATTTTTCTGGGTAGAAATTGTGAGTGGGGCGGGCCTTCAAATATTGTTGTAAACAATAGAGAGGGCATTGAAATCTAATAGGTTGAGATCCACTGCTCCCTGACACATTTAAACTCACACAGTTTTTGAAATGCAAGTAATTAAGGAAGAAAGTAAATATTATGGAATTCGCATATGTATGTGTATGCAAGACACAATTTATAACAAAAACATTCAAATGGGAAACTTGTGATATCTGTTGACTTAGTAGATATGGAACTGACAACAAGCGCAATGACCACTTCGGTTAACCATGGCTGATGCTGATACTCTCTCATTAAATAAAAATGATTGTCTCTGGCCTGGTTGTTGTATCAATGTGTTGCACAGTACCGTAATCAATATTCAATAGGAAATCCTCATAATTATTCGTGTCTCTGTTGTGTTTTTAGGATGAGCGAGGTGCCTTTGCATTGACGTGGACTCCATCGCCCCCTGTTCCAGCATTAGCATCGGTGTGATAGATCTATGAGTATTGCCCCTTCACCATGAGCCTGATCCAGGATAAACTTGGCAATGAGTTCCTCCGCTCCAATGGTGGCATGGAACCAGGCTTTGGTCCGAGCATGCTCATGTTCAGCCACCTGCCTCCTGTCACTAGTTTCACTCGTCTGGCCAATCAAACGGTTATGGCTGACCTACAGCCCCACGAGATGATCTTGAAAAAGGAGAGGGACTCACCGGATTGTGGTGGAGTGCTGAGTGCTGGAGGCTTGGGTGGTGGATGTGGCATAGGGGGAATGATGGGAGGTGTGGGTGATTATGTTCATGCCATGGGCATTAAACAAGAGAAGGTTTCAGAACACGATTACAGATTGCCCCTCTACCCAGGGGGTGGAGCTGGAGTGCGAAGTGGAGGAGAGTTGCTGGAGGTGTCGCTGGGCAACCATCAGAACTTGGTGGTGCATGACCTTAGCCTGGGAAACGTAAGTGTGTCTGTCTATAGAAATACCTTCAAAGTTATTGTACATTTCAATCTGATGGAAGTTATTTCAAAGCAATGTTATATGGCAAGGTTGCAGTACTGGAAAGTTAACTACATAAGGGAAATGAGTCATGAATTAAGGCAGAAAATCTCAATTACGCACATTATTATAGCAAATCACAAATCATAGCGTTGTTCTCTAAAAAGTAGTTCCAGTTTTTCAAATTAAAATGATCATTTAAGATCAAAAAGAAATATTTTTTCTGTGTTTGTTTTCTTTTTTTGCCAGATTGTTGTTTTTCTACTGCCGTTTTGTTGCTAGTAATTTTTCTGTAACAGACAAATGATCTAACTAGTGCTGTTCATTATTACAGGGAGGGCTGCATATGTGCCTTCTCTCCTTGTTTTTCTTGTGGCATTTCTGGTATTTTAAATTGAAAAAATTTGAAATAAAAAAATACATTTCCTGGACACAAATTTAGGCAGGTTTCCTTTTAATGTCTGGATTATATGGAAATCATACAGTCCTATCTCAAGCCAAGGTGAATGTAAAATCTATAGTAATACCATAGGGTATAAACCATCTTTCCTGTCAGTGATCTCATCTAGTTTCTCTGAGAAAGAGTGAGTGGGATTTGACAAGGTCAAATATAACAGGCAAGGGCACACACGTTCAAAACAGCACCTTTACATTTGCCTTGATAATTAAGCATCTTTCAAAGTATTAAGTGCATAAATCAAATTATCTACTTATTTATAAGGAATGATCATCTCAACCACACTGGTGGCTGAGAGGGCATCAGGCTGAAGAATTGAGATGATGCATTTGCCTCTTCTTTGTGCAGTAGCCAAAGGCAACAGTGTAATTTTTCGTGATTAGATTAAACAAAATCATGACTCATGCTAATTCACAGTTATTGCTAAGAGTGTATGGAAAAAGAGCACACAAAATATTTTTTGTTCTGTCTTGTGTATCATGGAGCTTTTTCTCATGCTCTTTTTGGGAGAAAATTGTTAAGGAGGCCATTAAAAAAAGAAGGGGAAATGTTTGTTTTGGCTAGCCCCTCATGTAAAGTCTCATGTAAAACAGCGACAGCTCCTTCACTCTATTTTGTTTCATCCATCACATACAACACACAATAGCCTTCTGACAAAAAATGTAAGATTGAAAATTGTTTTTTTTTTTTATTTTCGTTCAGGATTATAGTGTTTCTCAGCACTGTCTTGTTTTACATTGCTATATTTAAATGTGCAGCTGTTCAATAATCTGTATGGTGTTTTTCTATAGATGCTCTGTAAAATGAGGAAAGTGCCGTTTTCTCTCAAGGGATAGATATAGAAGCTCGTAAATAAGAGATTTACCACCCTGCCTTTGCCACATACACATTTGGGAATACTTTTAATATTCAAGCTAGACTCTCATCAAGTTTGTGTGTTATAGAGCGCTGCCTTGTTTCTGTGTGTTTGTTGCCATTTAAAAAAACCTATTATGGTTTATTGAAACACTAAGCACACAGTACTCATTCACACATTTTTAGTTTCAACCTTCTATGCATGTTACTTAACATTTTTGTGACTGAAAGGGATTTTTTTTTGTTATTCATTCTCAGTCCCGTCTTTGTTGTCTTTCCAGCTGTCAGGGCGGCTGATAAAGGAATCCTCAGGGAGGAAAGGTCGAAGGTCAAATGGTGAGGGACAGGAGGGCAAGACACGGAGGAAACGAGGAGAGTCAAAGGTACACACACACACACACACACACCGCATTTACATACAGCTTGTGTTTTTAGATGCTGTGTTTATTGTTGAATCTGAGGATTTAAGCTTGTTAGAAGCCATTATTCTCAATGTATTGTGCGTGCGTGTGTGTGCGCGTGCGTGCGTGTGTGTGTGTCAAATACTGTCTAATGCCAAATACTGTCTTGTCCACAGTCTGTGATGCTGGATCCCGATGGAGGCAGCTTGTCTCCAAACTCCAAACCGCACATCTGTGAGCACTGCAATGCAGCATTCCGCAGCTCCTATCATTTACGCAGACATGTGCTTATACACACAGGTTAGCATGCGCTCATGCACACTATAGACCTCACTCTCCTGTGCACCACAAATCAAGTACAGTTTAAGAGGAACATGTTCTAAAATGGCCACATTTCAAGTACAAACAATCGCATAATACATAATGAAAACATTTTTTTTCTGTGGTAAACAGAGTTCAGTTGATAAGTTTTTAATTAGTTATGCAGATTTAGTGAAGGTTTTATCATATTTGCATTGCCGCATAAAGGCAGACTTAAAGTGTACTTTTTAATTCATTTAATTTGCACACAGAAAGGAAGCTTCCACAACTTCTCAAGAAGATAAATGACCTTCTAGAACATAGCCTTCGGTAGCATCTTAATAGGCGAGCCACTGCTTACATTTTTGACATTTCACAATGCTTTATGATATAGATTCTTAATATATATTTGTTGTAGGAGACCGTCTGATGGACTAGCCAATTCAGCAGTAATCATTTAAATATTTGTATCAACATTTATGGAAACTAAATTATGCCAACACAGTTAAAATAGATAGTCTTGTTGAGCCCATACTAAAACCATTATGCTGTGCTGCTGCCCCTGTAGTTACTTCAGACACAGTCAATGCTTGACCATCAGTGTCCCTTACAGGTGAGAGGCCTTTCCGCTGCACTCAGTGTAACATGAGCTTCATACAGAAATACCTCTTACAAAGACACGAAAAGATCCACAGTGGTGAGTTCTTTAGGTTTACACCAACTTCAGCTTTCATTTGCTAATTTCTGACCCATCTGTTTACATAATGTGTTGTGGCAGCTTTTGTTTTTATTGTCAGTTTTACAAATCAGGTCATTAGTCTCCTGTTCTTGACATCCAGCCTGCTTATTTTTTCATTCTCGTGTGTCCATGTTCCAGGAGAGAAGCCATTCAGCTGTGATCAGTGCAACATGCGTTTCATTCAAAAGTATCACATGGAAAGACACAAGAGAACTCATAGTGGAGAAAAGCCATACAAGTGTGATACCTGCCAACAGGTCTGTTTCATGCAGGCCATGAAGATTAACATGTCACTTTGTTGAGCTGTGAATTTTCTCATGTTTTTTTATTTCCATTAGTATTTTTCTAGAACGGACCGGTTGCTGAAGCACAAACGGACGTGTGGAGATGCCATAAAAAAAGGCATAGATGGGGCAGAGCATGAGTTGGGTGCAGCAGGCGATGGGGAACATGGCAGCTATGGAATTACTCAGGGAAATGCAGCTACACCAGGCCGCAAACGAGGCAAGTCAAAAAATGCTGGTGAGGGGGGTGAACGCAAGCGCAAGAAATCAACCACAGCTATGGGGGCAACACATAGTCAGGGGGCAGAGGCTTTTGACCTTCATGAGTTCAACTCAGTCGGGAACCATGGGGTACCAACAACAACATCTTCAGCTCAGTCACGCCCCAGCATACATGAGGAACATGGACGGGCTCCCAAGATGGCCTTCAAGAAAGGTAACAGGAAGTCTTCAGAGAAGACAGCTCACCCCATAGATCAGTCCAAGCCAGGAAACTTGGACTTGCCTGGGGGAGGAGGCTTGGACACGCTTGGACTTCTGTCAGGGCCTGGGACCAAAGTGGGCCCCAACAGCAGCAATTATGATGATGCCATGCAGTTTCTAAAGAAGAGACGATACCTCAATTCAGCAAACAGTGGGGGTTCAGGTTCTGGAGCTTCAGAGTACGATGTAGGCGTCAGTCATCTGCAATCACAACCAACGGTCATTCAGGGTGTTGTTTCTGGGGTTCTGGATGCTGATGCCTCAATGGGTCTTTTGGACTCCTCCCCTCTAGGAGATATCAAAGATAAATCTGGAATCCCCGATGAGGTTCTGCAGAGCTTGTTAGACCACTATGCTCACAAGCCCGACGTGACCTTCGACATCCCAGATCCCCATCACGTGGAGCTCCAGACAGCTGTTGCAGATGCCTCAGACCCACTGGGACCTGATGACACCCCCTCAAGTCCCAACAGTGGAGACAGAGCCGTGATCATGCATGAGTACTCACGTTTCCTCTTACAGGCACTAGAACGGACCAGTCACAGTGCAGGCTTCCCCTTGGGCCCGAGTCCTGGTTCTGTTGCAAACACCACAGGACCATTTTCTGGGCCTAGTCCACTTCTCTCAGACAAGCATGTGTACTCTTCCTCACCTTTGGAGTACTCATTTTCACATCCTGTTTCCTCCTCACCTTCCCTCTCTTCTGTGCCGAAGTCCCATTTTGGTCTGCTAGAGGGCTCGTCTCCTCCACAGGGCTTCCACATGAGTGGCCTGGAGCAGTCTGTTCACACGCAGCAGCAGCTCACTCCTTCTCAGGAGCTCACTGAACAGATGGACAAACAGCACACTTCCCCCCCACCGCCTCCACACACCCCCAACACCTACCAGATCGCACCTCAGCCTTCAGACCTGGGCAGTCAGAAGGAACCCCAAAGGCCGAAAAATGGAACAACAACCCCCATTGCAGGATTCTCCTTGGGAACAACCCAGGATTTGGCAACCCTGGACACAGCCAAGGCTTCTTATCAGATTGAAAACTTTGCCCAGGCTTTTGGAGGTCAGTTTAAAGGGGGACGAGTCCCCCTGGCCTTCAGCAGTGACTCAAGGGGTGAGGTAAATCACAGCATACAGACACAGGTCTCCGAATTCTCAGGGTATAGCAGTCTCTTGGCTGATGCGAGTGACACAGTCAGCACTGGCTCCAAAACCCCAACAAGCCAAAGCTACAGGTGAATGGGCTCATGTGCCTAGATGCTCAGATGGAGGTTCCCTATTTTATTTTTCATCATGCTGTCGTTTTTTTGTATTATTATTGTTATTTCTATTGTTATTGTTATTATTTAGTTCTGCTATTTTAATGAAATTGTAATGTTTTTAAATAATGTTTGCTCACTGCCATCATATTCATATGACCCCTCCCTTTTGCAATGCATTTTCATTTTGTTTATTTTTCTTAGTTTCCTTTTAACAGTAAGTAGACTTAGCTCTGATCTGTTAATCAGTAGATGGGAAAACATTTTTAAAATACAAGTACAATATCAAAGGTCTTCTGTTTAATTATTTCCAGTAAACGTTCACGCTTTAGAAACTGACTTCGTGTGTAAAGACAACTATAAAATAGATATGGCAGGGAGTCTCCCGGAACTGAAATTGTCTGTTACAATTATTAAAAGTATTACTCAGGAAAATGTGTAGACGGCAAATCTATCAGAAGAGTAGCAACTGTTCATTGAAGAAGCAGCCTTTTTGCTAAAAGAAGCTTTTGTTTGTCAGGAGATATTTTTTTATTCTTCTGAATGAGTGCAACAAATAGAAGACAAAACTGCTGCCTGCTAAATTACACTGACACCACTTTCCATTTAGCTGTATAGAGATTATGGTACTTCTATGTTATTGTGAAACGCTCACATTCTGTTTCAGTAAGGTCCATATATTATATATATTTATAAGAATATCTGTATGTAAAATAACGTAATCTTTCTTGAGGCTGGCAGGTGACTTGGAGGGGGATAAAGAGGGATTGAGATGTCACCCATCACCATGTTTTTAATTTGTCCTTTCTGTTGTGAGGGCCTAGAGTTATACACTAGAGGGCGCCACATGCAAGCGTGTAAGTGTCAATTGGCACAGTTCAGATTAAGGAATTTTTCTGTGCCTGTCTGGATTTCTCATCTCTCTCTTCATCCACTTCTCCTTTCCCTTCAAACTGAATCCCATCTAGCACTTTTATGAACCTGTTTTTTTTAATAGTGATCAACACTGCCCAGGCTGATTGAACAGAATGTGAGCTGTGTAACTGATATGACGTTTTTAAAAGGGGCAACATTTCATAATTTTAGGAGTGGGTGCAGAGGGGACAGGATTCATTTTAGTAAGCATAGACTGAGTCAGAAAAGCCATTGATAATGTCTTTTACAATTAAAAATGTAAGTTTGCTGGAATGGAGAGAGGGTTTTGGAAGGGGTGGGAGTATGTGATATCTTATTTTTTAATTCCCGTTTTCACTTGGATGTAATCAAGGCAGGTTGTAGAGGGGGTATTGGCAGGGAGGGACCTGAGTGCTTTCATTTATCTGTAATGGTTTTTTTTTGCTTTAGAAGTATTGGGTTGGGAAAATGTGCTATGTGCTATAATGGCCCCTAATGTTCTGATTGCCATGTTTTTCAAGCCTTTCACCAGAGATGACTTGTAATGGGGCCCACAAAGAATTCAGCCAGCTTATTGCAGTGTGCATGCAGGGCAAAGTATTACCTTGAACTACATTTTTATAGGACATTTTTTTTTGTACTGTACAAGTATTATTGTGATTTCTTTTTCAAAAAACGATCAATAACCATGTTGTCTTCCATCAGTGCTGTTTGCTACTGTCACACTGGTTTTTAAATACTGTCACGTAATGTTGTTCTGTTGTATCTGTTGTCGTCTTTATTAACATACCGTGATCCCTATAAGGACAGAACCACATGCACGATTGTGTGACCACGGTGTGTCTCATAGGGAACAAAAACTGACCACTAGGACTTTGAGCTTTGTGGAGAGCAAGATTGGGACAGTTGGGGTACTTATTCACAATAATAGTGGGGAAATGAAATCATTGCAACTGATGTCTTTTATACCTCATATCAATGATGACAGAGAAGCAGGGATATCAAAAAGTGAACTGTATGTAGCATGACTGATGTTGCCCAGATCTGTTATTACAATTGTCTCCACACACTCAAAATGTATTTGCCTAATACATGTGTGTTGGCTGTGAATTAATTTGTCATATAATAAGACCCCTCTATAGTTCAACTGTAATGTACAGTACCAGTGGAGATAAGTTTGTTATTTTGTTTTAGGGTGTGATCAACTGGAAAATTATTACTGGTTAAAGAAGTACAGATTGCTCAGACACACTGTTAGAATGATATCCTGTTTGGCTTGAATAACCCCAGCCATCAATCTGTCAGTGATTGCCACAATAAGGTCCTCTCAATACTACTATATTTTTGCTTCTTGCTGTATATTCCTCAAAGTATTTATTTTGTTTACATACAGTTAATAACACTAAGAGTTTTCCCTCATTTTTGCATGTAAAATTTTTATACGGTTTTCCTTTGCCCCCCTCTTTTTGTCACCATGCCAGATCTGTAGCGTTTTTTTGTTTTTTCTCCTGTCTTATTTTATTGCAGATTCTTGTGATCTGAATCACAGGGCTATACATGTCCATTTTGACTTTATTATTGATTAGGAAAAACAATAAAATGCTGATATCAGTATGCAGAGATGGTATGATTTATTGTATACTATAACGTCATTACAACACACAAACATTGTGATGCTACTCAGAACTTTTGATACTGTATGTTATACCTTGTTTGACAAACACACCCTTCATTGCTCAACAGATAATATTTGGGGTTCTAAACTCAAAGGTTGCAGTCTATTTTAGAAGGGGGCGAGTGTAAAGTTGAGGTATTGAGATTACAGTCTTGCTCTTTTTCCATGGTGGCCATAAATCAAGGCACTTACTGAGGGGCTGATCTCAGCAATTGGCGCACTCTAATTACCACGGTTGATAAATATTTGTTAAATGCCATCTAAGTCTGCAAAAAGGGTAACGTTTAAAGAAATTGATGGAGCAATAAATGCTACAAACATTCTTAGAATCTCATGGCTTGCAACACCTTGAGGTAGATTTTGTATCAGGGTGGAGGACCGTTTCTTTGTGAGGTCATGCATTTCTCTGCCCGTCCCTATATCTGTGATGCAGTTACTGTGTCCTCCTAAGAAGTCCCTCATGGCCACACCCAGCCAATACTTACCTATAAATATAAAGCTCTTTTGCATCGTAATATTTGTGGTATAATTTAGTATTCCCATGGTCAACAGAAGACAATATTGCAAGTTCTACATGCTTGTTTGTCAATGTTCCTAAATCATGTTGTAATTTCTCACTGTTTAAGTCCAGTAGTTTATGATCTATCATGGCCTTGATAAAAGGTCAACTTGCTCATGATTATATGGTTTTCAATATCAGAATAATTTCAATCAAATTCTTTGGTTTGTTCTACCTGCTGAGGCACATGTAGCTGCTATATGAACACACAATAGTGTTTTAACTTTGTATAGATTGTGGTCTAGATTGTGACAAGGTTAAACTAGGTGCTAACGTTCAAACGTAACGTTAATGGAAAAAGATCTGTATTGCTTCATCTATTAGTACATCATTGTCTTTGGTGTGACGTGTTAAAAATGTGTTAAACATTTTCAATGTCAGTTTATTTTAGCATGTATTCATGATGTATTGTGAAATCAAGGAAGTTTTAATACAGTTACGGTCAACAAAGCAATCATGACCCTGTTTTGGAGCCATAGCTTTGGCTTGATAATCAACTGAGGCATTGTTTATTTGCTTTCTGTGTGAAGTCATTTGAATTTTTGAAAATATATCAGGTACCCTTTTGAATTCATGTAAAATATGAGGGTTTTTTTATTTCACATTTGTGCCAGGTAGTATTGTTCCAGATAGTGCTTAATGTGTCACTTTTTAATTTTGTCTTTAAATGTGGCCCTATGACAGGGGGAATGAACAGTGGATCAGCTAGCTGTCGGATAATAGTCTTTTTATGTACAGCAACACATGTAAAGGCTAAAGTCCACATACTGTACTAAGTAATCATAGGTGGCTGCTTGTTTACAGTCATTGACGTCAGCTGTTAGATATGCCACAGAAGCTCTAATATGGAAATTAAGAATTATTTTTAGTACTGTTCTTACCAAGCATATTGTGTGTTAAAAATCTGCATCACAAGTCTCAATAAGCGAGGAGACTAAGAGCAGTTTTATGCTGAAGAGTCAAAGTCAAGTCATAAAGCCATAAAGGCATCATTTCCTGTGCACACCTGATCAAACAAAGAGTTTGAGAGGACCATCCTGAGCTTATACCAAACATGATGCTGTATAGTATAAGGTTATTTGGAGTAGGGTTAGGATTAGCTGTTTGCTATATTAATGATTATCTCGGCACAGTTTGATCATAATGACCTGCAGGTCTTTCCTAGTTTGACAGGTTATTTGTGCCACCAAACATGCCTATTTTTTTGAGTATATAAGGCTTTTGAGTCATGTCTATATACACATTTTTTGTATGTATGGTAAAGAAATAACCACTAAAAAGCATGAGCATATACAGAAGTAAGGGTTAACTGTATAATTGAATCATCATTAAATTAGAATTCATGTTAATTAAGAATTCATGATTAATTAAGGATTATTAAGATGACTTCACCATAGCTGTAAAAAAAGTACAGATACTGTATGTTGCTGAAGCCATGAAGCTTTCATCCCAGAAAAGGAATAGAAATGTATACAATATTTTATCACTGTACAATTACTACTCCCCTGCTACTTAAATTGTTACTGAATGACTGAGCTTAATTTATAACTTCAAACATGAATACAAAATTGTCTACAAAAAAAATACATAACTTTTACTTTTGTTGTTTTGTTTTTAATTCAAGGCAGAAGAATTGACTGCAGGTCTTGATGTGTCCTGTTCTTTTAATAATATACTGGCCACACATAAAACATTCTGTGTAAACTAGAAACAGGCAACATATTCAAACATTAATACGTCACACAAAAGAGAGATGACTGATGTGATATTTAACATAATCCAGAGAACTTCCACTAAGAGCTTTGTATTACATTTAATTTTTCCTCCATTTCCTCATTTTACTTCCTGTTACTTTGTGTTAATAACAATTAGCTGTAGTCAGTTGACAAACAGTTTTCCAATGCATGTTGTGAGTGAGCCAGTCCCATTTCTTTAATTTAAATAGATTTAATATACCTACTCTTTGGAAAAGAAAGTTGGTGTGACATTTTTGCAAACCATTTTACCATGCAATAAACTCGTATGATGCATAGGCAAAGAAACAATAGAACACATATGAGTTTACCTACACTGTAAAAAAAACCTTTGCTGCCTTAAATTTGTGATTTTGTGAAAAAATGTGATTTTTCTTAATTTAAATTTTTAAGCCCTTAAAAATAATGATGGTTCTCTATTAGGTCCCTATGGAGATCTTTTACACATAGCAAAGAGGATGGGATTTAGTTTCATTATTTTAAGCTCATTTTTAAGAGCACAAAGGTCATGGTTTCAATTCCTAGGAAACACATACTGATAAAATGTACAGTTTGAATGTACTATAAGTCACTTTGGATAAAAGCATCTGCCAGATGTGTAAATGTAATGGCAGCCAATCTAATAAACAGTTTGGATTAAACAATGTTAATGAAGTTTTTAAAAAATGAGTTATGGAACATGCAAAGTCAATCTAGATGCTCTGTAGATGTACATTTATAGGAAATGCTATACCTATAAATAGTAAGTCTGTGCAAGTCCAGACTAGTTGTCTTTGTTCATCAGGATATTTCTGTTAGTGATGTTGCTGAACTCTGTATATGATTTAAATACTGACTTACACAGTACTGAATGACTGCATTCACAGATAAGGGTCAATGGGTAATGAGGCCCTTTTTGTTGTACAGACCCTATCTGTTGTAATGACCATCTATGGTGGTAACAATACATCAGGCAATACATCAGCAAGCTTTTCCTACTTTTCTCTGAAAATGTTTCTCTAAATGTCAACACAGTACAAGAGTACAGTACAGAGTTTTTTATCACAGTACATAACACTAAAAGTGGAAACCTTTAATAAATATAATATCTGGAGTTAATAAGTATATAATAATTAATATAATAGTATTAAATATAGTATCTGTCTGTTCTAAAGACAGAAGGTTAGATATGACCTAAAATATGAGTTCTGATTAGAAATGATTTGTAATCTTTATAAGAGTAAAAAAAGTTTAAGTCAGATCGTGTTTGTCATTCATTGGTGGCTTAAGAAAAATTGATACAATTATTGTATTGCAACTTTATTATTTTATTGCAGATACACATTCTTATCATTAATGCCAATAGAAGCCAACTACCATTTGAGTTGTTAGTTGTTTGACATTTTGCTCTGCCAGTTTGCCTTGCAAACTGCATGGCTAAATTTTATCTTTCTGGACAATTCCGGAGAATATGAGCTTGGAGTGCTCACAGTCTTTCTTTATATCACTGCTAGTAAAACAAAAGGTCTGTGTTGCCAAACCGTCCTTGGCAATCCACACATTTTCCAGAGTGATAAGAAGGAAGGGAGTGTCAGTGAAAGTACTTGATACAGAGTGGAGTTTGAGCACTGAAATGTCAAGACATTCTTTAAAACAGTATTAAACAGTCAGTTCTCAGTGCTGATATGAAAGATTACCCACCCTCATTGTGAATGTTTCTATGAGTTCAGGGCAATAAAACTTTTACTTAATAATTTTACTTAATAATAAAAGTTTTACGTATTTCTCCCTTTAAGTATGTTCTATTACTTTTTCACCCATGTGTCATGGGCTGAGACCAGCAATTTACTGACCCTTTTAGCCACTACACAACTATATAGGCTGTAAATTATTGTCAAATTAATAATTTAATTTGGTTTCCCAGTACATTCACCCACATCACTGCAAATAAACAGATCATTGCTGCCGATGAAGCAAAAATGAAGCAAATACAGCAATACCCAAAGCAGTGCAAACTAAATCCAAATTAGATCTAAAAACAAAACGTTAACCATTGCCTAGATTTTCATAATGGACACCTTGTTCATCAGCTCAACAGATCCATGACGTTAAATCAAGTATATGTCATGAAATTGAATCTGTAATTCTGTCACGCTGCAATTTTATAATTACTCATGTATTGTTCCTATTTTAAACAACAAACTCAATTAACAAATATTTATTAGTTATATAATATTTGTTTAATGTACTTTGTGTATTATATAATTATGTCATTTGTGTTTAAATATGTATTAATAACTCCAGCAAATTCAGTATCAAATAAAAAAACGTAATACCTTTAATTATACTATTATTAATCATATAATACTGTTTTCTATAGGTCATAAGACTATATTAACATTTGTTTAGAACATGAATGGACAGTTTTCAATACTGGATGCAATATTGTACAAAATAAATAAAGAAATAATATAGAAAACATACAGAAAAAGATTTTAATAAGCATTGATTTCACATGTCCTGTTTCACAAACTTTTTACTGACTGCAGGTATCCTCCCTCTTAGAGGCGTATTTAACTGGATGTCTATCAAGGACTTTGAAAGCACCTGTAGCGGATCTGTACTCACGGAAATACACACTGTGTAATACCCCTCCGACAGCCGCCGAGTTGAGGGACATTTAACGCTGTTCAGGGCAAAGAAATCGCTGAAACATCTTCTGATCCAGAATCTGAATTACGGTTTTTATTTCATTTGTATGAACGTCACTCAAGTGAAGAATCATGTTATTAACTTATCGACTGTTGCTATTAATACTTACGTCGATTGCAGGTAAGCCTACATTAAGATTTGAGATCTTCGTGTTTGCGTGTGGGCTGTACGTTTATTTTAGAGGTAAAATAATCGTATGTGTACAACTAGTCGTTTATATGTTGTAAACTAATCCAGTGATCTTGATTTGACTTAAGTGTGGTGCGCAACGTTGTGTTTTAAGCACCATGGACAGTCTCAAGTACTGGACAAACCCAAGGTTTCTCATTTTCTGATATTATATTAATTTAAACCTGATGTCTGTCGAGAAGTTTTGGTAAGAGAAAAACTTTTGCCAGCCAACATCAAACAAACGTGAGGCACATTTGAACTGATTCCATGAAAGACTTTGAGGACGGAAATGAGCCGGAACAGCAGACAGATTCTCTTGCTGTGTATTCGACATTTTATGAACGTCTTTTTAATAACTTGTAAGATAGTTTTAAGCAGTCAGATCTTAAGTTGGCAGCGTCTCAAAATCTGGTGAGCTGACTAGACACTATTGGTGGGCAGTAGTCAATAATAATCAAGTTGTCCTTCACTAAAGAGAAAAAAGTGCACAAAGTCTCACAGTATAATGCTGTACTGCATAAGGCCATTAGGAGTTCCTGTACATTATAACTGTTTTAAGTTTTTGGTACTAAATGACACAGGTTTGTTTTTCTGTCTATTTTTGTTTGTAATTTTGCCAGTGTGTGTGGTGTGAGGGTTAGTCTTAAGTGACTCACTGTATCACACATTCATGCATGACTTTGAAACCCTCGAAAGTTCATTCACGCACACACTTTGAGTCAGCACTTGAGATTGTGGATGTCAAATTCTTTTGAGTTTAGTACCCTAACATTATCCCATGTCATATTTCTTTCTTTCAGGAAAGGTGCATTTTTTGTATTGTAGAAGTAGAGCAGTCATTTGATCCTCACTGATCTGACTTACTGATAAGTTTAAATTAAACATTTTAAACTCCAGTTTAGCAAAACATCACTCTGGTAGACCTAGTTTAACACGTTAATGATCGTGAGTCATTAAAGTCACCTACGAAAAGAAGCAGGAAGCAGTTTTGAAAAAACCGGTGTGAATGTCACTGAATATACTAAAGGACACACATCACGTGACCCTCAGCCGCAGGGCTGTTTTTTGTCTAATGAAGTAACTCCTTCCCTATGTGTACGTAAAGTTTCAGGAGTAGAGGAGTAGCCTGAGGGAATGTCCTGTTGTTCAGTCTGGCACCAGTTTAGCTGTGTCCCATTGCTGGAACCCCTTCAAATATAGAGATGAAGTGAGATACAGATTTACAGGATGGTAGGATTGATGTAATGGGATTTGTATGAGATTGAAGCAAATAGAAAATGGCAAGTCAGATGAGATGAAAAAGAGAAAGAGAAAATAACATGGTAGTGTGTCAGAAGTATGTGTGTGTGTGTTTGAAAGGGAGAGAGAGAGATGGAACATATGTTTCCTCTATCTTTTGTTACTCATCTATCATTCATGAGGGATGTTCCAAAAAGTTCCAATGTGATTGTATGATTCAGTAAAAAGGATATGATGTTTCTTGGCCTGTGATTCATATGTATGTGTGTATGACTTTGATTTTGGTTGATATGGGTCTGAGTTGAATCCAGAACATACATTTAGACAGCAGCTAGAGCTGGGCAGAGGTCATGGAGGTACAGAAATGTGGGTGGGATGATTGTAAAATAAGGTGTTTGGTAGCCTTTATGGAGGCTCTTGTAATCCAGGCAAAGTGCTGTAATGCTAATCTGTGTGTCTGAGGGATAAAGTGGGTCTAACACAACCGATATAGTTAATTAATAAAGTATGCTTTGCAAATGAAGTGAAAGGGTCATCTGAACCTACAAAGAATTGCACTCATGTTTCTTATATACATTGTTTTACATTATATTTTAATATTTACATCCATTCTGCCTCTTCTCATCTAGTGTAGTCTACTTTGCTCTGCTTCTGCTGTTCTGTTGGATTAGAGGCAGTAAATCCTCTTCTGTAATTGGACAGAATATGCAGACTGTGACTTTGATTGGATGTGATAGAGTGTAGGTTGGTCTTTTGGGTCCTAGCACAGGAGTGCTGCTCGTGGGAACCATCTGTTACCTAAGAACCATTTAGAGCTTTGTAAGTAAGAGAATGCGGGCGTATATGGCATCATAATGACCTCTTATGTCTGCCCATGGCAATATCAACCAATTTTAGGGCTAAAGAGGGAGTCTGGTGAAGGAAATAATGGAAGGAAATGGAAGGAGGACTTTAAACAGTAGAAACAAACTGCTATACAAACCGCAGCGACAATAAGTTGAAAAGTTTGCTTGTTTTTGAAAAGCTCATGTGATAAACATAAAAGTGCATTACTTTACAGTTATTAAGATGATGTAAGTGTTGTTATCAAGTTGCTACATGGTTTCTGTGGTGTTGTGGGTGGTTGCTAGGTGGTTGAAACATCCTAGTCCAGCGCTACATGATATTTTGTTTTCTAAAAATGTTACATGTTGAAGTTTAATACTTAGAGGTTTGCTTGGATAGCAACAGTAATGCTTTCAAACATCACTTATTTAAGGGGTCATCAATAATCTTAAACCCTCCCATGATTCAGGATTTCCCTTTAAAAGCACACAACAGTCCTTTCATTATGTGGGCCTTCTTCCCTTGGTTAGCTCAGTGCAGAGTGAGACCTGAGTTCTGTGCTGTGACCTGATTGTTTTGTTCTGATTAACTGGATAGAACATATCCGATTCTAAATTAGCTATGATGAGCATGGCAGGTGCCATGCTGTGGGTATAACCCTGCCAATCTGTGGTTAGATGGGTCAGTTCAAGTTTTTTTAACTAGTTCTCAAGCTCTAAACTGTAGTCACATAGGTCAAAATGCTAGTATATGTTGATATTATGAATACTGAGAAGGCCATGCTGCAGGAGGAACAGACTGAGTGGGAAAGTATCTTTCTGCCATGAAAGAGAACAAAGAAAGATAAGATAGAGGAACAATGTCATGGTCACATAAGTTAGGGACAGTAGCTAAATACTAAACACACACTGCTGTTTACACAAAGTGCCATGTAACATTGCATGCAAATTTGTCAGGAAAAATCTTTGGCTGTTGGAAAGCTAGAAAGTTCATAAGTGACTGATAACATTGTGATCAGACTGATGTTTTTGAGTGTTCCGGTCAACACTATTGCTGTAGTAACAGGGAAGTTGCCAATGTCAGTTCTTTTATGACAGTTGGTAAACATTTTTCTGATAATGATCTGAATAGAAAAATACACATGTAAATTACAGTCATTATCCACAGTTCTGCTTTAGCTTGAAAACAGGCTCGATAATGCACAAGCACTGTTGACATCTGTATTTGGGTCAAACTGCACCTGCCACAGATATATACAAAGCAATTAGGACTGTCAATTAATTTTCATCACAATAAGAATAATCAAATAATAATTGCCAAGTAAAACATTGAATTGCCATTACAAATAAAACATTTAAAATTACAGTTACAAATAAATATTACATTACATGCACATGAAGTATGTACATGTCAGACAACCAGCCTGTCTGATAACTTAAAACAGATTTCACTTCAATATAAGCCATTTTTTATTAAAAGACTTTAGTTTAGCACAGAAGAACATGTCTGAAGTGAATGGAGATAATTAAACAGAGAGAAGGGGCGAATAGAACGTCAGAGAAAGTGACACGTCTGTTTGTTTATGAGAGAGAGAAAATGAACATGGGTGTGTTTTAAACAGCCAGCATCATAGATAATAGTTTGGGTGTGAGTGTGTGTTTAACTGTGGGAGGTGGAAGTGATATCGCCTCAGAGTTGTCATTTTTTCCTGCTGCCTGGCAAGTTTGCTTCTTTGAAGTAGCAAGCCATAACTGCAGAAAACGTCAGCCTCAGGACATTATAAAACTGCCTGTCAACCCCCACGTTCCACACCCTCTGTCTTTGTGTGTGCTCTGTCTAAAGAAACATGTTTGGCTTTAACATGCATACCTGTTAGAATGTTCAAAAGAGTAATGTTGTAACAAATAATAGAATAAATAACATTTAAATGTAAATGTTTTATTACCACACCATTGGTAAATCTGGTAGGTGTGTGTTTCTGTGTGGGAAGTGAAACAAGCTCCAAGGTCATTTTATACCTGTCACATGCACATGCACACATCCACACCCATACGCACACTAGTTTGGAAATAGAGGTCCTACTGTACATAGCAATGGTGGAATTTGGTTAAAGGAGAGCGTGTTGACATTGGCTACTCTGGTAACAGAACAGAAGCATAGTCTCCTATTGCCCTAAATGAATGATTTCTGTCAACATCTAGTTGTAATTCTAGGGCAACCCCAACAATGAGCTCTCTCTAAGGGCTTGTACTCTACAGATGACTAACTTTCATTGACCTTAAAGTTGTTGACCTTAAACGATCGCCTCTTGTTTGAATTGATTTAGACTTTTAATAACACAATTGTAAATGTGTACGAGCGTTGATGATTTGGGCCATAACCTAAACATTTACATAAACATTTTTTATTTTAAGGCTGTTTTAAATGTTTATTATGATGCTTAATTGGAAATTTAAATATAAATGTAAAATAATTGAAAATATTATCATGTGAGAGAATTTGTGAACAATTCATTGCTGATTGGATTAAAACACAAATCTCAATCTTTGCTGTCTAGTCAAATGTGGATTTGTAGAAGAATTCAGAATATGATCTGACCTCTGCTATGGTCAGAAGTGAAGTCTTATGTGCACTTTGACCTAGTCAACCTCAGTATGACATAGTTTCCTGTGTGTGCTGTGAGCTAGAACTGGACCTGATGTAACCCACTCATCTCCTCTGTGTCTGGAAAGGATTAGCCAGTAGTAGGCTAATCATCCTGAGTGTTCCTGCAGCATTGCATGTGTATTTGTTCACAGTCACACAGTCATGCTTTTTCCACAGTACACACTGATACTGTGACATTCGTGTACAATGCACATAACACAAGTTTGTTATTTTCATATATGTTCAGGTGTTATTTATACTTGTTTTGTTAATACTGTATATGACCTTTAATAAACTTCAAATGTCCACACTTGACATACTGATGATGGGGCTCATTACATTTGATATTTCAAATGAATGCTGTAAAATAATACAGAACAATGATTTATTTAGATAGCATATACCTTAGTGGAATTTGGTATTTGACATTCTATGGAATTTGTTAGTTTGAGTTTTAATCCGTTTCACATTTGCATTGAAATGTGTTCAAATGCACAACACAAGAGACTATGTGCATTTTTGTGTGGGTGTGAATGTGTGTGGAAGAAGGTAATAAACTAACTAGGCAGTTATGCAAATATCCAAGCAGTGTTTAATTTCTGTATGTCTTAATTCTGTGTGTGCATTTGTATTTGGTTTTCTGAGTAATATCAATAGCAAACAACAACAGAAATTGTGCCTGACAGCTGTGTGTGTGTCCTGGAGCTCATTTTATCCTCATTAATCTATTGAATTGTTTTTCTTCTGTGTGTGCTTTGGTTGCTAGGAAATAACACTATTAGGCCACTACAGGTGATAGTCGCTATATATCATTGCTTTTTGTTCCTAAAAAATAATAAAATTACTTCCCAGATATGAGCTATACTTAGGGATTGAGATCAAAATTGTGCCTCATTAGCTGTTAAATTGCTAACTAGCAGTGCCTGATGGGATTGCAGGAAACCGACACTCACAATGAAGCCTGAAATTTGTGTTCCAGGATTGTATAAATGTGCTGTATTAAGAAACACTCTACTTATGTTGTCTGTGTTTTAACAGCTGTAACAGCCACAACCAATGTGGTTTCCAGTTCAACCACATCTATGGCAACTTCCACATCCACAGGCATAATTGCCTCGACAACAAGACAACCTGAGGAAGTTTCATCTAACACAAATTTGACTACTTTGCATCATCAAACATCAACAGTGGGAATCAATACAACCACGACTATTATGACACACTCAACACACACCAATGATTCTACGACAAGCACAACCACTGTTACATCCACTGGTGGTAAGAGAACTTTAATTTTCTTTAATAAACATAGACTAGTTCAGTCAGAGTTCTTAATTCTCTTAAGTCAAGCAATGTTATAGGAAATAGCTTCATGTCAATTATTGTCCCCTTGGCCACCACAAATCTTCTGTTCCATCTACCAGCACTAGCATTAATGCTGTAAAATATTGCAGAACAATTATTGTGTGTATCTGTATTTGGTTTTCTGAGTAATATCAATAGAAAACAACAACAGAACATGTGCCTGACAGCTGTGTATGTGTTCTGGAGCTCATTTTATACCTTATTTATCTATTGAATAGTTTTCTTTTGTTTGTGCTTTGGTTGCTAGGAAATAAAACTATTAGGCCACTGCTCTCTTAATATTATTGGAAATAGCTATTAGCTATTGGAAATCAACTATTGTGCCCTTGGCCACCACAAATCTTCTGTTCCTCTTGAAGTGACATTTAGCAGCACTAACATTTTGTTCAAAATTAGCTTCAACATCACCATACCTGCTCCATGCCTGTCTGACCACACAACTATATTGTTTATGCCTACTGGTCAACGTGCAACAGATTTACATCCATTCCTACATTTACTAAATCAAAATCAGGTTACTTGGCACATTTTAGGATCTTATCATAAATTAATGACGTGCTGCTGGGAGTATGTGCATTTTATTATATTTGAAGAATGATGACTCATTAGTTTTCCGAGCTACAATAGTTTGTTCAGTCACTCAGTCATCAAATATTAGTTTGCAAGAGTCTGTATAATTAAGACCAATAATTATTTTGGCCTTATAAGCTTTTTAGTCTGTGGTCATACTTGTTTTTCAGCTTTGCATACTTCTGAAAACAACTTAACCAAAACAAAAATATGCATTGCTCAGCATCTCCTGTTTCTTGTTCCATACCCAAATTATTTCTCCCTTTAAAAGTTGTTTTATTTTCATATGTTTAATTAAATGAGGCTGGATGTACAATTATTCTGAATGTGCTTAATTTTCTCTAATTTCGATTGTTTTATTCTGGTAAATAATACTCAATATAGAACCAACAAGCATTTCATCTGGGAGGGCAATTACACTAAGCAATGCCATAACACCTTCATCTGCTCAAAACAATGTGACAGGCTCATCCACGGCTACCCCAGGAAATGCTGCAAGTACATCACTGAGTACAGGGAATTCTACAGTTCCACCTGCAACTGTGACTACTCCAGCCAATACCACAAGTCTACCAGTATCTACATCAAGGACTGCAACCAGCCATCCAGCAACCCTACCAGGAACTGCCACAAATCATTCTGTTATTACATTAAGCGATGCAACAACTATTTCTATACCTGTCTCAACAGCAAGTGGCAATGTCTCTAGTCCTACCTTTAGCACGTTAGGCAACAGCACAGCTTCACCATTTACACTGGTTGTCACTTCTGCTCCCCTAACTACACCTGTCAATTTCACGATTACAACACAAACTACATCAGGAAATGCACCAACAAATAATGCCACAGCACCACCTATAACTGCCTTAGGCAATGGCACAACACTCTTAACCACACATGTTTCACACCAAACAATGCCTAGTAATGCCACAGTCCCACTTGTAACCACACCAGGAAACACAACGTCAGTCCTGCCTATACCAGGCAATGCCACATCTCCACCTCAACCTACACAAGGTAATATCACAAATGCCCCCCTAACCACAACAAGCAATACTACAAATCTGCTCATAACAACATTAGAAAATGTCACTGACCCACAGCTAACAACATTAAGCAATGCTACAATAACAGTTCAAACTAGTAATGCTACAGAGCTTCCAACACCAAGCAATGGCACAACTCCAATAACAACACTTGGGAACAGTACACTCAGCACAACTACAGCTGTCCCTCAAACTACAACAGGCAATGGTACAATTCCACCTATCATATCACCACCTACAGCAACACCATCTTCTAAACCAGACAATGCCACAACTACATTACTAACTTCATCAGTCAATGCAACAGTTCCACCCACAATAATGCCAGGCAATGCCACAACATCTACACCACTTATTACCTCAGGTAATGCTACAGCACCTTCATCACCTGTTACATCACCAGGAAATGCCACAGCTCAACCCACATCCATTACCACAACTCTCATAATGACCTCACCAGGCAATGCCACACCTACTCTAACTACAACAGGGAATGCTACAATGATAACGCCACCCATCACGATCCCAGTAAATGTTACCACTCAGCCCCAAACTACACTAGAGAATGCTACTGCACCACCACTCACTACACTAGGGAATGCCACCACACCACCAGTAACTACACTAGGAAACTCCACAACATCACCCACTGCTACACCAGGGAACTCCACAACATCACCCACTGCTACACCAGGGAACATTACTACACAACCAATAACTACACTGGGAAACTCCACAACACAACCCCTCACTCCACCAGGGAACTCCACAACGTCACCAATTTCTACACCAGGGAACATTACCACACAACCAATAACTACACTAGGAAACTCCACAACACAACCCTTCACTCCACCAGGGAACTCCACAACATCACCCACTGCTACACCAGGGAACATTACCACACAACCAATAACTACACTGGGAAACTCCACAACACAACCCCTCACTCCACCAGGGAACTCCACAACATCACCCACTGCTACACCAGGGAACATTACCACACAACCAATAACTACACTGGGAAACTCCACAACACAACCCCTCACTCCACCAGGGAACTCCACAACATCACCCACTGCTACACCAGGGAACATTACTACACAACCAATAACTACACTGGGAAACTCCACAACACAACCAATAACTACACTAGGAAACTCCACAACATCACCCACTGCTACACCAGGGAACATTACTACACAACCAATAACTACACTGGGAAACTCCACAACACAACCCCTCACTCCACCAGGGAACTCCACAACGTCACCCATTGCTACACCAGGGAACATTACCACACAACCAATAACTACACTGGGAAACTCCACAACACAACCCCTCACTCCACCAGGGAACTCCACAACATCACCCATTGCTACACCAGGGAACATTACCACACAACCAATAACTACACTAGGAAACTCCACAACATCACCCACTGCTACACCAGGGAACATTACTACACAACCAATAACTACACTGGGAAACTCCACAACACAACCCCTCACTCCACCAGGGAACTCCACAACATCACCCACTGCTACACCAGGGAACATTACCACACAACCAATAACTACACTAGGAAACTCCACAACATCACCCACTGCTACACCAGGGAACTTCACAACATCACCCATTGCTACACCAGGGAACATTACCACACAACCAATAACTACACTAGGAAACTCCACAACACAACCTCTCACTATACCAGGGAACTTCACAACATCACCCATTGCTACACCAGGTAACATTACCACATCTATCACAACAGCAGGAAATGCTACCACACCACCTATACCTACATTAGGAAACACTACAATCCAATCCAACACTACACAAGGAAATATTACCACATCGCCCAAAACTACCGCACCACCTCAAACCACAGTCCACAGCTCTCCTACTGGAACTGTCGTGTCTCCTACTAACCAAACTAACCCTACAACACCACCAGGTGTGTTTAAATGTTTGTGTCTGTGTGTATGTTAATACAATGCGGTCACAAGTGCCTTTAATACCTTCTCCATGTCATAAATGAGTGATATTACACCTTGTTTTCCTTTATTTTGTCTAGCTAATTGTCCTGAAGTGCCATGCCCACCACTCAGTGTCTGTGTGAATTCCATGTGTCAATGCCTGGCAGGAACCTTGCTTGTTAACAATGACTGTGTGGAAAGTAAGTGTCACATGATAATCCTGTCAGTCACATTTTGACTTCCTCACATAGGGCCACATATAAGACATAACACTTGTTTCTTTACTCTTAAAGTCTTATTTTAGTTATTTTTTATTCCCAGCTAAAACCTTCCCTAGTCTGCTGCATGTGAATCACATTTTTTTGGAAAATATGACTAATCCTCAATCATCTGAATTCAAGAATTTTGCTATTGAGATCATTTCTGCGGTAGGTCACAAACATACTTTACAATCTGGTGTTGTAATGTAGGTATCAAGAACATTACGGTGACTTTGGGACGTTATATGCTATAAGAAATCACAATTTCACCAAATAAATAGAATAACAATATTGATAAGAATTCTTTAATTTCGTACATAAATTCAGTGTGCTGACATATCATATTTCAATTAAAATGTGTAAAGAACATTTTGGTGCAACAAAGAAAATGCTTGCAATGTAGAATGAAGACAACTATAATTTAAATAACAATATTGTAGTACATTATTTGAGGTCATTTGTTTTAATCAGTTCATTTATTTTTACTATGTTCTGTGTACAATAATAATATATTGTTCTATATTGCGTTACTTCTAGATAAATGCAGTTTTCACGAATGAACAAAATAAAAACTACATCAAATCCACAGTCTTTAAGTTAGAGTAAGTAACTCTTCCAACAGCTTTCTAAAAGTTTATTATAGTTACCTATTACTAATTTCAGTGTAAATGTTTCCAGGCGTGGCAGTGTAATTGCTTCTGTAAACAGTTTCTTTGAGCTCAGATCTTCAGTCAACCAGACAACATTTGGGAACGCTATAACAGATGCTATAAGTAAATGCAGTAATACAGCCTGTGGCATTTTTGCTGGTGCTAATTACTCAGGTAAGTAACTTTAACAAATGACATCTTGGGATTTGCCTGCACACTTATCTCTGTGATATGAAAAATTATTGGATGAATAAGATGGTGGGTAGAAAATGCTGTTTATGAGCATTATGATTTTCAAATTTATTGTTTTGTAACGTTTTGATAAGATTTAAGCTAAAAGCTGAAACATGACTATACTACATCCTTTCACAGTAATTCTTTATAATAAGTAAGACTTAAGACTTAATAAGTAGACACTTCTAATGTAATAACTCTATCTATAAAATTGCACTTTTTTAAGTTGCACAGTTGCAATTTACTTTGAATTATTTTCTCTATGTGGACGGTATTAAATTTTAAGCAACTGCTGTAAGAACACACTACAAATGCTCAACCATTCTCAGAAATCACATACACAATATAGTAGCCAGGTTTTCTTCTTTCTGTTTATGGACGTGACAGGTAAATTGATATTTCCCATAAAATCGGTTCAGACAGCTCAAATTATAAATCATATAAACTTACTGTTGCCAATCAGGGTGAGATAAGGAGACAGTTTTAAACAATCTGTTATGTACTTGCTTAATACCTGATCCTTGTTCATTTTTAAAACTTTAGCAGCTTTAACGCATTCAGTTTATTTCTTTATTCTTATTCATTTTATTTCCATGTTCTCTGCAACTATATTATTGTCAGCAAACGTAACCATAAACCAACGACTGAAACATTTTAATGCAGTGCTACTAGCAAAATATAGGAGTACAGATGTTTGTTTTTGACTGTGGAGGCACCCCATTCTCTCTATATATATCCTTAAACTGTAAAACTGTTACAGCTTGTAAAAAAAAGTAAATATCTGTACTTTTAAAAAATGTATTTGTGACATCACATGACCATTTAGAATTAGTGAGCTAAAACAATGTGACTAAAATGATAAAAAAATGGTGGACAGTTATAGGACCTAAGATATTACTCTTTGTCTTTCTTCTAGCCAGGAGTCTGTGTGCACAGGAACCTGCTCCTTGTGATGTCACCACTTCAATGTGTGAGGACACGAACAATGGTCAAAGCAACTGTACCTGCAGGCCTGGCTATGTATCAGATCCTTACCAGAGCAAGAGCTGTTTAGGTGAGTGTTTGTGCAGTAAAGGTACATAGAGAAAGTGCAGTTTTGTGAGCATTATAATCAGCTGTGACTTTTGAGCTTGCTGTTGATTTGTTTATGGTAACAAACTAAATCTTTGATGCATAAAATATACAATTATAATAAAACTAATATCTATGTGTTTCGTTTTATTTAAAAGAAATAATAATAATAATAATGATATATATCTGATATGCATTAGATGGTTAATCTAAGACTATGATGTTTGCTCCAGCTTCTTTTGCATCTTGCATGGTTTTACCATGCGATTATTCTCTTATACTAATTACTTCATGTTCTTCTCACAGCCTGCCTTAGTGGTGAGAAAGCAGAAGATGGGAGATGTGTTCCGTGAGTCCTATTTCATTTGTTCTTAGTACACATCATCTCTTCAACTGCTATGTAAACCTTGTATGTTTGTCCTGTGTATGAACTGTGTACTTTTTAAGGGTGATGGAAATTCAGTGGTAGAGTGATCACTGTGTCTGTGTGTAATGAAAAATACTGCCCCCTTGTGTCATGGCAATATTACAACAGTCACAGTTTAGTGGCGAGCTGTCATTTAACATTGATTTGCCTTTTTTTAGATGTCCATTTGGCTATTCTGGATTCAACTGTAATGACTGTAAGAATTCCTTTTTTGTTTATTTTACTATCAAAGCAACAGTCATTTACAGTATTCATTGCACCGGATCTGCTTATGTGTCTGTTAAATCACTCAGGGTGTGCACAGGCATATATATATATATATGTGTGTGTGTGTGTGTGTGTGTGTGTGTGTGTGTGTGTGTGTGTGTTTGTGTATGTAATTGTGTTTGTCGCTCTGTGTAGCCTCTCTGCTGGCTCTAGTGGTGGTGGCGTGTGTGTTAGGAGGAATCCTGCTCATTGTGATTCTGGCCGTCCTCATCTACATTTGTGTGACTCATAGGTGAGTATTCACCTTACAGTACTCACACATGAAACCAGCCAATCAGATTTGAGCTGGTCATTCTGGTCATGTTTGCTATACGCATCATATGATCAGTGAGGTTAGATGGTCAGCTGACCCGAAATTGTAAATTAACTCCCACTTTTTGACAATCTGTGTGTGTTTGTCTATTTATGTCTCAGCAGAGGGAAGTCTGAAAACAGTTATTACAGCAACTCTTACCCTGTAGACATCCCATCCATGTGGTCCTCGCAGGGCATCACCCCTATTCCTCGTGCCACTCTCACCTCCAGCTCCAGCAATAATGCCAGTGGCATCACTCTGGAGATGACAGAGGGGGCGGGCAGGAAAAGTCACAGTAACGGATTGGTGAGTGCTCCGCCTCCAGCTAAAAGCTGCACAAACACAAGTTAACCACAAGTTCACAGAGCTGATATGCCTATCCTTAACTTACAGTGGGTTTTTTAATTATTAAAAAAATTAATTTTTATTAATATTATTGTCAGTATTATTTTCCTGGAAAGTTTTAGCCCACTGTAAGTTAGAATTCCATCCAGTTCTACATCAACCCTGCATGTATCCTTCTTTTTCATGTTAACACCAATAACATTTCACCTGCCACAATGGTAGATACATCACACTAAACGATACTAATTACATTCAATTCAATCATAACCATTCAACCAGGCCTTAGCCAAATCTACTCTGCCTGCCAAGCTGACTTCCACTGACTTACTCCCAAATCAACCAAAGAATTCTTTCAACTACTTAAATAACATACCTAAAGCACATTATGAGCAGATGCTGTCTTACTAAGACCACACAAAAAGAAGGGTGTATTACATTAATAGAACAACTGCAGTTTTCAGTTAACATGAGGTATCCCTTTGTAGATTTTGTGACTGTTTAGTCATGGTTGTAAGTCAGTACTTGGTATTTTAGAGTTTTGTGATCAGTTAGTTCTTAAACAAATCTCTTTGTGTGTATGTGTGTGTCTGTGCATGTATTTGTCATCATCATGTTGTGTATGTGATATCTTGTATGCTTGGTCTTGCATGATTCCCCCTCACTCCAAACTCTATGAGTGTAGAAGATTAGAGGGAAGGTAAGTGACCACCTCACTGACCCCCTCCCCCCACTCACCCAATGAGGAAAACATTGTGTGGTTATTGTGGGTGCTGGTGTGCGCCTTTCACACTGTTTTGATCCTTTAAAGGAATATCCCAGGTTAAATGCAACTTAAAGGTAAAGTTATTTCTGTGCCACTTGCATCATTACACACGACCATGGAAAATCACTGAATTCATTTACAAACATCCATAAAGAACAATTTATATGAAAGAAACGTCACAGGAATTACAACAGAAGTTTATCCACCTAGAAAAGCAGTTAAAACTCAAAAGCACAGTTTAGCAAATGTTAGCTTAAATAATTTGTAAAAATACAAGACACGGTTTACTGGAACACTTGCCTCCTAGGCTTTCATTGTATTCTAAAAACGGTCACACTACACTTTTTATTCCATTGTCATGGTGAAGACCAAAAACTCTTTTCGCATTTTGAAAAGTTTCACATTTTGGAATTTTTTGGAAGTTCAGGTTTGGAAAAAAGTTAAAGTTTGGCCTAAATGTGAATAAAAATCTTAACACGCTTGGAGTATAATATCCTGTTGCTGACCATATATGCAGGCGAATTTTTGCATGCTGAAAGTCTAGTGTGACCGTAGCATAATTCCCTTCATTTTGCTGAGTGACAAGTCAAAATACTTTTCTGTATAAAACATTGCATCACTTATGCAAATGATAGAGCTTAAGTTGTATTTAACCCAGAATATTCCTTCCATATTACTGTATCTCTTCACTCTTTGACTTCTGATTCTGAAGTGGAATTCTGTTACTTCCTGGATAAGACCTTGATTTTTGCTTAAGCAAGATCAACTATGTCTGTATACCCCCATAAGCTTTGCTTGTGAAAGTAACTAAATATTTGGGTAAGTAATTGAGAATGTCCTGCATGCTGGTGTTTAAAGAGTTTATGGACAGGGAATATAATTGGTTTGTTTGTTGTGTTATAATGTGTTTTGTTGTGTTTACCTGGGTGTGACTAATATGAACTGTCGCCTCCCCTGCAGACTGGCTCATATGATCTCAACACAGATGACATGAGGACCTTTAAGGGGGAAAGGCCCCTCACGGTACTCTTACTTGGTGGGTCATGAAAACCCCTATTACCTGGATGGAGAAGATAGGAGCACCACATGAGAGCCACATGGTGGGTGGGGGGTGTTGGGTGTATGACGGTGTATGAGAGGAGGTAGATAAAGGAAATGAGAGGAAGGGGAAACAGTGCAATAATAACAATAACATCATAAAAGGGCCTTGGATCAAAATAAGAATAGGTGTCCCTTAAAGTCTCTCCCTGTTTTATAAAAGATTGAACTGTCAAAATTCAACAGCTGGTCACAGATGGAGATAATACACACAGAGAAATTTAAACATTGTTATAGTTCTTTTATTTTTATTTTAAATTCCTCTCACCCAGGATAAAATGCTCACTTCTTGCATTGATGATTGGGTTATACTTACACATCATGCACTGACGCAGTAGTCTGACTGAGATGTGTACAGTAAGTAATGAGAACAATAGACAATGATTGATATTTTTATTTGTTATGTTTTAGTTTTAATGTTTTGTTAATGCACCAGTTCATTATCTTTCTGACCTATTGCATACATTACTACAGCCTTCTATAGAAAATATTTAATTACAAAGAATGTGGTATTGAGTAACATTTAAAGTTTACAACAAAAGACACATTATTATGAAGTTAACCTGTGGAAACAGGAAGTAGATAATAAGATGTAGACTGACGTTTTGCAAACATCTAATCTTTACTTCAGTTGTACTTTACGTGTGCATGCTTCTCCACACAGTGATATCATGTCTGTTTGTTTGTGTGTGTGTCCACTATCATGATGTCTACCGGAAAGGTCTAAACTATCAGTTATAAATGGCTGCTGCAATCTCCAAATTATTTTATATCAGAAAGATGCATGTCACCAATCTATCTCTGTGCCTGACTCTGATGTTGTCTTTTAAATGGAGAATTATGCAGTGAAGGGGAGCTTATAAAGGCCTTCTTTGTAGTTGTGCCAATAAACATATTTATTTAAATCTAAACATGTTGTTTATTGAACTATTTGGTTCACAAATTTATGCTTTACTTGGCTATTTTCTATCTGTACAGGCTTTTGTAAAAGCAAAATACTATTTTGGGACAAAGTTATTTTCTATCTTATTCTGTATATTGAAAAGAAATAAATTAAAGATGTAGTTATCTTATATGTGTATAGTTGTTTGTGTATATTCCTCAAGACACGCATGTGCACATTCCCTGCTTCACATTCACTTTTACAAAGTCAATTCTCTTTCTTTCTTTCACCTAATGCTAAAACCTGATATACACGCTCATTATACCCCCTGTATGGACATCATCACATTGTATTATTAAAGGGTGTGTCCACATGGTGTTATATTTGCTGACTGGACTATTAAGAAACTATTAGTTTCTAGTGAGGTTTATTATTATCGTAACCAAGAGAACATAGCCCCACCTACTTCCTTGTGGCACAGTATAAAGGTCTTTATTATCCAGCACCACTGTAGATGAATTGTAAATGTCTTACAGTAGTTGATTCATTACATGTGTGTGGGGTTTTCAGAAAAGCTTCAAGCCTTACAGAAGATAAATATATTTTATCTGGATGTAGAGTAACTTGGTGTATTCAGGAATTAGTGGTTCATTTAAATGACACAATATTAAGACATCTATTCTCAATAAGGTCAAAGTTGTCTTGTGTCCTGCTGTTAGTGATAGTAAACCCATCTGAAGAGGGTGGTAACGCACCCTTTACATCAGACTGATGTAAAGATGTTTTACATTTAAACATTTAAAGATGTTTATTTATTCATGTATTGATGGGTTGATTCATTAAATTATCTTGATCCCTTGATTTAAAGAAGTGTATTGTTAAATTCTAAGTTTTGACTAAGTTATATTCTTAGTTTTTTTAATGATTTACCTTACTATTAGCATAGTTTGTTATATATTTTATTATTATTGTTATTAAACTGCATTCTGTAATTTATTAATCTTATAACCATCTCAGTAAATAATTGCATATTTTTGTGAGTTTATATATTTACACATTGGTTTGTGTGCCTTCATTTAAATGGGCAAGTTTTTCCTCTTAAGGTATACACCAGACAATAAAAACAGGGACAACTGAAAAACAGCTTAATTATAAACTAAAATTGAAAGGACTGTTCCAATAAAAGCACAGAATCGACAAACTGTGTCTGGTCTAGCTATACTGGTCCATTTACATATAAAGATGTGACCTTTAATTCCTGTGAGTGAGTGTGTGTCTGTAGTGACAGAGGGACACATGTAAATCTTTTCCTCAGAGTCAGAGCGGGGGTAACAGATGTCTCTAAAATAATAAGACAAAGGGCCCAAAACCACCCTAACAACCCCTGCATCATTAATGAGGAGCTCTGACCGAAGAATGGGCAAATTATCTATGTAAGATACTTTTGTCAGAAAGGACCACATGGCCCTATCAAAAACACAAGCACACACAAAGGGTTTAAACCTATGAACCTCTTATTAGTCTACGAGGGTTTATATTCTCTGCAATGATAAGACTGGACAGACTTAAGCTTTAAACAAGTCTGTATCTGAACTATTATTTGGCAGAAATCTTGTTGTTGTCTCTACATGTGTAGATGTGTAGTGTTATATTATCATTGTTTCATTATTTGAACTCAGTTTAGCGAATGTTAGAAAAAAGTAAGTAAAAATATAATTGAAAATACATGAATTTCAATATTTCTTACTGACTTAGTATGTCCCCCTTTTGCTGTAACATCATGCACTGCAGCTGGTATAAACTTGATGCTGTTATCTCAGCATGATTTAAGAATGTTTCACAAGGAAACTTGTTACATAAGGAAATCTGAACTTGTGTACAAAGAAGTCAGCATGGTCTGTGTCAGTCTGTTATAATGGCCTACAAATAAAGAGTGCTAAACATTTTCCTTGTTAAGTCATAACGTTATCTATTATTTTACATAAATAAAAATCCCGGATGTTCAGTATGATCTTGGACCACACAATAGCTGAAGCACAATAACACACCAGCTCGGAAATCCAGTCCTTTAAACTGCAGGCCGTGGTTTAATCCTATCCCATATGCACAGCAAAACAAAAGGAGCAACAATCTCTCACACACATACATACGCTGCCTATATAAGAGAGGTGTGTGAATGAGAGGGGGATGGGGAGAGTCTCTTTACTCTTTTTTGACTCCATGTCTTGCATTGGACTCTGTGAATTGCTCAGGCTTTCAGAGCTGTTCGAGTGAATGCAATTATCTATAGTGAAGAGGTGGGGACACGGCCCGACGCCCACCTGCTTCAGTCTCTGGTGACATATGACAGCAGACAGAGAGACTCACTGGGAGTCATCAGAGGAGAGAAAAGGAGGAGGTAGGAGGAGAGAGAGAGGATGTAAAGGGGAGGGGGTTTGTGTATATGTGTGAGAGAGAACGAGGGAGACAGACAGAGAGAGAGAGAAGCGGCGGATTGGGGCGGCAGCCGGGGAAAGAGTCGCGGTGAAACAACCCGTCAGGCAGGCGTCTGAGAGCGACATATCCGGGAACAAAAGAGTAGTCACAGAGCCAGAGGTAGGCTGCTCCTGTTTCAGCCGTGCATGTGTTTAAATATGCTGTATTTGCACTATACAACGCAGCGGCCCTGCAGTGCTACCTAGATTGCATGAGATCACGTGTGTGTGATTGTGAGTCTTGGTAATGATCTCATTTAGAGGGGCTTTATTTTACCTCCGAGCCAACTGCTGACATATGTGCAGATCAGCACTGCAGAGCGACTGCAGATGGAGGAGGAGAGAGATTCAAAGGAAGAGGAAGAGAGTGGCACAGAGTAATGGAGAGAGAGAGGGATGCATTAGGCATCAGAGCACAGGGAAAGGATGTCTGCTGATGTTGGAGAGGGAGAGAAAGTATGCTTTCTGATGCCGTCACGACACTGCACACTTCGTTTATGGCTGTTATGAGAGGAGAGGATGCAAAGCTGTTTTCCAGAAAGGAGAATATGTTTGTTATTCATTGTTACCTGGTCTTGTTTGTTAGAGATGCATGCATGCATGAATGTCTGTTGCATTTGTTTGTGCGTGCACGCGTTGGCAACGCAACAATGTAAGTGAAAAAGAATTAGGTCACTGCGAGTTGAATTCAAATGATCTGGTTGTATTTGGAAGAGGATGCAGGGTTAGAGGACTGCTGTGTGTGCGCAGCACAATGTGCTTTTAAGTTTGCTTCATGCCAACAGGCAGTTGAACTATTAGTGAATTGGCTCTGGTATGATACTAGCACAACATTATGATGAACTAAAAAATAAGTTACTTGTATTCCTCACAAAAAAAATGCTATACATCTGAGTATAGATCTACTACAACCCTGATGCTCCGTTCCCTAGACACTTCTGTTGTGATGTTTGACCACCTTAGGGTCAAATAATGTTTCATTAATATTATATTAAATATCCACATAAACTGCTACTACTCTCATGACAGACTTCCAATGAAGACACACCCCTTTTTATGGAAATCATAATAAATCCAATTCTAATCTTCTCATAAATCAAGTTCATGATTTCTGGTCCTCATGCCATTTTTAGCAGGCCTAAAGTCTTTAAAAGAAAAATGATACACAATTTATAGTAATGTTCTAGATGATATTCAAGGCATTTATTTTATGACAGTAAAAAAATGTAGCATTTTATATAACCTTAATTTTTTTAACTTGCTTTATCTCAGCATCTCGTGCACTTCACAGATTTACTGTATCTTCAGCACTGGATCAAAATTCATCCTCAGGGATATTAAACCCATCCATTTCTTTGATAAATGATTCCACCATTATAATGGTTAAAGGAGCAGCGCCTTCGCTATATAGCAGGCTTCACTTTGTAGCAGCTCTCCATCTGTGAGGTGTTGGTATATTGTAAATAATATATATTTAACATTACTATTTTCAAATGATTTTCGAAATGTTAAATCCTATTCACATCTTTGTATGAACAAAAAGCTGATGGCCTGGTTCCTTTCATCTTCTCAGTCTATGAATCCACCAGACAGCAGACAGAAGCATCAGTCTCTTAACTACATCAAAAGTGTTTAATACACCTTTACACAAATGTTTAACTTACAAGAGACAGACTGTCTGAGACTGAACATGCATCTGTGGGAATAGGGAAGACCAAACAGATGCATCAGATCTACTGATGACTCTGTGACCTAAAGAGGCCTGTAAAGCCAATAAGGTTGCTGGGAAAAGGTTGGGGTGTGTGTGAGGCTTCCTTAGACCTAAGCCAAAAACCTAAAAGAGCTCTAAGCTCTTCTGGATGTGTCCTGGTTTTTATGCCCTAAACTATGTTTGTCTTTATTGGCTTATAAATAAGATAGCTCTGAGAAGTTAGCATTTCTTATGCGTAATTGTGACCTCAAATCATTCTTGATTCGAGGCAAATATTGCTATATTGTATTAAGATATACAGCCATCCATGTAACACACATACAATCGTTCACAAACACACCTCATACCCCTGTGTATTGTCTCCACAAAGCTCTTTTGCAAATTACATTACTACCAGAGCCGCAGGAAGTGGCAATGACATCATCCTTAGAGCAAGAGTAAGTGATTGTGTATTCCCTGTCTTTTATAATGATGCGGGATTTATTAGTTTATCTGTCATATTCCCGCTCCTGAAACTGCTGAGAATTTAATGTGAAGTTTTATAGGACTGTATCAGTGCGTAACCGTCTACCAGCTCATGTACATGATTTTAAATGAGTCTTTACCATTTTCTCATGCATGCATTAGTAAGTGATCACACATGGCTTTGTGTTAACATAACGTAGGTTGCAGGCATATTTTGATTCTTTGAGGAATGCATATGCTTTTATATTATTTGTGAGTCAGTAGGTGTACTGATCTGATTTTCTAAATATAAGTATGCAAGTATGTGTGTGTGTGTTTGTAAAATGAGGACATTTAATGAGGACAATGAGGACAACCTTTCTCCTGCCTGTGTCCTTGTTTCTCAGTCCTTACAGTTCATGTCCCTTTATACCAGCATCACCTTGACATACAGTCCAAGGCAGCATTTGTAAGATAAACATAGATTTTTAGCAGACATATTTCTAGATGGATCAGTGCTTATGGAAAGTCTGCTTCTGTTTCACTGGTCCTCAAAACCTCTTACTCTCTTGAATCTTTCCTGGCACTTTATCAAAGCTGAATATTCCTTAATCATATCAAGGCAATGCACACTCTGTACAGTGAGATGATATATGAGTCATATGCTTAAAAGTAAGGAGATATTGATCTGCCCATTCAGACTGATCGCTAATGCCATGAGGAAACCAAGAAGAAACTGATGGCAGATAAAAAAACCTAGGAAAGAAATAAATGTAGATTTAAGCATGTAGATTAATACTGTATATTAAAAGACTTCATATTAATATAGATATTAATAATGTATAATATATAGCACTATATAAGTACATTGCATTATATTATATGTATTACATTATAAGATTATTATAATATAACAACAATAATTTTGATTGTTAAGTTACAATAATTGATTATTGTACTTAATATAGAAATACCGTGGCAGACATCCAGCATTCATGTTTAAATTTATCTAAATTAAAACAAAGGTCTCTGCACAAAACAAGTCTCACACTGTTATACTGATCTATTACTTTGTTAAAAAAATAATATTGCCCAGGGCACCTGAGTGAGCTAGCAGTGCAAATGGTGCCTCTCAAAAAGAATATATATGCATGATACTCCTGCAGAATAATATTCCTCTTCCCTCTGTCTGCCTGTCTTGTCTGTCTCAGCATATATGGAGGCATATCTTAGTAATGATTATCTTTCTTTTAGGCCAACCTCCTTCTGATCCATGAAAGAAGCTATGCCTGTTCTCTCTGCAGAAGCAGGTACATATCACACATGTATATAGACAAACACTTATTTATTGTCATTGACACTTGCTGATCTCCTGTTTTGTGTGTAGGGCTGCATGAGACGCTTGCCCTGCTGACCTCACAGCTGCGTCCTGATGCCAATCACAAAGAGGACATGGTCTTCCTCAAAGATGTCTTTAGTGAGAGGAGTCTCTGCTACCTTATGAAGGTGCGTGTCATCTACAAGACTGAAAATCGCACTGTGGAAGTAGTGTTTGGCAGTCATTTTGTTTGACAGTGTTTATGCTGTTATCTAGTTTGCATAATTCCATATAATTTCCAATAATTCATTAAATAAATAGGTAAATAAATATATAAAAAAGTAAATTTAGTGTATCACAGTTTATGTAAATTGTTTTGTCATACATTGTAAAATATTTGCATTGCATACATTACATTAGGTTTATTCATCTGTAATGTGCATTGTGTGTGTTTTTGCTAGATTCATGAGAAGTTGCGTCAGTATGAACGGCAGAGCCCCACCCCAGTTCTTCATAGTGCCTCCACTCTAGCAGAGGATGTAAGTGCTTTAGTCTCTGTCATATACCCACCACAGGAATGATTAATAGCTTATTAAAATATTACATGAGATCAGAGTTTAATGGTATTTGGGGTGAATATAAAACAATAATTAGCCTCTGTTTTGTTCTTCACTGTAGGTTTTGGGTTAGGTTTGGCTTGGTAAGTGCTGTAAGATATTTTGATTTTCTTCTGCCTTAAATTGGTAGGTGGCAGAGGAGTTGCAAAGTGGACCAATGAGTGTTGAGGAAAAAGAGCTCCTGCATCTGCTGACATCACCTCATCTCAAGGTATATAAGCAAAAAAAAAAAATTTGCGCTTCAAAATGCGCCACACATTCTCTATTGGAGACAGGTCGGGACTGCAGGCAGGCCAGTCAAGTACCTGTATCCTCTTCCTCCGCAGCCAGGACTGAAATATGCATGGACGTCCCTGGAAAAGATGTCTTCTTAAAGGCAGCATATTGTGCTCCAAAATCTCTATGTACTTTTCAGCATTAACGGTGCCATCACAGAAGTGCAAGTTACCTTTACCAAGGGCACTGACACAACCCCATACCATGACAGACCCTGGCTTTTGGACTTGTTGCTGGTAACAGTCTGGATGATCCTTTTGTTCTTTGCTCTGGAGCACCGGCGTCCATTTCTCCCAAAAATACCTGAAATACTGATTCATCTGACCACAGTACATGTTTCCACTGTGTGATGGTCCATCCCAGATGCCTCCGAGCCCAGAGAAGTCAACGGTGCTTCTGGACACTGTTAACATAGGGCTTCCTTTTTGCACAGTACAGTTTTAACTGGCATTTGTGGATGTAACTACGTATTGTGGTACTTGACAAAGGTTTGCCAAAGTAGTCCTGAGCCCATGTGGTGATATTGCTTATAGATGAATGTCGATTCTTGATACAGTGCCACCTGAGGTATCGGAGAGCACGGTTGTTCAGCTTAGGCTTGCGCCCTTGTCCTTTACGCACTGAAATTCCTCCACATTCCTTGAATCTTTTAATTGTTATGCACTGTTGAAGGTGAAATAAGCAAATGTCTTCCTATCTTTCTTTGAGGAACATTGTTTTTAAACGTTTCAATAATTTTCTCACGTATTTGTTGGCAAACTGGTGATCCTCAGCCCATCTTTGCTCCTAAAGGACTAGACCTTTCTTGGATGCTGCTTTTGTACTAAATCATAATTACAATCACCTGTTGACATCACCTGTTTCAAATCACATCATTATTTAACCAATTTACCTGATTACTAGCCCTAAATTGCTCCTGTTCCAACTTTTTTTGAAATGTGTTGCAAGAGCCAAAATAGGAATTTTGTTTTTTGAAGAAACAACAATAAAAATCATGAACACATTAAATAATGTGCTGTTGTATTGTCTGCAATGAAATACAAGTCAAAGTAAATTTAGAAACCACTACTTTCTTTTTTTATTTGTGTTTTCCATACTGTCCCAACTTTTTATGATTTGGGGTTGTATATATTTAATAAAAGCATGTGTCTGTGTGTATATTTGATCACATTCCTCTTGTTTCAGGCAGTTTTGTCAGTTCATGACACAGTGGCGCAGAAGAACTTTGACCCTGTGCTTCCTCCTCTGCCTGATGACTTTGAAGATGATCTAGACGAGGAGTCTGTCAAGATTGTCCGCTTGGTCAAAAACAAAGAACCACTGGTGAGTAATAATGGCAGTAGTTAGATACGTAAGAAAATGCTGAAGCATCAGTATTTGTGTCAGATGTCAACAGCCATGGTGTGTGTTGTTGTTCTGTGTGTCTGTAGTTTAAGACACTCTCTCACTCTCTCTCTTTCTCAGGGTGCCACTATTCGGCGTGATGATTCCACTGGGGCTGTGGTTATAGCTCGTATTATGAAGGGAGGGGCGGCAGACAGGAGTGGTGAGTGACACTTCAAAGCATGTCTTTAATCTTTAATCTCAGTCCATACTGAAATTCATAATAATCCTAATTTAAAACTATTTTATTGAAGGTACTGTTTGAATAAAAAAGAATTGTGTATATCAATAGAAAATCATTCCAGCCTTCTTATCTTTATCTCTAAACCTATTAAGGTATCTGAATAGCCTAGAATCCTTTGTGCTATAGGTATTTTATGTTTTATTTTTTTATTTTATTTTGTCCATGCTGGGCACTGGGCATCATGTCTGCTGTAATGACACATAGACCATCTACATGGTCAAGAAGAGTCTCTAGAGGCCCAATCAGGAAAATCAAACAGACTCACTAACCACCTGATCCATACTCCAGGCTGTGTGTGCGCGCATGTAGTGGTTGGAATGATCTTCTTGCTCATTAAAAATTCATTGAACTACTCCTATGAATTGTATTATGGATTGCACAGCAGGTACAACTGGAATGTGTAAAAAAAAGTCTGTAAATCTGGTAGCCCTCCTCTTTCCAAAGGTCTGGTGCATGTAGGTGATGAACTGAGGGAAGTCAATGGTATCGCTGTAACGCACAAGAGGCCAGATGAGATCAGTCAACTGCTGGTAATACTTTCCTTCTGGACCGCTTCCTTCTTCTAACCATAATTCCTTATTGTTGTGATCAAACAATAAAAGAATTAAAAATGAATCAAACAACCAAGCTGTTTCTTTCTTAGTCTCAATCTCAAGGGTCTATCACACTGAAGATCATCCCAGCGATCAAAGAGGAAGACAAGCTGAGGGAGAGCAAGGTAAATGACTGTTAAAACAAAAGAGGACCATTAAATTTAGAAACCCCAAAATCTATACAGTTTTCATCGGCCACTGCCTCATAATTAAGTAACTGTGTAACTTCTCTAGGTCTACATGCGGGCGCTTTTTGATTACACCCCATTAGAGGACAAGGCCACACCATGCCAGGAGGCGGGGCTTCCATTTAAAAGAGGTGACATCCTGCAGGTGGTCAGTCAGGATGATAAGACCTGGTGGCAGGCCAAGAGAGTGGGAGACGGCAACCTGCGTGCAGGACTCATCCCATCCAAACTGTTTCAGGAGAGGTGGGACAAAAAGCCCCTAAAACATAAAGAACTACTACATCAGAGCTGTGTAATTTTCATAAAACTGTAATGTAATGCATTGTAACATGAGGCTGGTGTGGTGTAGTAGTTAAAGCTCAGGGCTGTCAGTTGGAAGGCTGCTGATTTGATCCCTGCAAGAGGTGAGACAGGAGCCCATTGTGTCCATTAGCATGACAATTTAACCCAGGTTACTGAAGCTGGACTGTGTCTGTAATACAGGCAAAAATAAGTGTTGTATTTATGATGGTCTTTTCAGTAATGCTTTTAAAAAACAATAGTCTGATTTGTTATATCAGTAAGACTATATAATCAACTAATGTGTTTCTATTAAAAGATACAATTGCCTTTCTGACCCAGAGCCACAAAACATCTGAGTGAATATTCTGATGGTCAGTCTTGTTGGATACTGAGATGGATACTGTGGATGCTGCACAATTGTTATCTGTAGTCTCAAATTAATACAACAGTCTCTCAACGCTGTGGTTCCTTTAGGTTAAATTAACAGGATTAATTCTAAATTCTAGATCTTAAAATGATCCCCTGTATTTCTTACTAGGAAGAGATGGACCAGCTGTCTTTTCTCCTGTTTCATCTCAGTAGGGTGCATCTTGGCTAGATATTCTCTCATACTAAGAATGGGAGTTTTACTCATCAGTGAGTTTGTTTGATCTCACTCAGTAGCATTTCTCAGCTCCAGGAGTATCAAATCAGACTATTGTAGAAACTGGACAAGACATGATTATCAGGATTTCATGTATCTCACTCTTTGAAGTTCTCATTAAATGTTTTTCTCCCTCAGGCGATTAGCCTACAGAATAAAAATGGGCTCTCTTCAAAAATCCAAATCTCCGAAAAAAGCTGTCTGTAAGTATTTACATTTCCTCACTGAAAACCCCTTCAATCATTATTTAGTTTTGACTAATATGCATTTGGCTGCCCGGTGAATATTGAGATACAAGAAGGTGCTTCATGTTCAGTAATCTAAACTGATTAGAGAACAGACACATCTGGAACTCAGCAACATCTCTCTCTCTCTGTCTCTTTCTCTGTCTCTCTCTCTCTCTCTGTGTCTCTCACACACACATTATTTATGATATAATAATAAAAAAACTTTTACCATTACAACTCCAGGCACCAGGATCAGTGTTTAGAAATCTGATATGATATTTTTTCATTTCTGATTACTGCAAACCCCAGATGACCAGGGATGTGATAAAGGTGGGTCCTCTAGTTCAGAGCTCATATGCAACTTTAATAGCTCAGTGAATCGGAACATACTACTAATACTGCTGTTCTACTGTACTCACACACACACAAATAGAGAGTCTCCCAAGCACTTAGTACATTTCAATGTTCTAATTTTCAATTTCTAATTTTTTATTTATTTAACCCTCATATTCTGCTGTGATTTTCTGTATGTTTGTGTTCCCAGAGACCCCAATTATGTGTAAAAATTATATTTCAATTAACCATGAATCATTCATTTTTCATCAAATTCTTTTTAGTATTTTCCTCTGACCTAGTAATTACCATCATGGTTTCATCATGGTATTTCAGTATTATTTACATGTCACTGCTGGTTATATTCTGTATATAACTGTATGTGATAAATCGCCCTGATATTACAGTAGAGGTTCAGGGTAATATAACAAAAGACAAAGACATCTTCACTTTAATGCCATCTTCTTTATCATATGTTTTTTCATCTCTACTGCACTGTTAACTGTTTAAACAAATGGGGTGATATCTCAGATGGCTCTTCATCTCTTTATTGTTTAATCTCTACTTTTTTAAATGTTTCCAGTTTTTTCCTTATATTGTTTTCAGCTGTCAAGTGATGTTCCAGTGCATTCATTTTTCATCTGTAACAGTCTTAATCTAAGACCTCATTTTATATTAGGGGCATAATCAGTCACTGTTTTCACTCATGCCTTTAATTCCCAGATCTGATAATGTTTCACCCAAAAATGAACATTCTGTCATTATTTATTTATTATTTTCTGTGGTCAATTCATAGTGAATAGTTAATGTTCTTTCTCTTTTAAACCTAACAGATAAAACGACTTGTGTGCTGTTATGTGTTCTAAAGCCATGATAGAGTAGCTTTATTTATACAGTACAGTAGCTTTCGGTGATCTGGGAGCAACAGTTCTCTGTAGGGGGATTATAGTGAATAATGACTGTAATTTTATTGTACTGTAGTGAATTTATTCTAAGGAGCCAAACAGATTTTGTGTTCAGAAAATAAAGAGAATCATGCAGATAATGACAGATTTCATTTTTGAATGAACTGTTTTCTAACATATATAGTATAATCCACCATCATTAACTTTCTGGAAATAACAGACCCCCCCACGACCACCACATACTGAAATACCTGCTGCCCACCTGCCTGCCTACTGTTTAAACCTGCTTGTCTAACTGTAGTTCTGCAGCCTAACTCTAGTGCCCTCCTCCCTCTCTCCTGGTTTCCTCTGCTCACTCCCTCTCTCCCTGCTTGCCTCCCTACAGAGGACTGTGACTGTGAGGGCTATTTCAATGGACAGTACATAGGTGAGAACCTGCATGCCCTCTCCTCTACCCTGTGCCTGATATGCTGTACTAACCTTTTGCCCGATTGTGCTTTGGTTGCTGCCTGCTTTTGTGCCAAGAGGTTGTTAAGGGACCAGAGCTAAGGAAGATCTCTTCAGGAGGGCAGTTTAGATTGGAGATAATGGTCAGCACTGGTGAATTGAAGTTTCCTTAGTGGAGAGACAAGGAGGCAGGCTGCTAAAAATGGGTTAATTTTGTGTTTATAAATACATTATAGATAGATTGGCTCACTATGATTGGCTGATCTTGTTAGTTACTTTACATAGGTACTTGCCAAATAAACACATTCCTAGTAACAATGGGTTAAAATGATATAAAACGTTGGTATACTGAAATATTGAGTAAATATCTTATATAATTATTTAACGTATATACAGCTTTCACTAAGAATAAATAGTCCATTGCAACATACAGAAATCTGCCTAACAAACACTGAACTAATACTGCAATGTTATCTATCTGCAATCCAAGTTGCCATATGCAGTATATAAATATATACAAAAAGAAGACAAAAAAAAGAGACAAAGTGAGAGAGAAATGCAGAGAGAGTGCAAGTGGTGTTAAAAATGTGAGCAACACATCTAGCATGTTTCAAGTCTCATTAGTTAATGAGTGTTAATTTGAGAAGCTGTTGTGAGAGAAGAAAGGAAGTGATGTCGTAGGCGACTGTGATATTCATTCATATGGTGTTTGATCTTTCTCCGTCTGTCATGCTATTTTCAGAGCCTCTGATGTACTAGCTGCAGGAATAGCTTCAAATGGAGAGAATCTGCAGACAGATGAATCTCTTTTCATGTGCTCAGCTTTACCCTAACACACCAGTCTGTGAAGCTGAGCTTGACAAAATAATTTGGAATCTGATCCGTGAATGCAGTTGAATAGGTGTAGCAATGATATTTAAAACACTGAGGGATGAATTCACTAAACATGATTTGCATAATACCTTCAGTAAACTTGGCGCTAAAAGAACCTAAACAGCATGTGCGAAAAAAATCTGTGGGAAATTCTTGTGGTAAATTGTCCCCCATCCTTGATCATTTAAATGTGACCAAGTCTTAGCTGAAACTAGGTGAAAAGACCTTCCTCCCCTCTGGCAGGTAATACATCTCCTTTACCCCTTTCTTTTTAAATATATTCCTCTGCTGCTTCCCCCTCCCTGAACAAAACCCACTCTTTAAAGCCACTGTAAGGCTGTTGCCCTGCTATTGGACACTCTGCACATTCCACCCTGCACGATTGACTGTGCACTCACTCACTGAGTCAAGTGTGTGATAGCTAATGTGTGTGATGACAACTCTCAGCCCTTATCCACTGACCTACAATCCATTATCCAAATATCATTTATTCATTTAATGTTCATTTATACATTTATATGGAATCTGCCTACCTCCAGAATTCTGCAAAATTGATCAGGTTCTGCACATTTTAAATACTTTTATCTTACACTGTCAGAAAAAAATGTATATTAGCATGTACTGGGCAACACCCTTAAAAGAGTATATCTACTGTACACTGTAACATCAGTTGGAAATGTCATTTTGTACCTTATCTACATATTACCAGTGACATGCAACATTTATAGCTTTAGCTTATGTTTCTGACAGTGTACCAGTTTTAGCTAGCAAAGAGTATTTCTGCTTCATTCAATATATTTTACCAGGTTTAAATCCGTTCTGCAGATTATATGAAAATATATACGAAAATATGAAAAATTTGGCAGATTCCATGTGGGACTGCTAACAGGGTAGCCACTGTTTCATCAGTGAAAGTAGAACTGATGCAGAATTTACTAGTTTATGGTGAGTCATATATGATTTTAGTAGTTAAAGTATGATTAGGTTTATTGTGGGTCAGTTGTTGAGGGCAGAGTGTGGTGTATCCACAAGTGTGAGGTGGTCTAATGCGCATTGTAGTCTCTTCAAAGTGCAATACAGTGGCACCCTCCTGTGGCCAGGTGTTTTCCTGGGATTTTTACTCAGGTATTGTGCTTGTTCTTCCCACACAGTTACCAACACTAACATCATGCCCTGATAAATGACACACTTTACATTGTTGCTCATATTGTCAGTAGAGCTGCTAGGCAGTAGGTTCAAGGATGATCATTAGATTATGGTGTATCTATTTTCTCTGTTCAATTCAAATTAATTATCTAATGCTTTTCACAATGCATTCTTCCAAAGCAGCTTTATGAAGAATAATGTTTGGTTTTGAAGCTGTATACAACTTATTTGGTCCATTTATTAAAATCAGTGGAGCAAGTACAGAACATTTTTTGTTCAGTTTGTCTCCTCCTGTACCTTAGCCTAAATCACAACAGTAAATGTATAATATTGATTTATAATTGGAGCTGTCAGGTTTGATTTCACAGGATATGTCAGTTTGACATCATGCGTCCGCTTGGTTATATCACATCTATAAACAGAAAGAATGACCAGCTCCTAAATCGCATGTCTAGGTGCTGAGGATTTGTAGCTTGTTCTTTGTACAGTTGCTTAGAATTTAGACTAGCCATACACATTAATAAAACTTAAGTAACTTGCAATTTTATGTTTCAACCAGGGATGGCAATAGAGAGGCAAAAGTTCTGTATTGCTACTTTAATATTCTTTTCTCTATCAGTTACCTTAATGTTACCCTTAGTTGCCATAGCAATACTATAAAGTTCTACATTTGGTTAGTAATTTTAATTAGAGCTTACATTTAATTGTCTTTACACAATAATAGCTTTTATGAATTAGATTTTATGAATTCCACAAAATATGTGTTCCAGATAAATAAAATATTAATACATAAAATTAATAGTTTTTATTGTATCTTGGCTTTAAATAAAAATATACAGTCTGATTTGTTATGTGTTCTTCATCTCAGCTGGTCTGCGAAGAAGTTTTCGTTTAAGTCGAAAGGATCGTCGCGGTTCTGCAGGGGATGCCAATGTTTCAGACCAGAATAAGACAGAGTTCGTGACCTATGAAGAAGTGACACGCTACCAGCAGAGGCCCAATGAGAGGCCCCGATTAGTGGTTCTCATTGGTAAGACAATATAACATATCATAAAGCCATAGGGCTGAAAGATGGGGTAGGAAATTTTGGATAGACTAGCAATAGCAAGCTAGAACACAAATAGTTTGACAGGCAAGTATGACATCTTATCATTACATTCGGACCAAATGCAATGATTGGATGAACATTTTATGCTCCTGCACTTTCCACAGAAAGTATAAACATATTTAGACTAGTTAGTCAGGATGTGAAGAGACTTTTAACCAGCCTAACCAAAAATGTTTCTGCAAAAAAATCACCTATCCTGCTTTTAATGTTTACATTGTAAATTAATGTGTAAACAATTACATTTTCTTTAGATTTCCTGGAAATTAAGTACAAATGTTCAAATGAGTGATTTTGTAACATGCTTACATAATTTAATGCATGGTGGCGGTCCAAATTCATACTGTTTTTCAAAGCTAGCAACAGCCTAATTAATTTGTCCCTGTGTCCTTTTAAGCGCCATTAAAAATAAGACTTGGCATTCAGAACAAGGATGCATAGCTAGTTAATCTTGGCATGAGTATTATTTGTTCTAAGAAAATGTGTAAAAATTTGTAAACAAATCCCTAACAACCAAATCTGGAACAAAAGAGTTAAGCTTGTGAAACATAATTAAAAAACATTACGAAAACTGGTCTGAAGTACCTTCCAGAACCACATTGTGTACAGCATAAGAACTCAGGTCACTGCATTACACATTTTAATGATAACACTGACCCCTGGTGGCAATAATTATTTTACTCAGCTTTAAAATGTACAAGACACCTGAGTTGAAGTTCATTTACTCTAAGAGAAAGATAAATGGAATTATTTTAACTGCTGATCTATCTCTGTGTACAGGTTCTCTGGGAGCACGCATCAACGAACTCAAGCAGAAAGTGATTGCGGAAAATTCCCATCGTTACGCTGTGGCTGTGCCCCGTAGGTCTTGCCATACCTCCTATTCAGAATAAAAATGACAGATTTGTTTTTACAAATCTATAACAAACCACTAACATACTAACATAACCCTTATATGACAATTTATGCACTTAAAAAGTCTTAAAAAGTCTGTTATAAACACCACATTATTTTCAGTAATAAAAAATAAATACCGCAAAGACATTTCATTTTTTAAATACAGTATTACGTTGCAGAATTTGCTGTTTAAAAAAAATGGTTACAGAATATCTGTGATTTTAAGTTCATAATCTCCAAATGAAATTTCAAATTTAGGTTCAAAAGTTCCTGAATGCTTCCCTTTATATCTGTGCTTCTGTCCTCTATCACAGACACCACACGACCCAAAAAGAGTCATGAGAAGGAGGGAGTGGAGTATCACTTTGTGAGCAGACAGGCATTTGATGCTGATGTACAGAATAACAAGTGAGTGATAGACTGACACTGATGTGCTCCTCTAGCAGTTACTCACACAGCACTAGTAGAGCTACTTTCCCATTAACACGTGCATGCATTAAAACACGCTATATTTCAGCAGTGTGTGTATATATGTATGAATGACTCTAACTTGTTTGTCTGTAGATTTATAGAGTATGGGGAGTATAAAGAGAATCTTTATGGGACCAGTATAGAAGCCATCCGCTCTGTTCAAGCCAAGAACAAGATGTGTCTGGTGGATGTACAGCCAGAGGTAAATTACAGCAGCTTTGCCCCAGGCTGTTCTTATTGACCTAAACTGTAAATACTACATTTATAACTTTTAAGTAAACAGCATAACTATAATCAGAAACAAAATTAAATTATGCATAATGCATATGGCCTGGTTCATGTTTTGTATGAAAGTTTTATATTTCATTTCATTGCTTTTCTGCAAAGATCATCTTACATAACCAATAAGTGATTCATAGCACATGTGTTGACTAGTTTATCCTTCAGGTGGAGCCACTTATCAGAAAGCACAGCAGTTATATAAGAACACATGTACCAAGTAACCCTGTCGACAAGACGCACTAGTATGGTCATAGAGAAAATTGACCTTTAACTTGCTTGTGTACATTTTTAATGTTAGATTTTACTGCAGCTGTAACCCGTTTATAAAAGTATACAAACCTTGTGTATTTTATATTCCTCCATTTACCTTATATATACCCTCCTGAACAGAACAGTGTTTGTTGTTTTTTGAATGCTAGTCGACAGACAGACAGACAGACAGACAAATAAATAGGTAGCCTGTGACTCTATTATGTTATAACAACAGCTCTGAGCATACAACAGGGTACATGTTTTCTGTTTGTGTCATTTAAGCCCTCCCCACTAAGTGCTTGTTGTTTTCTCTGCCACAGGCACTGAAGACCCTGCGGACAGCAGAGTTTAAGCCTTATGTCATTTTTGTAAAACCACGAATCCCGGAGAGTCGCAGACGCCGCAGTGCTGCCACCTCACCAGGAGGGGGTGAACACGGGCGAATCACAGTGAGTCTGACCACAGCATTACATCATTCAGCTCCGAGAAAATTCTGAGGCACTGATGAAGGATAATTCATCCAGCCTCTCGAAAATCAGCCTAAGATCTGTATCATCTAACAACAATCAGAATGAAACTACAGAGACTGTCTGGTTTCAGAATGAGCCAAATTTCTCATATTTCAAATGTATCACAGGATCCATCTCCTGCTTTAGCTAGCTTGATTACTTTTTGTTGAAAATTGCTGCCAAATCTACCATCACGTTCATTTTGCTCTCTTCATTCATATTCATTGGCTACTGTTTCTTTTACTGCCTCGTCTCTCAGGAGGAGGACCTGCAGGAAATGCGTCTGTCAGCACAGCAGATAGATCAGCAGTATGGACACCTGGTGGATCGGGTCCTGATTAAAGAAGACACTGCCAGTGCCTGTGCAGAACTACGTAGCATCCTGGAGAGATTGGAACGGGAGACCTTCTGGGTTCCTGTGAGCTGGGTCAAGGCTTAGGACCCCCTCCATACTCCATTCCAGACTGTTGACCAACACCCCCACCAATAGCCTTGCAGTGCTGGGTGTATTTTTCTTCCATTCCTTGCAGCTCGACTGCACTGGCCCTCTAGGGTCTGGTTTCTTTAAGCACTATCGCTACATGGGTTTCAGTTTTAGGAGGTACATTAACATAAAGAAGACTGAGACGTAAAGAGGTTCAGGTCATAGAGGATAAATGTCAATACAGATTTTGTTTTTGGGCTGGGACATGCAGGCACATAAGCACTTATATTGTCATAAATGATCAAATTTATTTTTCAATGACATTAGGTATTTATTATTTTGTTTATAATGTCATAACGTTTGTTTATTGGACACTGTGGTTTACTGTAGGTTATTTAACAAGTTTATGTAGACTGTTGATGAAAGCAATACTTCATCTATAGCAAAAATATTGGTATTAAATGGGGATGTGGTTACCATGGCAACAACAACTTTCTTCCTGATCTCCTAATCTGGCCAGGGGAAAATGGAACTTGGGAACTTTACAGGTTGGACTGTAAATTTTCTTAACAATGCATATAAAGCTGCTTCTTTGTAATGCACACCCATAAAACAACTTGGTGATCATAACTTGGTTTGAAATAACATGTTTTCTTTTATAAAATCTTTTAGACTATTAGACTAGCTATTAGACTTTGTTGTCTAATTTCATCATAAAATCAGGTCCTCTCTGCAGAGCATGAGTGATCAATGTTTAATCCTACATAAGAACATATTAAATACCTGCTGTGCCATTAACTGTCTCAATGCACCTACTGTAGCTGTCAGATTTTTTAACTGGAGGGTTATGAAAAACCATGCCAAAGCACTTAAGCTGTACAATATCTATATAAATATGTTCAAACTGAGCTTCATAAAGCGTTGGGTTTCTTACCCAAAGGGTTTCTTATGTAGAGAAACTGAGACAGTGTTGAGGTGAGTCAGTAATGCCCAGACCCTTTTATTCAAAAGACAAAATTCTAATGAAAGAATTTGAGTTAAAATCTTGTTGTAGCTTTAGGTAACAGTCTAGTGTGAGTACATGAATCTGCAGTGACGCATCTTGTGCCATTTACAGTAATTGTCACATTTACAACCTCATTTCCAACATGTAAAGATCCTCTTGATCCTACCTCACCCTGGGTCTGAACTGAAACACATCCTTGAAATTTGTAAGCTGCCACTTTTTTGTGTAAAATGATTGTGTATGTCGTACTGATTGCAAATAAAAATCAAAATCCATCAAGTATCTTTGCTTGTTCTGAATATTAAAAATGAATATTGCAAATCCTACTGAATTAATCCAGATTTTATCATATCTTACATTAGGATATTGATATTGCAGTAGGATATTTGTGCATTCAAAGTGAAATGGTAAGTAGAGCTGCATGTTTTCTAGATTATTTTGTTAGGCACTGTATTGCGCTAACATGAGTATATGAGTGTGTTTTGCTGCCGGCAATCAAATATTAGTCTATTATCCCATTTTCAAGCTATACAGGCTATTGTTTTTTCTCTTCTATTTCATGCTAGATTACTTTTATGACAATTTGACAGTACCGACAACAGAACTGAAATGACAAAAATACAATCTAGAATCTGTTACCTATGAATCTGTGTGGAATGTTTAGAATGTCCATGATGCCCGGACATTATGTGAGCAAAGCTGCACGGATGTCAATCAGAAGGGGGTCTTTGCCAAAGTAAATTTGCAAGTTGTCAAAAAACAAAAACAACAAACCACGTTTTCTCAGTGGATTCTTCTAATCCAACTGAAATCCTGCAGAAAACCAAGCTCTCAAAAAAAAAAACAACAGACAGTGCTCCCAGTGTAATAACTGCTTTTATTTTATTAGTGGATCATGGTCTTTAATTGGAAAAATGACAGAAGGCCCTGACACTTTGAAACCTCAGTTATCTTTTATTTCACAGGTCTCTGAACAGTGACGTGTGTTAGAATTCCATCCACTTAATTGAGGAAGAGCATGTGATGCTTGCTAATTGACATTTGTTTGATTGTGTGGGAAAAAGTGTTATTTGTTTGGTAACAGAAAGCTCTTTTGACGTAAATCCCTTTACTGCCTTGTTCTCCCTCTCTAGCAATTAAGTCTTAGAATGTTATGCTTGCCCTATGAGACAGCTGGTAAAGAAAAAGAATGAAAGAAAAAACAATTAAAATGGGCAGCAATTGATCTCATTAGTATGGAAGTCTTGACAGAAGTGGATTTCTGTTACTAGCACTGAATTATAATACCATAAACACATGCCATTTTTAGACACCCAATCTACAAACACACATTCCCTACACATACACATTTCCATACTGAAAATGAAAACGGACATTCATCTCTGTGCAGACTCATTAGCCGGTTTACTCATTTATCTGTTGAGCCTTCTGTGTAGCATGCATCTAACAGCATGCTGATTTACACACCATTGTATTTTATATCAATATGAGGTATTGCTAATAACATTGCTAAAGGCCAACATTAATAACATTTGGAAGAGGTAGGCTGTTCAATTCTATCATGATCTAACTTTATTTATGTTCACCAAATGTCATGAGAGCAATAGATATTGCAAATACTTGTTAAAGTATTTTCTCTCTGTGCAGTCTGGAGAGACCTTTTAACTTAGTTTTGCTTTTGCAGCCTCCAAACTCTGGAATAATTTCCATTACATAGCAGTTATTTGAAATGTTCCATAATTATTCAGATGTATGCAGTACCCTGAGGCTTGACCATCAGCTTAATGGAAGTCAATAAAAATTGATCTTACATCAGATCTGATGTCTTTGGATGAAAACAGCATCATTGGCAGTACAACCTATTAAAATACAAGGAGCATGAAACTATAGCTACATTCACACAGCATCAGAATACAGTTGTTAATCCAGTTTAAAATGCAGTTAGAATACAGTTCGGTGCACAATTCAGTTAGTTGAGCCAACATAATAAGAGCCAACTCTCTTATTACACATACATTCTGTTTAATTCTCACAACAGCGAGACAGAGACTGCATTACCAGAAAAATCAAAGGTACCAGTTTGACAATTATCTACTTGAAAGATAGGCTACACGTGCTAGTAAACACTGACTGTAGCCTGAACGTTGCCTTAGCGAATACAGTACAAAGTTAGCGTAACTGAATGATATGATTTTGAGTTAAGTAATTTTCTGTAGACCAACTGCACATTAACCATAGCAAGTGAAAAATAAATGAAGACCTAGGGGCCAGCATATAGGCTCCTTTTAATTAAACTCTATATGACCTGATATGACTCTGTATCCCAACTGAACCCTCTTAGGGGTTTCAGATATAACATTTGCAACAGAACCCTTGTCTATATAAAACCCTTTATATAAAGAGTACAGCTGTGAGTCATACAAACATCCTTTTCTTGTAGCTAAATTGCTCATCACATCACACTATTTATATGTGTGCTGCATAGTTACAAGCTGATTTGTTAATAAGTTTAGCTAAAACTTGTATTCTGTACATGATTGTTGTGCAGTGTAAGGCTTTGTGTCAACTTAAGGATTTAGAAAAAATACCTGACCTCTATGCATATATCTGTTGTATTTAGCACCAGGGGGCTTTAAGAACAGATACTGTTTTCTCCTACAAATGGGCCTCAATCATCAATTTCCAAAAACCCAATTTGTTTGTCTATCCATATAAAGGAATATTCTGTTCGATTAAACAATTTCAACAGCATTCAATAAAACAAACATTCAACCAATTAGTGAAAATAACTTCAGCACATCACATTATAAACAAACAACTTATGCACTTAGATGGAGGCTTCTTGGGCAATCATAGTATGTTAGTGCTTCTACAAGTGCAACTTAACACATTTTTTGGTTTGTTAGCTGATCCAGCCTCACTGGAATTTAATCTTTAGTATTCCTTTAAGGGAACTATTATGTTAATCCTTCGGATGGAATGGATTTAAAGTAACCTCTGCGTGTAAGTCTCTGTAAACACCTTGTGCTGAGACTTGTTTGTCAACGGAGAGAAAAGAAGATTGTAAATGATTGAAACTGATGCCGCATTCTCATTAGAGCTGTTGCACCTTCGTTACAGTTGCAGTCGATTGAAAATGCCATTGATTTCCCCAGGCCTCGTTATGCTTACAGTGCAGGCACCTCTATCACCAGTGTGTTCACCATTCAATTAGACAGCAACCTCTCAGAGGCTATAAACAACAGCAACAAGTGATTACATAGACCTGCACTTAACAAAACTGCTGCCTGTAATTCACAAAGCACTGCAGACATTCATGGTATTTTTGTGAGAAAATGTCTGGTGGAAATTCTCTACATGGTTCACTTTTTGTAATAAAATCACTTCACACATAATATCAGAGTCAACAGATATAAACCTATTTACCATCATGAAGATATCCTGCCAGCCTCAGTCATTGAAACTTACCAAAGGGGATTCTGATCAATCATCTGAGCAACTGGAGTAAAGATACTGAACAGTCAAATATTCAGTCATGATCATTCATGTGATGTCCTGGAATAGGCAGATGTTACTTTAAAAGATGACCGTATCAGATATCATATCAGATAAATTCATAAACAGGCAAAAATGATAAACCAGATAGATCAAAGTTTTATATTACATTTATGTTACCGTGAAACGTGGCAATGACATGACCTTAGAAAGCCAGTTTTTTCCTAACTGAAATTCCTAACCAATTTCATAACTGTTGTGATTTGTTACAATAAAGTTGATTAGAGTGGGCAGCTGTTGCAAATAGTTTTGGAATAAATGGCCTAGCACAACCCTCTCACTTGACTTCAATGTATTATCTCTGAGCTCAAAGACAGCTCCTTTGTCTGGATGTTTGTTTATGTGCATCTCCGCATGCACGAGAGGTAAAAATGAATTTGATTTTAAGGAAATTGAGATTCTTGCATTTGCTGTCTTCTCTTTACTGCATAGAGGCACAACTAATAACATGCTGTCAAAATTGCTTTTCACTGTTTGTTTCTAACAACACAGAGACACACACGTGGCCTTTATCAATGCTTACGCACACACAGAAGTATAATCAAGTAACAAGCAATAAAAAAAGGGAAAGCAAGCAAGTAAAGAAAAATATTTCAAACACAGAGGGATATACTTGCAAAAAAGTCCTTGAATAACCCGAAGACAAAAACCAAAAACGTTCTTTTTTGTCCCTGCCCTGAAGCTAAACAACGAGAAATAAATAATGAGCAAAAAGGAGAAACAAAAGACAGACAGATAGACAGACCCAGGCAAAGATGTTGTAATCCATTTAGCTTTTATTGTTTTCATCTCTATGGTCTGAGGTACTGGAATAAATACCCTTGGGGTTAGAAAATAGCAAAGGTGATCTGACACCCCTTTGGTGTTTGTCCACATGGCAAGAAAGAGATCTTCTAAAATTGTTTAACATTATGAGTCACAAAACTGTTGTGTAAGACTGTAAGTTTCTGTGTTTTTACTGTGTGTGTGTGCGTGTGTCTGTTCATTTTTCTCCTCTGCATTTCTTTAAACCCTGTGAGGCTTAGATTACATTTCGATCTTCATTACAGATAAAAAATCATCACAATTTAGGACAAATAAAGATAAGACATGTTTATCTTCCACCGCCCATTAGATCTGATGAAACTCTCCAAATAAAATCTACATTCTGGCACAAATAGCATAATATTAAAAATCAGGAACGTTCCATGCTGGATATCTGTGTACCCGCCACCTCCTGAAAACAAACTGTAACACACATTAAGCAACGTGTCTGTATTAACACAATAACATGTCTCTCTCTCACATGCCACAAACGCATTCATTATTCTATTCCCTGTAGCAAAGTTAGTCTTTCCACATATAATATTTTATATATATTAGATATATTGATTTCAAATTTTGCTTTTTAAGACATCAGGGGTAAATCAGGTCTCAAGTAATGTTGCCCCAGACGCAGACATAAACATAATTACTACTAATAATCTAGAAACAAAAATAGCTTTGCATGTATATTTATGACAGATATTTGAATACACGTCTCTAAGGTCAGAATATCATAATTGCATAAGACCCTGGGTCATGTGTGACTATCTAATGAAAGCCTGGCTTTATTAAACCAAATTAAATACATTTTATTTATTTATTTGAAAGATTTTGAAGCTTGTCAACAAATGTGCTGCTTTATTATGGTAGTCTGTGAGGGGACTTTGTGTCCCACAACAATTTGTTCAAAAGTCTCACATTCAATTTTAACATACAAGTTTTATCCTTTTATTTGTGCTGGTAGATATTATTATAGTGAACGTTTAGGTGGAGCGTGTTAAATTGAGAAATGCAGTCAGGGTACAAGCTCACTCGCCTCACCGGAGACTAACCGTCTTTTCAAAGCATGTTCTGTGAGAAGTTTTTTCCTCAGTTAATGAATTTTGGCTGAAATACTGTACATACTGAAGAATGAATGAATCAGTTCAGCCTTCATTTATACTTATGTATTGATCCAAGAACCTTACATTTAGTTAGAGGCCAGGAATAAAAACACAACCACACCTTTGAACTGTCTATCATCCATCATCAAAGAACAGTGCGGCAACATAGTAAATGTTAGATAACATGACAATTACAGAGTTACAAACTGCAGCACAGATGAAGAGCTGGACTGATGGATAAAGACACCTGTAACGTCTAAGCTCACATACTAAAGACTGAACATCTCCAAAACCCCTGTTAAAAGATGGCCAGGTAAGTGCCACCAGGATGGTGGTCAGCTGAAGATCTAGCGGGTTTTGTTTATAATTGAAAAGTGCTTTTATTGTAACTCTCAACAACAAGAGCCTTAATCAAGTGTATGGAGGATATCATGTATCTCACTCATAATTGGATAATTAATACTTCCTCTCACTTCTGACAAAAAGCTTCTGGCTGTATCAATATACTCTTATGCAACCCCCCTCTCCTCTCTATTCTTTACCTTCTCTGTTCATAACTCTTTTTGAAGTAGGTTTCCGGAGATACAAAAGCATACAGAAAAGCCACACACAGCCACAATGGGCTCACACTGTTTGCCATTGTAGCATGGCCCATTTTACTTTTTTTGTTTCCGCTAAAAATGAAAGAAAAAGGAAGAGGCTTTTGGTTTTTATGATGCATTGTTCATACCTCACAAGCCAATTCAGATGCAGAAACACATAGCAAACGAACAGCACAAGAAGGCAGTACAGTCTCTGTGTGTGAGAGAGGGGAGGATGATGATTGACAAAACTGTACTGTAACGCATGAAATTGACACATGCACAGTTAAAACAGCTTCACAACATTTTCTGTGGTTAATAATTTACAGTGTTTTGGCAGTAGACTTTAAAATGGCGACTGGTCTGGATGCGAGAACATACTGAGGCCTTGTGCATTTGCAGTTCCTCACATGCTCATGTTTTTGTGGTTGTTTTGTTTACAAGTAGTTGTCCTGACAGGTTCATAAGCGTCTGCTTTCCTCCAAGAGTCCAAAACAAACAGATGGTGTTTGTGAGAAACTTTGAGTTCCTTGTGTCGTTAAAGAAGCTCCTTGGCTTCCAGTTGCCTTGTTCATGCCAAATGATCAGCACAGTTTATAATGTTAGAGAAAAAACAGACCAATCCGTTTTCTTTTTTCCCCTTTTCTTGACCCGTTGGGTGCTAAGCCTGTTTTTAGGGGGTTAGAGGCAGGTTTCCTGGCTCCCCCTGGTAGTATTGAGGGTAAATGTACTCAGCAGGCTATTTCCTCTAGGGTGCCCAGGGTGGTCTGTAGAGGAACACTGACTGTGTGGCTAATTGATTCTGAGTGGTTTACCACAGGATCACAGGTACTCTGCATGAAAAACATTATTGTTAACACACAAATTAAGTCATTAATAAAATTAATGTGTTAGGTTCTTAATATCTAATTTGAGACTACATAAACTATAAACTATACACATTCTTGTTTATAGAACTGCAAAGAGATACTGAAAGCAATACCATTTTTGTATAGCTGTTGTACTGAATATCAGCACCTTCACTTTTGTGATTAGGGCCCAATCACAGCTATGACGATATTCAGGACAACAGCACTTATGTTTGTGTGATATTGCTTAAATAAATGATTTGATATTTAACAAGAGATTCTATTACCAAATCTTCTCCACGACTCTCTTCCTCTTCTTCCCGGTTCAACATGTCCAGCAGTCTCTCCTTCACCACCTGCCAGTACACACCACAAACGCCATTTCATTCATTACTGCTAAACCAGGTCTCAAACTGCTGGCCTCATACAAATTTGTAGATATGCCAGGGCTATGATAATTAAATCAGCATGGGTTGCAGCCCCTGGTCCTGACCACTAGGGGGCCCTGGGAAAGGCAATCACATTTTACAATATAGGGGTTTTAATTTGCATTCCAAAATTATGCACTTCAGAGCCGAACCACAGCTTTAAGAGCTGCTTTAAAAGAGCAGTCAAGCAGACTGCTGTTTGACAGAGACAGCCTTTATTGTAGAGAGATTCATAATACTAGGAGGGGGGCCTTAGTTCCAGACCCGAGGGGGCTTTACAGTCCCAATGGACATTATTGAATTTTGTAAAATATTTTTACTTCACTGGCTAATTTGTCAGTTTTTAAAATGACCACATTTACAAAACACTAAGATCATTAGGCATATACAGTCTCAGGCAATTTAAAAAAGCAAAATGCTTTGGTGTTTCTTTTATTTTTATGTTTTTTGTCAGCTTAAAAATCCAGAGGGGTTTAAGCTTCAGGAAAAAGATGACATCTGCGCATTTGAAGCTATACTGCATCAAAAGTCCATTAGAAGAGGACGGGGCCGAATGGGAACAAGTGTGTGTGTGCGTGCAAATGTGACGGACTCTGAGCTCTCTCCCAAGGGTATGAGTGGTGTAAGGGCTTGTGCTGGCCGTTGTCCACAAAGCAAAGAGACTAGCAGCAATGCAGAATTAATGAAGGCTCATTATGATGAAACTCTCCATCACAGTGTCATTCATCCTACATCAGAGACAGACTGATGTCTCAAACAGCCACTACTGTGTCTGGGGGAATCTAAGTGTGTGTTGTGTGTGTGTGAGTGTCTCTGAATACATTTCCATTTTTCCATGTCTGAGTATGCTTATGACATTGCTTTTGGTAATGTGTAAGGCTTCTTATGTGCCTCTGAGAATTTGGACACCAAACAATCTGTGCGTCTTCAAATGCATACCTCATATGCATAATCAAAGAGCTCAAGTATGGTAAGGATGCTTGCACCGATAAACAAGCCCATCTGACCACCAATATCACCTGTAACATAAATATATTTATGATTTAGAGGAAGAGAGAATGAAAAGATAAGAGAGAGTTATTCATATTGTACTGTGTGTTGTGTTACCTAGTAGGCCTGCCACCTCATAGGCCTTCTTTTGTTCTATAGTCTCGTAATTCAGAGCCTCAAAGAACACATCCAGAACTAAGATATTGTCCCTGTATCAAGAGAACACAATGTTTATAGTTACACATTTAAAACATATAAATTGTTTTATAATAAATTGTTAAATTGAGTAAATTGAAAACAATAAATAACATATTTGATGCTTTTTATTTAGTTATGTAAAGTTAGGAGTTTGGACCAGTGAGATTCCATTAGAGGTGTAAGTGATCGGAGCTGAACAGGTGTTTTCAGTTCATTCCCTATTGAAGCGGAGTGGCAGGCTCACATGGGGATTGTGGGCAAGTGGTGAAAATGTCAAGAAGTTAAGAAATGTTCAACTTTATGTAAATGAGAGGTGAAAACAGAGTCTTGGTAAGGTGCAGGCAGTGGTGTCTGTCACATGTGTTTCACTATCAGCCAACAGTGGTGGAATGAGAACCTAAATCACATTGCTACATATTACTAAATTTAATTCAGATTTAAAATTCAGTGTACACACTTTCCTTGTGGCTAGGTTGTGGCTGGGATGCCATTTTTCAAACACATCCTCAGAGTGGCAGATCTAGGAGGTTTTGGACAGTACTGAGCCAATTTCTTATGTGGCAGTAACATGAGAGAGATGCAAGTTATTTACTGCATGCTGTGCTGTACTAAGAACACAGTGGATGCTTCCCGATGCATACAGCAGTTTAAAACTTGGTTCAAAGGCAGATTGGCTGCTATTGGATGTTGGTTTTTTAATTGGCAACAGGTCTCACCCTCTAACCCTGTGATGCAGAAGACAATCACTGAGAACAATTAAACACATCTACCATTTACTATGTCTCTATTATTCTGCAGAGATGAATGATCTTGGTGAGACCAATATTTTGTGTGCATGTGTGGAAGAGTTAAAAGTTTTTTACCATATTAAAATGAGGCAGTCAAGAAAAGCTTATCTCCCTAGTGGGACAGCAAAGCAAAGATATGCTGCCTGCTTTATGCTAATTTAATTGACTCTGTGCTTGAACAACAGCTGTGTTTGTGTGTGTGGTAGAGAGCAAGAGAGTCAGTATTCCCACCAGCTCCACGTCTCAGACACATCAATCACAATATTATCTCTATGACGATGCACTAATGAATGGTGGGGATGTGATATCTGTCACTAAATTGAAGAACAACTCCCTGAATCTTCCTGACACAAGGCAAAAGCGTTCTCAACCTGTCAGCTAAACGTCTTTAGGAGAAATAAATAGGTCTTGGTGCCATATCAAATGTCTTTGTATACTAATGCTGTTTTTATTGTGGAGAAGCATGTCTATGAATTGCGATAACATTTTAAACACACATAATGTAGACACAAGTAATGCTTTTATTCTAGAATCCAACATCCATTTTCTATTTAGTCATGGACAAGGCATAACTTATGGACTATTAGTCTTGGCCTCAGACACCACACACCACAGACCGCCCACAGTTGTTCACTGAATTTCTATTATATATTGTACACACTTGCCTTTGTACACAAAAATGGCAAAAGCTGTCTTTATTGGGTTTGTCAGTCTGATTGGCTGATGCTATACAGCTTGTGGGATTTGTAAAATGCACCAGTCCACCTGGAAATTAAGTTGAATTTAACAAAGTTTGCCAACATACTGTCATTAAGCTTTGCTTAATATATTAATATATAATAGTTACTGCATGTCTGTTAAATAATCTATTATTGTGGTACACAGTAAAAAAAACTTTGCTGCCTTAAATTTTTAAGTTTAATCAATTTGGCTGCACAAGTAATTTCAACTTACTCTTTGTAATACTGACAGGTCTTGATGTTGCTGTAACTTTTAAGAAATGGTTAAAAATTGCTTCACCTATTTTTTAAAGGTATAACAGTCAGGATTTAAAATTTCATGTTGAAATGACTTGTATAGCCAAGTTGATTAAACTTAAAAATTTAAGGCAGCAAAGTTTGTTTTTTTTACAGTGTATACAATATTCCAGTCCCTAAACACAAGACAAAACAAAATGTGGTTTGTCCTTTTAAATCAGATGCTCTCTTTCTGTTTCAGTGGGTGTTTTTTTCTCAGAAGTATGAAGTCCAGGTATGTGAGACTATAGGGCTTTCAGCACTGTCTTCTTGATATAGGTGGCAACCCTTGTTAGAAAAGTGCAGGCTTGTGATCATTAACAAGTCCACGCCAGTATCTCTCTGTGATCTTGGATATGAGGTGGCACATTAACTAGTAATTTCACAAATTGGTGGCAGTAATGAGGTGTGTAACTTTGAAGTATAAAGTCTGCAAAGGGTATTACGAGGACAACAATTAAAAAGTTTGGAGAGTTGTAAAGAAACTGCAGCACTGATAAAATACTTCAAGCATTTTTACAACTTTTAGATGCTGAATTCAAAGTGGTTTTGATGTGTTGGAGTGAAAAGGCGCTTGTGACGGGTGTCTGGGCTGCACTTACGTTATGTACTTCTCAGATCTGTTAAACTTCTTCTCCAGGTAGCGCGCAGATGTTTTGCTGGGGATCTTGACCATGGAGAGCTCTTTGTTGTATCGGGTCATGTTACACGGGCTCCTGCAGATGCAGTTAGTGCCTTCAACAGCCGACAGAGCAGCTGGAGAAACAAAGAGGCAAGGAAATATGCAAGGCAAGGTGTATATGAAAGAAACAGAGAGCATATGAAGTATAGAAGAAAGAGGAGAAGCCATGAAGAAAATGAGGAGAGACAGGGAAGGGTACAGAGAAGAAAAGGAAGATATATGTCAGCCAATTTTGAAGGCAGCATTCCTGGAGAACGTTCTATATATGACATCGCTGTAGAACATCTGACAAGGTGAGGAACATGGGCTTGTCAGTTCCTTCCCTGCTTATTGAGGGTCTTTTCAATGTTTCTTCTTGACACACACACACATGCACACAGACACACTTGACACACACACACATGCACACAGACACACTTGACACACACACACATGCACACAGACACAGTGATCTGGACAGAGTAATTCCACTTTTAGCCTTGTCAGGAAAGTTTTAAATCATGGTTGTCAACGCTTGGAAGAAAAATGACCCATTACATTGTATGTCCCTTTAGATAGATTAGTACCTGCAAGACACTGCCGGATTTTGATGAAAACCACTATGACCATCAAAGGACCATATTGTCAAAGTTATTTAGATTTTTGTCAGAGCCTCTTTGAAAAGCTTAACATTTATGTGCTGTGAAAAGTCTTATCCTGCTAGTTAATAAATTATTTAAATCAAATTTGTACAGGGTTGCTTTTTGAATTTCTATCATAATTTGGAATCAATCGTAAAGGATCCTAAAGGGATCAATTAAAAATTCTCTGAGAATCTAAAAAAATACTATTGGATAAACTGGAGTTTTTATGAAACTCTCTGGACAGTTAAAGGAAAGCACAGAGGTGCTATAGGAGTTTAAAAATCCTGAAATATCTTTTGATGTCCTACGGGGAGACTCAATCCTGCTGGTATTCATAATAATCCAGTTTTTAAGAAAAATTGTGCTAGAATTTCCAAGAGCATTTCTTTTCTGACTAGGATCAAGTCATTTACATAAAACAACAGATGTATAACATTTGTATTACGACAGACTCCTTTTTCTCAAGACTGTGTCTTTTTTCTGCTTTTTTTGTAAAAGCATATAAAGAAACAAGAGGGAATGATTTGCTGTTGCCCAGGGCTGATATGTTCTGCTCATGGCTGCGCCTCCTTCAGATTTCTAATCAGCTCATAACGTACATAACCCGAAACCAGAATCTGACCTTTCAGAGAAACATTTTCAAATTCATCTATCTCTGCCCTTTTCTATCTCTCCCTGTGTTTCTTTTACCACTTCCTCCCCCTCTCACAACTGCCCTGTCTCAGGCACTGCAACAATCATGTCCTTTAATTGGAGAATTACGTTAGATTTAACCTCCTTTACACATACACTTGCAGACAAATTATGAAACCACACATACGCACACAAGGGTATTAAATCTGCCATAATCGTGTTAATCTCTAAAATTCATTGCTGTGTGAAGTTTACAACACTGTTCACATCCGTAAAACCTCAATCTTCCATAGGCACTACCTATGGCAGATCCTGTGCTGTAACCCCAAATGTTCTGCTATGGAGAATGGCATACTATTCTTCACTATACAGTATAAACAGTATACTGTGCGGAGTATTTACATTTTTTGCATGCATGGGTAGCTGGAAGACCTATATCAAAATGTGCAGCCCCAGCGACCAGAATACTGCAAGGAATAGTCCATTCCACAATGCAAAAATATGTAAACACATGTCCACATATATAGAAAATATATGTCTGTATACCAAATATGTCCATATACCAAATTTGTGTATGCTCATTTTTATTCCATTCTGAACAATAAATATGAATATGAATTTGGGGTTTCTAATAGACTTTGTTGTTTTTCAGAGTGTTCTCTATCATTAATCATCTGAGAAGTTTTTTATATTACAATGATTTCCCGTTTTTATAGCTCTAATGGTCTCTTATTCCCATCTAAATGTGTTAATCTGCATATCTTTCTATTGAAACCGAAAGCATCTCTTTACTTTCTCCTCTGGGTGCATCGTTGGGCTTGGTGATCATTTCTTCTCCACTTTGCCAAAGATAAGAACCAGCTGTCAAGCATTTTGATGCCAGCAGCTAAAGTTTTTGGACAAGCTGTTCAGCCTCTTTTCTGTGCCGTTATGTCTTTGCTTGTCAATTGAGGTCAAAGCTTCACTCCTGAAAACGTTTGTGCTGTCGGAATCCTGTCTATTTTTGGCATCATCCTCCATGATTGTACACACAGATTTCAAATCTAAAGACAAATTGTGTATCAAATTAGATGTATTGATAACCTGAGGAGGCTGTTGAAAATGTCTGGTGTTGTAATCACCAGAACAGTCAGAACCGGTGCAGTACTAGCTGTGCTCTGATCTGTTTCCTCATTAGAAGAAGATAATTGGTGAACATGGAGCCAACTTGCTTATTATGTGTGGGATAGACCACTGGTAGATGCTGTCAGATGGTTGTGTAGTGAGGAAGTTAATGAGGGCCAGACTATACTCTGTTGGTAAGGATTTTGCACAGAACAGCCTTTGTTTTTCCATGAATATATTTCCAAAGTAATGAGTTAATTTGAGTATGTTCGCAAGGGATTCAGTTCAATAGGGAAGTCTCTGTGTCATGAGGAATCAAACTCAGCAAAGAAATAATGCCATTATTTATATGAGAACTGAACCATATGTTCAGAGTCATTCTACACAGTTATTCTAATAGCTAATATGGCCAATATAGATCTGCCCACAGACTAATCTACTCACATAATACTGTAGATGACACAAACACACACAGAAACCTGTAACCTGTAGGCATCAGTAGATTCAAAGCAGAACATGATTGGCTAATTTACGAGCCTTTGAAATGTGGTCTAGCTTGACCCTACAATATTTGAGTGGGACACAAACACACACACAAACATATCTGTTCTTCATTTTCTACCATTGTGGGAATCAAATGTCCATACTAGGGTGGTAAAAGTCACATACACCTACATTTATTATTAAACATGCTAAATGATGTTTATTTGAAAATGTAAAAATGCAGAAAGGTTTCTGTAAAGGTTAGGTTTAGGGGTAAAGGTGAGGGTTATGGGATAGAATATTCCGTTTGTACAGTATAAGTCATGTCTATTGAAAGTTCCCGCAAAGATAGCTGTATAGAACCAAACAAACACATACATAAGCAAACAGATTTTTTCCTATTACGTATAATTTACACATTTTATTTTTAAGTGTAAGTTTTAATTAAGTTTCCCTTTTGGCCCTTTTAAAGCTGTGACTTAACCAAAAACTTCTACTTAAAACAAACTTGACAGATGCAAAGCAGATGATGAAACAGGGATAGGTGGCTGCTGCTTTCATCAGTTTTTCAATACAATTGGATTTTGTGGAGGGTCACTGCAGTAACAGTCATAAGGGCTGCCGAACAAGAAACCTGCATATGTATGTTGTGCAGCAGGTGTCTGTGTGTAAGATGAAGCAAAATGAGCAGAGTAATAGATCAGGATTCAAAGCACATTTCATTTGTTCAGTCGGTCTCCCTGATGAGACAGACGGTCAAGTACACCTTGACTTAAACCATGTCTTCAATGCAAGCAAGCAGCATGAAAGACTGGAAGCACTGTGCTTGACTTACAGGCATTAAAAGTGCTATTTTGTGTTGTTTTTTGTGAAGTGTTTATCCATTCAACACACTGCATGCACAGACATACAGGCTATAGTATGAAAAATGTTTCTAAAATCTTTTTTAACGTGGCATTAATTTGCTTGCACAGGAATTAACAAAGCAATTACAGTGTAGGACTAAATATTAATTTTAGACCAAATTCAAATTGTCTTTATAGTTTTTTATTATTTTGTCATGCTCACGCAATAGAAAATGTGCACTGATTGCCATGGCAACTGCAAATTTTATGGCATTAGCACCTGCAAGCTCCATAAGAGAGCAAATCCAAAGCTGTTCTGCGGCAACATCCAAGTTCTGTTATTTAGTCCAATGCAAATACTGAGTACAACATGTTCCATTGAAACATAATTTACTTTCATTTACCAGCAGAATTTTGTAATTTTTGAACTTTGTTATCACACTGAAAGTGTACAATACCAATCATACCGATCCTAACAGGTTACGCAGAACACAAGCTCTCACTATAGACTCTCAGAGTGTAATCTGTTTGCTATAGAGAGTGAGGGTGTATCTGAGTTAATGAATGACTGGTTGTGGTGATTGATCATACTCACAGAGAGCAGGTTCAGCACAGTCTTTATACTGCTCAGGTGTGCAGTACGCAGAATCACCTTGAGAAACAAAGAAACAGAGAGAGAGAATAAAGAAAGGCTCTTCTTTATTCAGCCTTCTTCTGTGAATAATGAAGCATTCAAAACATGTTCTTCAAATATTTCTGAGTAAGAAAAACAGACCCAACCTTCACCCAGTGAAACTCAGGAAGTTTGTAAGAACTGCAAGAAGTAAATAAACAGGTACAAATAAAGTACATTCAGTCATTGTAAGGCAAATTTAGGTGGTCCTCACTAGTAGAAAGGCTCATTAATCAACCAATTCATATATTTATACATTTATATATTTTTAAATGTTATATTTAACATCTAAAATGTCAACATGTGTGAAGGTTAGGTTTAGTGGTAGGGGACATCTAAGGCTGACACACCAATCATAGGGTCTGAGATATAATTATGGGGTGGACCCCAGGCCCTGTACACACAGCAGTATAAAGACATGTTTAGTGGGCTCCCCTCATCACAGAGAGGGAAAATCGAAGAGATTATCTGCCTAACATAATAAACCAAACTTGTGTGTGTGAACAATCACTTTGTATAAAATGTACTGAATCCCTAATGTACATTACAGAGCAGTTATTATCAGTTAATGAAATCTATAATTACAGTATTACAGTTGGCTGTCTATATATGAATGAAGCATAATCATTTATGAGATAATTGCCCTATCCTGAGTGTCATTTAAACTAGGAAGGTGGTCTGAGGTTAGCACCTTTTGGTCACCATTAAAATGGACTTCTGTGAAAAGGGAGTGCAAGTTTTGCAGAGAGGTTTAAAAGGAAACCATGAAGTGTGTAAAGAGAGACCAGCTGGAAAGATAAAAGAGTTTCAGCACTGACCACAATGAACAGCTATTATTAAAGCAAATAAATAATGAATGGATAAAGTTTATTAAATCATCAGTCATTAAAATATAAAACATGACTTTATTAAGAGTTATGGCTAATGAGCCCTGGTTACTATTTAATTTGTATAAAAATTAAATTAGGAATGACAGTTTGTGAAGATTATTTTTTGAAAATCTCTTGCTCTTGTCTTTGCCTAACTGCATTCACACTTTGGATTTCAACTCATGTTTTGTATCAGGTGTGAATCTGGAATTGTTCTGTGTAAACATATAGATTGTCAAGTCCAGTCAAGGTTTCTTGAAGCTACTGTTTTAAAGCCCATGCCATCAGATTGTGGAATTGTTCCAAACAACCTTTGACCAACTGAAAACTGAATCAGCTTTATATTCTGACCTCTCTGACAACAGGTTTGGTTTGACAGGCAGCTGCAAACCACAAATGCCAGAAGGCATCAAGTTATCGCTACACACAACCCCATGCTGACACAATTTCCGCAAGCTTGTGAAATATGACCTGATTAAATGACTGTTTATCAAGAATTAAAGACTTTGACAGGAATTTACAAAGAAAGAATGGGAACACTGGCCCCTGTTGGTTTTGTGACAGACAGTACAAACTCTGCCTGTCATAACTATTCAGTCACAGGCTTTATTAGTGATGTCTTCATTATGTATTGCATCTGATTACACAAATCAGATGAACACAAGAAAGGACTGACAGGCAGAGAGTTGAGACTGACAGCCTCAATCTCAAACCCTTTCCAACTGGCTAAACAAAGAACCTTTGTATTTGATGTTTACAGCAGGTGTGATATTTCAGTGATATTTGTCAGATAATAAGGACATTTCTTGCATGCCACTCCATAAAATAATATACTTCTATTCTATTCTATTCTATTCTATTCTGTTCTGTTCTGTTCTGTTCTGTTCTGTTTATTAATTATTAATTAATTATTTATTAATTAATGCCAATATAATGTCAAAATGGAATGTAAAAGTGAGTTGACACATACCAGGCATGTAGACCATCCTGCAGTTGCAGTTCTCTACGATATAGCGTGTCTCACACTCTATTCGGCAGGCAGACACGCTGTACACCTGGAAGAGGCCTGAATCCAGGGCCCTGGATACACACTCGCCCCAAGGAGGAGGAAGATACGTCAGCTAAAGGAGCAAGAAACGCACAGACAGACTAATGAGCATTTAAGTGACATTCACATGTGCACTCGACATGTGTATGTCTCACAGGGGACATGGAGAGTACAGTACACTATACACAGGAAAGAGTCACTTTTATACTAGCATAGTTATGATTTTGTCCCATGTGGACTTCAAATTTTTATATCTTCAGAAATGAAGAGTACTTTTGACAATCAGAGGCCAAAAACACAATTTTACATAATGGTGGTTCCCTCTCATGGTAGCCACCATATTGTGGTCACATTTTGGGAAGGTCACTTTTGGATGCAGAGTAAATTAATTATGTGTGACAAATAGGCTAGTACTATAATAGTAGATTTTGTGTCATGCTACATCCACACCAGTAAGTGTCAGTGTAAAGTGTAAAGACTACTGTAGTTTCGGCCAGTGAATCATTAAAAATGTAAATTAGGTCCAATAGATTAGTAGGTAGATGTCATATTGATTTTTACATGCATGAAAATGAGGCTGTGAGGAACAATTGCAGTCTGTACAATGGCATTCACTGTATAAAGTTAAACATCAGAACAATCTATTGAACACTGCAGGCTATTTCTATCCCTCACAGCCTTGTTTTCATTCCTATTAAATATTAAACATGTCCAATGTGACAAGGTATATCAGGCATACAGAGTAAACATACTTGGTCATTTGTTCAATTCTGTGCATGATGATAAACAGTTGCTATTTTAATCATTTATAAAGAACTAACAATTAAAAGGCTGCTTTACGGATGACACAGGGTGGTTTAATTATCTGAAGGATGTGAAGGAACACAACAAGCTTATTTTGCCCGGTACAGCAAAACGCACCCTGTTGAAATATCTCCACTTGCTGGAGCTAATATATACTGTTTTAAATAGACTCCTACCATACCACACTCCACAACCCCTTTCAAAAGCAAACAGCAAGGACTGGCCATCATCTCTGTGAACCTGGCAGCCAACAGGTTGGGAGGTAAGGATTGTGTGCCGTGTGGGATAGTCAAGTGTGAGAAACTAAGGAATGAGATCCCAGACAGGATAGCAAAAGGGATAGCATGGCACAGGAAATGCCAGGTGGAGAGGGGGAGGAACCCATCTGCCTGAAAACAATAGGTCGCCTACACCCTCACTATTCAAGGCATACATTACCCATGATTCCAGCTTTATTTATTCCCAACAGGGGGGATCATGGGTAATGCAGTCCTGAGACTAGAAGAATAATGAGCTGACTTGGAGAGGATAAGAGGGAACATAATCTCCTTCCAACTGTGTCTGGAAACCACTGAGCATCACAGGCACAGATTCAAGACCTGATATCACACAGCAATTGATCAGAAGAAAGAATTCTGACAGGCAAATGAAATTTGTTAGCGGTGATTTGCAGATAAAATCAAAGCTACATTGGCATGGGAAGATTTTATAGACCTGTCTTACCTCTATGGGGGCATTAAAGAAAAAATAGTTTCTGGAGATGACACACTGAGTATCACAGGAAAAACATTGAACAAACAATTTGAAACAAAAACCTTCAACAAACAATTTCTTCAAAACAAATTTGTTCTTTAGCAAACAGCGATTTAAACTACATTTGCTTTTTTTTAGCTTGAGCCTTTTCTCTGAAACACATGAAAAAGTCTTCGAATTAAGTCTTGCTAAGAGGTTATGAAGTTACAAAGAAGGCTAACTGTAAAGTCACAAGATTGCATCAATAATTTCAGCATCAATGGTGAACAAACAGCCTTGAAAGTAAGTGTACAAACTAGAAACATAAATAACTTTGATTATTTGATTACATCAGTGATTACATCAGTTTTTACAATCAGTTTTTGTTATTACCATTATTACAAATCAGTACAAGAGTGTATAAGCAATCATTTTATTCCAATCGACTGAGCTGTAGAAAATGCTGAAGCTCCATTTTCAGTGTAAAACAGTGTAAATCAGGTCTCTGTCCTTCATGATAACCTTCCCTTTCAGCTTCAGTGTGTGTGTGTTTGTGTGTGTGCAGAATACTGTTGAATTACTCTATCTGTTAAGACACTCAGCTTGTTGTGATGGTGGAGCCCTGACGCTTTAGCGCATCATTAATGCAGGTATCCTCAACCATACATGAGGACGTCTTCTGTCCTTAACAAAACTGCAAAGCCATGTATCACAATTAAGACATAACTAAAGATCCCTTATTCTTAAACACAAAGGTTGTGTCCCAAAGTTAAAACCAGTCAGGTCTTAAGTACAAGGTGAGAGTCTCTTTGTAAAATCTGATAATTTAAAAACACAGCCTTTCCTGTTCACTGGGCTGAAATGTACCTTTACTAACAAGAACAGCTGAGAGTTAAGCTCTCTAACCTACATTTACACCATCTCACAGAGCCATACAGGTAATAACTAGCCTCTTTCTGGTAAGTGCTCTGCAGTTTCTTTGAAATGAAGAAAAGCTTTTTTGTGTTTCTGCGTCAAAAAGAAAGATAAAAAAAATCATAGATTGCATGTTGCCAAAGAACATGCAGTTTTCACCATACAGGAAGCATCTATTTTATTTGAAAATAGGGGTATTAGTTTTATTAAAATTAATATTAACTGTGATTATATCATATAACCAGTCCTCTAATTTAACTGACCAATTGGCATTGCTAAAGTAATATCACAGATACATATCATTGCATTACTCTGCTTATTTCTTCAAATTTGATCTATTTCTTATGTCCAGAAAGGTAAACTGATATTACAGGTATTAACTGAAAATACTGTTTACATTGTAAAGCAAATATATCACAGTCACTTTAGATGCCAGTGATTTTGACAAAAGTCATAAAATTAAATGCTGGGAGAGACAGACTGTTTTCAAAATCTCGTTTAAAGGCTATAACATGACCTACTTTTGCGTATTTACTGTCAAATTTAGAGAGGGCCCCTGCCAGAGGGACCACTACAGAGGCTCTCAAATAGAGCAACAAAAGTTGAGATTGACAGCAAGTATCACAAAAATATCCTACTGCTGGATGTTTTTCTGTGGTTCTATAAGCCTGAAGATAATTAGGCAAGGCAAAATTATAGGCTCCTTGCCGACACAAGCAAACGGATGGAATGAAAAGCAGTTCTCAGAGGAGAATGTCACTCTGACTCGATCTGTTACCTCAGGACGCTTCAGCCAAATGGAAACCCATTGCACTTCATCCCAGTAGCTGCATTTATATTACATGGCTTTAGAAATTGGACACATTCACTTTGTTTGTTCTTATTCTCTCTCTCTCTCTGGGTCGGCTGTAATGGGTTTCTCACAACACAGCATCAGTGATGCATTATGGCCCCTGGCTAGGACATCAGGGCTAATGATAATTAGATGGAGATGCACCTTCCTGGATATTTAAAGTCATGATGAAAAAACTCACATTCTCTCAAAATTAAGAGGGACTTTTTGCTCCTTTTGTCTGGTTTAAGCATTAATTTCATAGCAACACTTGCTCTGTTCTTAAATAGTGTCGTCTGTTTGCTGAATGATCAAAACATTTAACGCCACCCTAAGGCCAATGTAAGGAAAAGTGAGGAGATGTAACATTCAGAAAGAATAATACATAAATCTAAAAGATAATTTGATTCATACAACAGTTAACTGCAGTCTACTAATTCGACTGGCCAAGTGGCATTCCAAGAGTGCTAATATTTCCAATAACAATACTATGTCTTTGTTCCAGCATTCCAGACTACATAAGAGGTGCAGAGTTCAAGAGGAACAGTGAATGGAGTTCAAGATTTAGCCTGGAGGGAAAAGGTCTTTTGAAAATCGAAACAGTGTTTTCTCTCACCCCATGATCGCTCTGAGTAGGGTTTCTCTCATCAGTGAGTGGGGAATCAGTTGAGGTACTCTCGCTTGTAACATTTTTTTATTGAATGTCACTCTTGGTAATACAGTGGATCTTAAGAGACAGAAGGAGAGAGAGACTAAGAAAGCAGATGGAAGACAATGGAAAGTAAAGGTAGGAGAACAAAAGACAGCGAGAGATAAAAGAAGCCCTGAGAGCAATGTTGATGCTCTTCTTAACCTGGACATTAAGCACATAACTGAACGCCATCCTCCTACTCTAAGAACAGCAGGAGAACCCAGAGGGCATGGGCTACAGATGCCCTAAAAAGAACTATAAATACGTGTCATACCTAAAAGCTTCAAACACACATTGAAGTTGCAATAAAGAGATACATTTGAGTCAAAAAGGATGAACAAGGCTGCTTATTATCATCATTAAAGTGAATTTGTGCCAGTGATCTTCATATATTGTGCTGCTATCAGCTCTGCGCTATCAATAGCCGAATAAAAGCAACACCATTGAGTGCTTGCCAAAAACAGTCTAATGTTCATAAACGTAATTATACGCTGCAACTATAGAGGGCTGAGGTTACTAGTGCACTATCATTACCCTGTATTTCACTTTAACAGCTACATATACATAACAATTAGCATAATTAAAGAAAAGTGCAATCCTGCATAAACAAAATTAACAAAGAAGTGCTAAAAACTAATTATAGCTTGAAATAATCCGGTGGTGTAATGTGTGGGGCTGTTAGCGATGACGTTCATTGTTTTACAATCAAAACGTTCAGTGGTAGAACTAGTTCAGGGGCAAACGTGAATTTTCATTAAAGTTACTGCATGTAATTTTTCAAATGTTGAAAACTTTTTCCTATCCCAGCTTATTACGCAGAGACAACAATACATAAACCATTTGCAGGTTGATCTTTACCCTAGACAGTGTAAACAATGTGGTGCTTTCACATATTGCTCTGTTTGTTTGAGTATCTTAAACTGGCCAGACATAACATCATAGCCTCAACCAATGGCTTGAGTCTGAGGTGGGGTTATTTGTTTGTCTGAACAATGATGGACGGGGCAAATGTTTAAGTAATGTGTTTGAAAACAGTCATTATTTTTATGTCATGTGGTGAGGCTAGTGGCACAGAAATAACACGCTTCAGCTTTAACTGTTAGCTAAGGAAAGGTTGAGAGGACTTGCAATGCCAGGCTTGTTTTTCCTTCATACTGGTGAGACTCCCACCCTGTGAGACTGATTGCAAACAACTGGCAGTGGGACAACTGATAGCAAAGTCACGGCTGCAGATTTTAAAGCCTCACAGTGCCAAGACAACACAAAGAAGAGGAAGGAAAACATATAGTTGTGTACAAATCCCTCGATATCTAAAACAGAAGCAAAGCTGTTGTCACAGTGAGCAGTCAAACTCATGTGGCCTTTGAAAAATAAATGGCACAAAAATACACAGACTCTGACCAAACTCTGCCCACACACAGAGACACACGAACCACTGCTATGATGATTCATTTCCATCTCATTTGGCATGCTTAACACAGAGCACCCTGAGGAGCCTGACAAAAATATACACATAGCACATGAATAGAAATGTAGAGCAATGAGGAGACATAGATGTGCATAATCTTATTGAGGCTCTGTTTGCACCTGGTATTAACATTCATTTTGGGTGATCTGATCACAGGTGGTCAGGTGAGACACAATTCTGTTTACTCCTGGTATTAAAATCAATCTCTGTTATTTCTTCTAGACAGGTAGACAGAGATCCTGAGACCTTTGCTAAAGTCTCCTTGCTTCACATGATTTGTATTCATAGATATTTTTTCATTTAGCAGACTTTTTTATCTAAAGTGTAGTTATATATTAATTGAACAATTGTTTTATTACAAAAGCTGCATCAAGCCAGCAAACAAACTTGTTTGAGTGGGGTGTTAGGTGAGTAGATAACCCTTGCTGTTGTCCAGGGTGAAATTTACAATACAACATGCAATGTGCTTACGTTATAAATGCAACATGGTGCATCATCCATCAAGTGCATTTCAAAATACTATCTGAGTGATCCGATTACAAAATATTTTGGACTTCATTTGCAGTTGTATGTAGCACTGTCCATTATGGTCGGATCACCTGTGACAGTGTTAATACCAGGTGAAAATGCACTGAACAAGTCATGACCAAATGAGACCAAGACATTTCAAATACATACAAATACACATGAGGCTATTGGTGATGGCCATGGAAAGAAAAGTTAAAATCAGGGAGGGTGGAGGTAAGGTCAAAGTTCACTCACTCTCTGCTCCTGGGTTGCCACAAAAGTCTGAAAGCCTGGGGCGACTCCAAAACCCAGCTCATGCACAAAGGGAGGTTCTGCTTGACTGTGGATCTGCACCCTCACACCTGCTTCAAACGCTGTCTCTTCTAAGACAGGAGAGAGAAAGAAATACATACAGAAAGATTACAGTCACTACATATTTGGTATGTTTTTAAAACCAGGTCTCATTTTGGAATTAAAGCTCCTCCAAACTGGGTCAATATAATCAAAATGAAACCTTGAAAAGTGTTAAGATGAAATGTTTTATTTTATTTAATTAGTAATTTCTATATTATAGCTATACTTTATAGTTAGTATAGCTATACTGTAAATCAGGCATTTACGTGTAGTATAAATGGTGTTTATTGTGTTTTTTACTGTTTTTTTTTTTCTGGTTACCGCTTTGCTTTACTCATTCTCAGGTAAGAGCTCAACTTTAGAGTGTAAGTTTGAATGATGTACATGTGAAGTTGTGCAAAAACCCTCATGTGGAATTTTGTTTGGGGCTTGTATTGTTAATTACAAGCCCCAAAGGGTAGATGTGTGTCTGCTAACTGCAGACACACATCTAACCCTACCTTTTAAACAAACCTGAGCCCCCAATTACCCTCAACTCAACACACCATCGATGCCATCAAACCTCACAGTCACAAACAATCCAATAAAGGGAAGAGATTTAGGAAATCGGACCTACATCACGACCTCCTTCTGTTTTACTCTCTTTCAAATGGATTGCTATGACTTACAGGACACTCACACATTTATTATCTGTCATTTTGTTTGATTAGCCCTGCCTCACTAGCCTGTGATATTGGTTGTGAGGGATGTGTTGATTTTTTTCCACCCCACGTCTCATCTGTTCTCAAAGGCCTGTTAAGGGGAAAAACCTCATTCAGTCATCGGGACCCCTGCAGGCTCACAGGCATCTTAATAGCCATCTATAACAGGAGATCACAGCCACAAAGACCCCCCACTTTCCCTTCACACTCCAGAGGCCAGAGCACTGATGGAAACACACAGTGACAGCAGCTAGCAGTCTCACACACATTGGAACCAGTCAATACACTCAGTGGCATGTGTGCGTGTACACGTGTGCGGGTGCAATCATGTGTCTCATATCATAAGCAGAAAAGTGTAACCTGTCAAATATGATGGGTATTAGTTTCCAGGAGACCACCAAGGAGAAAAACAGAAGTAAAGAAAATAAAACAAGAAGTCAACAATCAATATGGTTGGGACTCAGTAAAAAACAGTAACTGAAAGATTTTCATGACATTCTGTTCTGTAAACGCTTCTTAAACATCTTCATTCTTCCGCCAAGGTGGACAGAACACTTTAAATCAGTCTAATGACTCACTCACTGAAGCGAATGCAGGGGGACCACAAGTCATTATTTCATTGTGTTAAACCGAGAACTGTTACTGTGTCGTGTCACTTGAGACAAAAATCAGTGTAATTACTGACTGGTTAATATGACAAGTTGTGATAAACATTTAAAACAGAGTGATGTTTTAAAACATACTTTATTTAAAATTATACTACAATGTTACCAAATACTATTATATCTGTACTATTTTTATAGAGCATATTGTTATGACCAATTTTTGAAGGGGTGGGAGGCAGAGTCGTCCTTTGTTAAAAGTAGGCTACTTGTCATTAATATAATCACCAAGAAACTACAGCCCAATATATATTCAGATTTCTAACAAAGAAGGCATTAGTCTGGCAAAATATATCTCAGCAATCAGTCTGGCAAAATGTATCTCCTCTATAGCTGTATCTTATAGTTCTTCCATTGTATGATGTCATAACCCTAGTACCCATAAATCTGCCAATCACACATAACACAGTGTGAGCATGAATGTTTCTAGCCATGATCATCACAACACCCCTGCTATACTATACTACATGTATGCATGTAATCACATTCAATCTCACATGCAAAAAAAATACACAGATGAACACATCCACACACATCTAGCAATGTAAATACACACATTTTTAGACAGTTTAAGGACTTGGCACTAGTAAGACTTAAAATTAATGTTTTTAAAGACAAATGCACACAAGACATAATACAGCTAAATATTTATACTAAATAATGACTTACTGTAAATACAAAAAGGGTATACACGGATTAGGTTTATGATTAAAGAAAGGGTTAATACAATATAATTAGAAGACATAATTAGCTGTGTATGCAAACAACTGAATTCAATGGAAATACCGACCATGAGAAAAAACAAATGTGTATTTGTGTTAAAAGAAAATCTAATTCAGTCTTCAGGCATATGGACATAGCAGATAGATGAGAAGAACTCTTCGACTCAGAACAACACTGCTGCTTTTGATGTCTGTCTCTTTGCCTCTTTTCTCTTCCACCTGACACTTTAGATATTACAGATGAAAGACAGGTCATTATGAGCAGATGATGGGGATGAGGTGGAGAGAAAGAAACAAAGAGAGAGAAAAGGGGAAAGTCAACATCATCTATCTGGAGAGTCTCTCCTTTGTCCTCTCATGCAACAACCTATTTCTGACACACTGGGCTTCTGTATTTCATTTAAACAGACTTTACGGATTTTCCTTCATCTTGTTTTAACCTCAAACAGAGTAAAATAGTTTCCAGCTGATGTTCGCCCTGATTAATACATTTATACAACTAAACAATTGTGGTTAAAGATGACTGTTGATTCCAATTTTGCGTTGGTTTCTCAGTTCAATACTTAAGCAAGCTGGCTTTAATTAAACTTTTGAAATGGCAAAATCAATCAAATATTTGCCATACAAGATTTAATATCTTTAAAGATTGAGTCTGTTGATTCGAGACTTAGTGATCATCCACCAAAACCTGCCAGCATTTCCACAGCTACAAAGTGGAGAAACAACACATGCTGAGCAGAATGCGTAAATATCCTGCTTTGATCAGGAACCGTGATGAGGCTGCAGGCATGAAGGACAGAGAGACACAGACGGATTTGTTTCTGAGTGCTTCAATCCCTACAATTCATTTGCAAAATCTATATGTTATATTCTATAGCCAAGAGATACCCTTCAGAACACACAGACCATTATTTTTCTGGTAGGGATGCTCTATTAACTAATGATATTTTCTATACCCTCAAATAACTTTAAATAAATTTTTGTGTTTTATTATTTAGTGTGTTTATTAAGCTGTTTTCCTCAAGGAGACTGGTTGCCAGTCTGCACAATGCAGTTGATTTCAGGTTCTACTTCACTTGTGGGGACATTTTGTGGACACACACACACAAATACACACACACATCACATTACAAAAGAGGTTAGGGCTCTAAAGCTGGCTTGAAAATCACAGGTGATGATGAAATAGACAGGAAACAAATAAACAGGAGTGCACATAAAAGGAAGATGGAACAAACATGGAAACAAACATAAAAGAGGCCGGCTTTTGATAAGCTGGAACATTTTGAGGCATCGAGTTCTCAAAATCAATAGCGTCAACTCAGAAAAACAGAAAACCCAGACAGTCCCGAGATGTGCAGGCAATTAAACCATCGTCAGAAAGACGAGGTCAACGTGTTCCTCTTTTGAGGATGACAAAGAAATGTTCAGAATCCACGATTAATGCAGGAAGAGATAATGAATGCAACTGTAGTCCGTATGAGAGCTCCAATTCAGAAGAACAGCACAAGCCAGATGAAACTAGATTGTGGGCGAAGTGAAATAAGGGAGGGCAGTGAAAAACTAGGGAGGGTATTACTTTTCAAATTCAACAAACAAGCAATTGGTGAACTCTACACTGAATCTACTCCTGAGCTTCACCACTGCATTTAAAAAATTCAATAAACACTCATAAATATTCACTTTCCAGCAACACAAATCACAGCACAAAGAATCTTGCTCTACATAATATACTGTTTGTCTTCTTTCAAAGTGAATAAGTTCTTCATCACTCTACATTCATAAAAAGTCACCAAACAGACAGAATGACGGATTGGCTGCACATTTATTCAGTGAAGCTCAGAGATCTGTCTCTGAATTTTAAAGGGTGATGGCAAGTTTATCATAGGCTCCTGCTCTGCTCCAGACGTGTCATCTTCCTTGTGCTTTGTGCCAAGATTTTTCAAGGCGACATAGCACATTTATTATATTATTATTATAATATTATATACATGTGCACACTTGCTCTTTGCTTCTTCCATTTCCAATTTCTCCATCTTTTTCCCCACGGCCCTCCAGAAAAGTTAAGCTCTGCTTAGCTTGTGTGTGTCACAGGTAGAGACAGAGATGGAGTGTGTGCTTGAGATAATACAGATGGAAGAAGGCATCAGCAACACAGCAGGAGATTGGCTGCCCTTATTTACAACCCTCCGAGCTGGATGGATTTCAGCCACAGAAGTCCTACAATGTTCTCAAGAGAGCAGTGAATAAAATGACCTGGTAATAATAATGATAGGCCTACATGCTTTTTATTTGGTTTTAAAATATGAATCAACCAATAATTACAGCTAGGGGAGGGCCTATGCCTCACATTTTTATCACCTTATTCATCAAAACAGTAAGTGGTGGCCCATTATAAAATAAGATTTATCTTTTCCAAAACACAGTATTTACAAAGAGCAATATGTCATGAGTGACCATGAGTTTCTGTGATTTTACCATGACGAAATAAATGTATGACACAGACCAAAGCTGCTTATTATTTTTATACAATGACTGAAAGACTAATTTGATAATTACACACACAAATATTTTGAAAATGAATTTATGGAATTATGGAATAGACAGCTTTCCAGCAGAAAATTTAGTTTATCACAAATCTAGGCTGTTTGCAGTTTCTAAGAAGCCTGATACAATAAAATAGAATGCTATTGAATGATTTATATACATGATGCATGTACTGATGCTTTGCTTCACAATTATAAAAAACAAAATCTAATTTAAACAGCAAGACCTTTCGTAAATTAATTTAATTACCCTACCACTTAAATGCAATTTAAAAGTACGTTTACACCCTGTCTGCACTGTAAGTGAGCGACACAGCACAGCACGACAAAACTAGATTGCTCTCATTAAAACACTTGAGTGTAGGCAGCTTCACTGATAAATTTAGGAACTAGTTTTGTTGCATCACAATACAATTGACACGCTCTCTTGCCAAGTAGACAGCTTTGTTCATTATAACGGCAGCATTCTAATTTGGAATGTTGTTCACTTGTAGTGAAAACACAAAAGTGCCAATTCCCAAAAAAACAAGCCTTTTTGGATTGTGATGGTGGGCCACTGATAATCTGGTGGGCCAGGCTTTAAGTATTCCTGTTCTAATGGCTGATCAGGGACCAGTTTCTCACACAGAAACGTGGGAGTTAATACATGTCGTAATACATGTCATAGATCAGATTTACAGAACAAAGGAATTTCAGACGTCTGGCAGGCCTGGGTATTGTACATATCCTTCATGGCTGTTTGAAGGTAAGAAACGTCATCTAAAAGATTAATCAGCCTTAGAGCAGTAATAACACAGGGATTTTGGCCGTAGTCTTAAAGGACATATTTCAAAACCAGCTGATGAAATATAAAGTCACCGTTGACCAGTTCCTTTTTGTTTTTCCATTGTTGCTGTTTCTCTAAATAAATTTGACTTCAGCCTTGGCTACACTTTCAAATGCTAAATAATATTTTGCACAAAATTCTTAATGCATTTCTGTTATTCCAAAATCCTTTCATCTCAGCTGAAATTTCCTACATGCCACAAGGCAAGGTGTGCCTAGGTATCACAATATTAGTCAAAATGTGAATTCTTTGTACTACTATTGAGAAGTGCAGAAGCATCTACAATCAAACAGGATACAAAGAATTCTATTTGATAATGGATCCCACTGGATTTGTCTACAGTGCTCCAGCATCACAGATGTTCTTCAAGGTGTGTAACTCAACAAATATTCACTGTTCCCTGGGGATGATGTCATACTGAAAGCATCGAGTAAACCTGCCCTAATCAGACAGCTGTAAGACAACTAGAGTCTGCATAACAGTGTAAATGAGGAGAGATGTTCAACAAGGAAGAGTGCTGGAAAGCTCAAGTGTACATATTGCAATTAGGTGTGACTGTGTGTGTGTGTGTGTAGGTTAGGCAACACTTGGCTAAATGTCAACTAATAACATCAACAAGGGTTAGAGGACAGAAAATATCATTAGCTTAGAATGGGAGTCTATGAGGTGTCCTCAGTAATCTAAACCTGTGTGTGTGTGTGTGCGCGCATACCTGTTTCCCCCCACACAGGTAGGTATTCATCTTGTTGGATGTCTAACATGATCTCCAGACCATTGCCTGTGCCTCCTTTCATTGTGGTCCTCAGAGTCTTGCCCTCTTCTGCAGCATTAAACATGTAACACTTCCCATAGCGTGTAAACACCTGTTAAAACAAAAGAGAAGTTCATTCGAGTTCTTGATTGATTCTCGAATGAAAAAATTGAGGACAGCAAAGAAAATAGATCTGCTTTATTACAGAATGTTTTGTTTAATTATTGCCTCAAAACCAGGTCCTATAATCAGGTTATAATCACAGTCCCCCGTTAGTTAGTGTGACCTGCTCTGGGAAACAATGATATTAGCTCAAGTTTTTGGAAGGAATGAACCTGCCACATTTTATTTACCAGCTCAGATCTTTAACCATTATGCTACAGCACTCTGTGTATGTGATCATAAAGCTGAGGGAATTTTATAGCTTGCTTTAATCCAGCTGTGGCATACTGGCAGTTGATTATCGCAGACAGTAATTTAGACCCGTTCCTCAGTGTGAATAAATAAACAATAAACAGTAAATAAATAAATAAAATTACAGTAAATACACTTATAATGTAAGCTTAGCAAGCAAGTTAGCTAGAGGATTTAGGCTCATGTTTTTGTTAAAGCAATTACATGAATTATTCAGTACAAAAATGTTTATGAGTTTCAGTTGTCTAAATTGTCCTTCTGAGATGCAAATACTTTTCTCAGGTGTAGGAACACTAAAGTAATTCCTGTGAACTGTGTTTTTAGAACTCAGTTGTAAAGAGTGCTTTTTGTATTATTTACTATATACAGTATAATATTTATATGATATTATTTGGGTTTGCTTTTATAGCTGGTCATAAGTTGCTTTATATTTAACTACATAATATATATTAACTAACACATATAATAATAGCTTACATGCAGGATTGGAAACTGATTCTATTACACCACTCTCTCTTGCTAAGATGTATAATGTTATAGTCTTTATTATTACAGCATTTACTGTAAATACATTTTCACATTTATTTATACAGATGTAAAAGTCAAACTTTGTGGTGAAAACTGAAGGTTGAAAATAACCTGCAATAATATTGTTTTAACATCATTTAGCTGTAATTAGTGTGCACTAAGCTAACAGAAAAAATAGAGTGAGAGTACATGTGAGTAAGAGAGAACCACACATCATGTGAGTATTATGAGGCGCAGCTTTGAGACTTTGAGACTATTTCTACACTCGTTTGAGGAACGTGGTGAGAATTGTGGAACATCTTTATTTTGAAGACGTCCTCTGGCTCACCTTTGGACAGTCCACATTAAAGACAATTCTCTATTCTGCTGTGGGTCTCTCACCTAGATAAAGTCTGATTTCAGGATTCAAAGTGTCTTTCCGACACTCTTTGGAGTGCTTCCTCATCAGAGCCCTTGAGGAAAGAGAGACAGAACAACCCCTGCACACTGGGATCAGATGAAATGGAGGAGAGGAGATGGAGGCCTGGGTGCGTTTATATTCATTTACCGGTAAAGTTTTTTTTTACACAGCAGACTGAACAGACTGAGACAAATCCAACCATTTCAGGGTAATTTAGGGAAAATAGACACAACCACCTTTACAAAACCCTACTTCTTTATTCCCTTCATTTATTTATTTCTGTCTGCTTTTAGCTGCCTCTCTAATGTGTGGTTAAAGTTGAAAGGGAGATGATATATGTAATTAAGGGAGAGAGATGTAGCAACTCTGGACTTATTTTGATGAAGACGGACGATAAAGAAGAGAAGTAAATTGGAAGGTTTGGGTTCTCTCATTTTGCTGATGATGATAATTATGATTACGAGTGAATCAACCCCCTCATTCTCTAATTTCCTTTGTGCTCACGCCCTAGAAAAGATGGAAAATGGATTCTGTGCCTCATAAAGAGTCTTTAAACACAGAGGAGACCTCTTTGTCAGAACTGAACCACCTAGGCAAAAAAACAGGTGCAGGCTTTAAGTTTTTAGTCAAATATGATGGAAGCATGCCGAAATCTGCCTACCTGATCTAAGATTCATGATAAAGCTGAGTTAAGGCCTCTATCTATAGAGAAGTCGAGGAACTTGATGGATGCATGAATGATCAAGAAGGTTTTTCCTTACACTGGGCGTGTACACACAGAGACAGATACTTAAGATAGATCACCAGAGCCAGCAGCTTTCAGACCACAACCCACAGAATCCACATGAATATTCACAGTGTCATTCTTCATGCATCAGCTAGTGGTTGATAAGGGAAACCCTTCAAAAAGTGAGATAGAACAAGCGAGTTAGGGAGGGAAAGCATTGCTCACGACACAGAATATGGTCTTCATTTTCAGAAATGATTGACATCTCAAGTCCTTTTCTTGCTCTCATTCAAATACAATTAGAAATACAACACCTACACCAACAATTAAAGCCTGTCCTTTTTATAAAAATCAAGCCATTTTTGGAATCAGATTATAATAATAATAATCAGAATCAGATTATCAGATTATTATTATTTAAAACTAATGCATTAGTTTAACATTAGCATAAAGTTAAACTTTCCACAGGAAAGGATAAACAACACACAAATAAATGTCTTTAAAACATGTCAGTAGGCCATTACAACTGCTATTGTTAAAAATAACATTGTCTCATGTGTTAAGGTGCATTGTAAACATGCAAATAGTCATTTACTATTATTGACCAAGGATGTTTCTATTCATTTGAACAGCAAACAGCAAAACAACTGTGATGGCTCGAGATGAGCGTAAACATTTTTACTGCAACTAAAACCAATTTAAACCAGAAATAAACTAATTTGAACCAGAAATTAAAATGGAAAACGTATTTTTGTTTCATTTTCAGCTAACAGCACAGAGGAATCCATCATTAGTCCTGAAGTTCTGTGCATTCGTGTGGGCGACCTCTGTGGCCATGAGGTTAGCAGGCGACTGTTAAAAAACAAAGCCAATTATAAAATGCACAAATTCACTTTCAATTAGAACAACAGACACTTTGTGATGTGTTCAGAAATGTGTGTGTATGCATGTAAATTAAGCTTATTAGCTGTCCAAGCCTGCATAACCGAAGTGTATGTTTCTATGAATAAAAAGGTCTCATTAAACATTCAATAAAAAGAATTAGTTAGAATGTTCTGGAATAAAATGCCATGACCTGGCTTGAGTTGATGACCATGGCTTGAATGACTGCAGGCAAGAAAGCTTGATTGACAATGAAATGATTTCTCATCAACATTTCTCCAACAGGTGTGTGCCTACAGGGTTAACAATATGAATATTCCGGAGGACTACATTATGGTAATCATACTGAAGTTATATATGCAAATATATAACTATAAATATATTAAAGTTGTAGCAGATAAGAGACAATTTCATGTTCAAGCTGATTTACATCTAGTTATGTAGTTGCTCGGTAGGTCATGGTTTCCATTAAGAATAAAGATGTATGAATTAATCAGGTTAATCTGAATATTAATGGGGTCTGTGATTAGAGGCTGTTTGGAGGTCAGAGTTGTCTTTTGTAATATTAACTACTGTGTTAATTGAGCACATACTGGTCAGGTAGCAAGTAGATTGCCTCTCTGACTGACAGGATAGGACAGAATTTTTATCACTGTCCCTAAATATACAACCTCACTGGGCCACATTATAAACATATGGCATAAGGCTTCTCCTATCGCTTGTAGGCAGATGATAATGTACACACTGCCTAGTCATTTCAGCTTGACATCCCAAACACATCCGAAACTTTCATTAGTCGACCACAACATTATGGAACAACTGGGTTCAACAACACCAATGTCAACCAGGACAAGCAGGAACCTGGAGGTAGATAAACCCGATAAGACCAAATAAACCTCACTGCGCACATCTGAAGGCTTGCCTGAAAATTAAACACTCCTGTTATCTTAACATTTGATTAAGTTAAACATGTAAAAATGTTGATATCAAGGTGAATGTTTTGGCTTTTGTGTGATAAATTGCTTGTGAAGTTCTTTTGTTAGCTAAATGCTAAATGATTGCTAAATGATTGCTAAATGATTAAATATGAATTAAATTGGGATAGGCTCAGTCTTATCTGGAGTTTTACTGGAGACTGTTGATTTGATAGAAAAAGAAACTACCCTGGCGACCTAAACGTGGGTTTTTCTGAAAATGTTATGGCTAAGTGTTCATCCATTGGAGAAGTTTCAATTGCTATGCCAAAAGCATAATGGTTCTGGCATTTTTCATCAGAAAACTTGGAAGCGATCGTCGATGTCTGAGCGATTGATGAGTCTTATCAGTCACTGACCTGGTGGGTTTTTGCTCCCATGTCGCCTGCCACATAGATTATCTTTCTCAGATATGGATGGCATCGTTTTCTCATTTCAATCGTTTTCCAGCACCCCACCTTCACTCTTGTATTCCTCTCTATAGAGTGTTTATCTCTAATGGTGGGTTTCTGGTCAACCTGTTGCTCTGCACCAAAGTGTCTGATATATGTCTATAGGCTCAATCTGATGAAGCTATCACTGTAGAGGTTCAAGAGAACTGTAGAGGAGAGAAACCAAAAGGAAGGGAATAAGAGAAGAGGAAACAGAAGGTAGGAGAGGAAACAGATAGAAAAAAGAGAGAAGAGGAAACAGAAGGAAGAAAAGGAAACAGAAGGAGAGTAGTCACTAAATGTCAAGCAGATCTTGCTTTTGGGTGGAAAAGCGTGGAGCGTTATATTCTCACTCAGGACAGTGAGTGTCAGCACCTTCCAGCTAATGGCATAATGCCAGTCTCTTTTTGACAGTTTGCCACCCAGACGTGCCCTGCCTCCTGATTTAACACACTCAGTCATGGCACCACCCATTCAAAAATGACATGCTGACATTTCACTGTCACCTTTCAGTGCCAAACACAGGAACATGAAATAAAATGGTTAATAACCACAATTACCGAATTTGGCTCGAACCATTAAACATGTTACTATACATGTGTTGATATCCCAGTGCACATGGAAAGCTAGACTGCTCAGGAACAACCTTTGGCTCTTCAGTAAAGAAGCGACTTTAAATGATTATCGCTGCCTAAAGCTGCTGCGAGTCGTTTCATTTCTCAAAATGAGTGAGAAGTATATTACAACTTCCAGCTATCAGTGAAAATTACAGAGTAAACATTCCAAAATACCACCTCTTTCTTCCGGATAATAAAATAAAAAAAGCTAAGTATAAGCCTGCTTCATGATTACCGCAGTAATTGCACTACCTCTATTTCCTCTTCCTCTGTTATGACATAAGCAGGTTATACAACACTTATCTCCTTGAATTCCCATTCTGCCCAGAGGCCTGCTGGAATACTGAGCAGCATTGATGGGAAATTTAAAACAGGAGTGTTGAGAACCACTTAAACACCTTTATCACAGCAGAAGAGGGCTGGAGCTTTTCGACCGTTTACATAAGAGCTTTATTGTGATGTGGTCTTGTATTGTTTCCCTTAATCGATTTCCATTACAGGCCAATCTGCCATGGATTGTCATGGGGGAGAGCAGGGGAAGGGTGGTCTGTTTACCAGCTGGGGTGTTTATGAAAATCTGTGCAAGGGTGAGCACCCTCACAGACATAAACACACACAGATGCACACATACAGAGGGACATATATATATATGTGTATATATATATATATACACACACACACACAGTTGAACCTATGTTTAGTTAAATTTGATCATCTTTTTATCCAATTAAACACAGATCATTAGTGGACATGCAACATTACACAAATGTAATGTTTTATCTCCCTTGCCATAAATGTTACTGCAGTTATATGCCTGGCTAACACAAATTGATCTGATGGGCTAATGTGAGAAGGAAGCATTCCACACAGAAAAAGAAACAGAGAGATGCTGACAGAGAATAACAATTCTTCTTGAGTGTGAAATCATCCATAGATAATTCACTTATACTTTCTGCCACTCATTCAATGCCCTCTTTCATTCTTTTGCTTATTTATCTATTTTAGGAAACTCAGCTGAGATTTATGGAGAGTTTCTTATTCTGCCTATGCATCTCATATTCAGCTGCATATCACACTCAATGTGACACTTCAAAACTCCCTCATTAAGACAAATTCATTATAATATGACAGTACTTTGCACTCAAATGCAGCATAACATACTGACTTATGTCAGTAGAGTCACTACCAGTCACGGAGTCAGCGGACATGTTATCATTCTCACATTATGACCATAACAGACATGACCCAGAGTTCACTGGTTCACATATAATCAATTAATAATTAATAGTCTATTTCACAAATCCTGTTCTATGGTTCTACAGTCTATACATTTCTACTCACAGTCAATACACAACAAAGAACATTTAGTGAATAAAGAAGCAACACAGAACAAAATAAACCTGAATACAACAATAATGAATGTAAACACAAAATGTGATATATTTAAATATATACACTTTGTCTCTTTAGTTTGAGAGACATGAAACTGTCCATCGTTCCATCACCCCCCTCATCTGTCCTTTCTCTACCTGTCTCCATCTCCTCCTCTCTGTCTCCATGTGCGGAAGACATTTCAGTCCTGACACTACCCCCTCGGGTATGTTTCTATCCCACCTGTCAGTCATGGAATCTTGCTGCCATGGCAACAGGCAATGACCCTGTTGTCAGCTCATCAATCACCACACTCGGCCTACAGCATCGTTTGTTATCTTAATTGATGCCTTGCACACAGATACACTTGGGTCTATATAATAGACCCTACTTAGTTCTGAAGTTAGAGATAGAGTGGAAGATACACTACATGGTAAAAAGTATGTGGGCATCCCATTCTAATTAACTGGCTTGCCTAGTTTAGTCACACTCATGACAACAACTGTATTAAATGAATTATACAGCCAGGCAACCTTCTACACAAAGCTGTTTCAGAAGAACAGTGCATATCAAAAGAACTTAGGGTCACTAGCATATGATGCTATCAGTAAAATGGTTTCCTGAACCACACCAAATACCTCTGGAAACAGACTGTGAGCCAGAGTCACCGCACAACATATTTTGCCTGACTTAACTGATGCGTCTAAATGGGAGAAAATCATTTTCATGTACAGCCATGTTCCAACATCTAATGGAAGAGTGGAAGCTGCTATATCAGTGAACGAAAAACATGGTTTTGAACTTAAATGTTCAAGAAGCACCTAACACACCTTTGGCAATATATGTACCTCTCCTGCTGTCAAAGAAAGATCTCTTAGTTTCATATTTCAGGTCTAAAAAAATTAGATATGGTACAAATATAATATATGGCAGACTGGCAGGTACCAGGTACTTCCTGTCCCCTGTGCACACATGGACTTCTAGACTAAAGATAGACAGTGCATCATGAGAACATGAGAAGTAGACAGAAAAGCTCAGGGGCAGAGGGATTTAGGTTTGGAGGCTTTAGATGATGCAGACTGTCAGTGAGAGGAAAAGGGCTACACGATAAAGAACGTTGGGCACAAACACCCAAGAGCCTGCAAACACTAAGCTCAAGCATTTGAAGGGACGCAGCATGCATCTCTAATGTGATAAGGTCACTCAGGGTGAAATGCTAAATCCTCCCCGTTTTTACTGGCCCTGCCATTCTCTCAAATCTCTCAACTGTCCATTACTGATGTACTGTTGGCATGCATTACACAAAAAAAGTTGTGATGTCTTCACAACTCAAAAAGACAAGCGTATTAAGATTCACTAGCTTGTACAGAAGTGTTGTGAGAACGTCCTCATTCCCGCTACGCAAATTGTTCTGACTCAAACAGTGGGGCCTCAAGCAGGTGGGGAAGTTTGCACAGTGCATTACCAGATCTGGTTTTCTTTTTGTCACTGACACTTACACCATGTTTCAGGAAGATCATCAGCATCAAAAAGGACAACTACATCTGTAATGGACCTTTTTGTCCCCCATTGTCCTTCTGGGAGAAGAATCTAAAACCTGTGAGGTGGAACCATCTGATACGAAAACTTCCTTCTTTCCTAAGTCATTAGGACACTCAGCAGGACTGAATAACCCTCACCCCTCCACCCCTCTTTCTGCCTAAAAGATCTGCTAGGTGTTGCTCTGCATGAATTTTTTATTTTCACCCTCAGAAGAGCAATAATGCACTGTATTGCAGCACCAGGGTCAAAAGTTAATAGGGGCTTGAAGCTAAATTGCCAATGAATGTGACAATTCCCCAGATTTTTAAGATGGGAGGAAAATTTCCTGCACTGAATTCTAACACTAAACTATCTAAGAGTTGAATTCAAAATATTCTATGCTAGGCCTGTCAAGTTATGTTTTTTATGTTAATTTGATTATAAAAGATTTACAATCAGCATTCAAAAATGCCCCTGACAAACAATTCCATGGGGCAAATAAAAATGTTACATTCTGACCCTGCTGTGCACTACGTTTTTTACATTATCAGTATGTATTTTCATATAATGTCACACATTTACTTTGATATATATCCTGACGCTGTTATATTATTTATAGTATTTATTGTGGTCTTTATTGCTATTTTTATTGCTACATTTTGTGCTATGTCTCTGCACCAGAGTAACTGCTTCATTCCATCTGCTGCTCTGCAGGGGGGGTGATGACAACAAACCTTCACTTGACTTGATGGCACAATTGTCACAACTTTCTGACAGACTGAAGTCTTCCCTGGTGTGATGACAGATCCAAGAAGCCTGCCATTCACTTTTTTATCTATTACTATCAAAGGGAACATCACACTTCACCCCACAGATTCGTACAATTTTTTGAGAGACTCACTTGAGATGGAAACCCATTGCATTGCCATGGGAACTGTAGAGGAGATCAACAGCAGGTTTCCTCATGACTTTCTCTTACCCAAAAGCAAAGCAAACCTGATGCTGTTGAAACTAAAGCTGGTGGACTCCACCATGCAGGGCAGCATGTTTTTGGATGGACTGGCTGTTCCAATCCTCAAGGCTTTTGACCAAAGCGCTTATACTCTATGTTCCTGCAGGGCAATTTCACATGCACTTCATGGTTCAGTAGATCAGGTTGTTAGTGCCCTGGCCTGTGGCTTCTGGGCTTATACTCTGCCAGGTAACAGCACAGGCGGCATTACAGGCACACAATGTCAATGAAGAAAAAGATTCGGGAGACTTGATCTGGAGACATAAAATACAGTAAACTGTCTATCCTCTCTCTGTCTTTATTTCCACCTGCTTACTTTCAAAATGCACAGCTTTTTTCTAACCTTTTATTCTCTGAAGCCACCTGCCTGGCCTTGAATTGAATATCAGTTATTTTGGGCTAAAATGTGCCAGATGAGACCCCTAAGTAAATCCTTTAAATAAATATTGAGGGTGATCTCTTTCTCATTCAGAGGTATTCATTTGTAAAGTGTACATGTACATTTGTGGTATGTTTGGATAGAGACTAAACCATACAATATCAAAGTACAGACAGAATCTAAAACATATAACTTAGAAGTCTGAGATTGAAACTGCCAGAATCTCCACAAGGGTAATGCAGTAGGAGAATCCCATAGCGGGACCTTTTAAATGACAGATTTATTTATTAAAGAAATCCAGGACTAATAACAGCAAAGTAATACATATTCTATCAACTTAAAGGGATACTGTTTATCTGTAAAGTTGTTCATACATCATAGTTTACATTTAAGATATTGTGTCAATATGTCATAAAGTTTGTATGTTTGTATAATGTTTGTATAACATTTACATTTTTTACATCTGCTTGAACTATACGTGCAAATACCTATGAAAACTAATGAGATCATGTTGAAAAATACAGAACAACATGCCTTCATTTACACAGAACAATGCAGCACAGTTCACACCCATATGCCCACATACATTCAGAGATAATACTCCACACACATTCATCATACAGACGCAGATGAAGGATGAAGATTACTATCCAGTGACCTTTACAATCTGTTGATGACTTTAGGCTTTGAATCACTTTGGCTACAATTGAAATATCGACCAATCACATAAACTTTTAATGTTTCCGCTTAGTGACACATTACACTTCAAATCGTTTGTGACTGTGTAACTTTAAGGATGTGCTCGCAGCATCCATCATTTTAATCTATGAAAATGTTATCTGCACTTACAAGATGCTTTAGTCTCCATGGTAATTGTGCAATTGAAAAACACAGGAGAATTATCTGGGGTAAAAGAGAAAAAACAAGTCAATTTCAGCTGTGAGGAAGCGCCGCGCAAAGGAACAACATCTTCAGAGACTTATTCGGTATTATTGAAACGATACATCAAAGTGCAAAAAATATCTGCTGAGGTAAGATAAATATTAAGACTTAAAAATTTGCCTTGAAACCAAATAAGTTTAATTCCCTGATGCTCTGCAGCTTGTCTTGATATTTAAGTGGTTTTATTAACGTGTCCTTTAGGTTTCCATGCAGCATCTCAGCAGTCTGAGACTGAGGAAAGATATTATTTGGAGTGAAGAACGCTCTATTTGCCCCTCTATTTTACAACAAGGCTACTACGATAAAAGATATTAAACGTAATTTACTCATCTTGTTAAAAGTCATACTGATAAACAGAGATAATTTAACCAGAAATGACAAGTAATGAGAAACTGGCAAATAATATGAGAGGATGGAAGAACCCACACAAACTATTCCATGTTGTTCCATCTTCTGCCTGTGCCAGTCTGAAGTGAATTACTATAGTATTAAGCCTCCTGGGATTCTTCGCAACATTGGTAAACTAATCCAGGCAATATGAATGCGATGCATCACAATATCTGATAAATGTATGCAACGTTGCCTAAAAACCATCCTGTCATGCATTTGTTTCCACAGCAATAGATATTAATTTATATCTATCTGCCTTCATATGCAATAACAATATGCAATATTAATCACAACCGTATTTGTATTCTCACATAATATCGCCCCTATATCTGCCTGAGAGAATATGTATGAATGCCAGTCTGACAAATATCTCATTATGTCCTTTGTGGAGGCATGGTGATGTGTCTCTGAAGAGCAGAGATGTAAAAATGTGCTGTTCTTCTGTGCAATAATGCAGAAGAGAGAAATCAGCATTCAGCATTCCTGAGACATGGCGCTTATCGCTGTCTTGTGTGTTTCAGCTTTAATAAATACAGCCAGTTCGCATCACCGCTCACAGACTGAGACTAAACCTCTCCAGCCCCATCCTGGAGAATCCCTTCATTCTTTCTTATTACTTCCTCTGTAGAAAATATAGAAATGCTGGCCATTTGATTCCAGTTGTTGCTGCTCTACATCACTGCATTTGATAGACCTAATTTAAGCTATGCTACAACAAATCAGTTTTGAGGCTGAAAAGTCTAGTGCAAAGTTCTGACCTACAACTTCCATAATATCAAAGTGACTTGTTTATTTTCCCTTGAAATGAGGGCCACCAAATTAAAATGCTGACCCAACACAGCACCAAAATTGCTTTTCTATTGACCAATAAATAATTCACCACAGAAAACTCATTGCGGTTGTCACAAACTATGGCCAAGTAAACTCACATTAATATAGCCTGGGTCATGTTTTTTGTTTCTGAGGGTGAGAGCAGAGCTTTGTAAAATATAAATTAATAAATAACAAATTTAATCAAATGCATGACCTTTGACATCAACATTAAAAGACTGGAAGAGCATTTTTCCTCCCTTTTAAAGGGCTGAAAAGCCTTTTTAATTTTTTTTCTACCTATTACTAACATTTCACTATTATTTATTTTCGGTCATAAATATCTGCCGTATTGCTATTTTGACATTGTGACAAGTATGTTGACTGTAAATTTGTGATGCTCCTTTAGTCACAGCAGCTTTTAAATTAATTACATACAAAAAGTCAAAACGTTAACAGGATGAATAAACACTGATAGCACAATCAAATCAAAGGATTACTGGGAAGAAGTTCAAATTTCCCTTTGGCAATTTCCTTTTCGTGTGTCTTATATTTTGTTAATCAGCACAATGCACAGACTCGCAGACATAATCATTCACAGTGTTAAAGCAAATTCAAAGTGCTGATCTGCAAGATCAACACTTTGGATTAAACAAACAAACAAATAAATAAACAGAAAAAGCATCAGCTGTTCTTTTGTGATACAGTATCACTTACTCATAGGTTCATTTCTCAGATGAATTCAATCTTCTGGAATCCATTATAATGTATTTTCCTCAAAGCCTGAGTTGAAGAATGACTTGCAAAGAAGAAAACCCTTCTACATTTGAACTAAAGAAGAGAATATTTTACAGAAAGAAAAACAGTGGTTGTATTTAGGGGCTTAAGCACGAGAGAGGACTTGTGCCAAGACTCCTCCCCAACAACATAAGATAATACGATTGATGAATAGAAAGAATGTTATGAACTAATACACAATATAGAAGCTAACTACATCTGAAATGTAGGCTAATTGGTAATAACTACACCAATAACCCGACTACATCTATAGTACTTAAAAAATATCAGCCCACAGAAAAGCAGGAAGATTTGATAGAGAGATATTGTAACCTTTCTGTGAATGATCAGCACACAGCACAGCGTGCAGTGACACATGTCGACATTCACAGAGAGACAGAAAGGGAGAGAAAGAGAGAACATGGCGTCCTGATACCCTGGCAGAAGGCAGCAGGCATCTAATTGGTAAGCATATGTTATGATGATACAGGGAAAAGATGCTGGGATTCCTGATCCAAAAACCTGACAGGAACCATGTGCTTCCCTTCCACAGTGAGTGATTAAAACCAAACAAATAACCACCATCAGCAACTCTACTGTACCACAGAGAGAGAGAGAGAGAGAGAGAGAGAGAGAGAGAGAGAGAGAGAGAGAGAGAGAGAGAGAGATTAAGAGGTGAAGAATGCAACAGGGAATAAAAGAAGAATAAAGGATTGTTGAATAAATACATAAAAGGAAAATGAGAAAAATAAAAAACAGATGAAACAGCAAGTTGCTCTACCTGCCTATGAGATAACCACACACAAACACAATGTTTCATGAACTCAGCACATTGTGCTTCGTTAAAGCTAAAGGAAACTTCATTTTGACTAAGGTAGTGGGAAGCATTCTTTAAACCAAAGATAATATATTGATAAAGATAAGGATAAACCAAAGCCCAAATATTGTTTCCTCTGATAATAATGGACATTGATGTGTGTGTGTGTGTGTATGAGCTATGAAATTGTTCACAACTTTAAAAAAAAGTTACACTTTAAAAGCAGTCCATCTATGGACTAAACTTTTTGTTGTTAGAGGTGACAAAGAAACAATGTATGTGTGTCTTGACAGTGCTGAAAATCTTTAAAGCAAGTTAAGTAAATATATACAATTTTTATGTACAGTGAATATTTTAAATCCTTTAACACATTCCAGATTGGACTTTTCCCTTTCATACTACATGGCCAAAAGCATATGGCACACAAACACCAACCCATATGTGCTTGTTTACATTTCATTAATAAAGAGTTTGTCCCTCCTAATAGCTTCCACTCATCTGGGATGGCATTCTGCTGCTAAAAACATAACTGCTGTAACTGGCTCTCTCATTTAGACACAAGCATCAGTGAGATCAGGCAGTGATGTTGTGTGATGGGATCTGGTTTGCAATCAGTGTCCACATTTATCCTAAATGGTCATCCTAAAAATTTCAGTGGTTTTTGGGTCAGTAAACAATCTGCTTATGCATCTTTAAGCACTTTAGGAAGGTTTAAACACTGCCATGCGGGGACATAAAAGGGCCCAGAAACTGCTACTTGGCTATATGCTTGAATTTATGGTCTTTTTATAAATGGATACAGCTCAAACAGCCAAACCTGTTAGCTTCTTAAATTCACATACTTTTGGCCATGTGGTGAACTATACTTTTTTAACTTTTAAACTCTTTCATTTCTGAATATCTTTAAAATATTTCTGACCTTAAACCTTAGTGTTTCTATGTCTCAACTTGTAAATGATCTTGGAACTATCATATAAATATAATAATAAACAATAAAAAATATAAACAAAAATAGCTCATTTATAGCATAGAAGTTTTACTACCCGTATAAAACACAGGTAAACCACACAGACACACAAACTCACTGGGGTGTAGAAAAATGTACATCAAAAGACAGGCTTGACCCCGGCAGGGACTTACAGTGTAATTATAAAGCACATTGGAGAGTCTAGAGCAGAAAGACCTTTAATTGATATATTCTGGAAAGATCCCCTGACTTTACTGTACCACAGGCTCAGATGAAGAGGAAAAATACTCTTGACCTATTTATGCTCCATATGCATTTATGCTCCAAATGTTCCATTTTTCGGTTCTCTTCTCATCTTCCATTATCTCTTTTCTCTATCAAATATCTATAGAGGATGAAAGGTAGGGTAGGCAATTTTGGGAGAGGCTAGCAATAGCAAGCTAGCTTTGAAAGAATAAGATCCTATCCCCCCTTCACAGCACTTTCCAAAGCCACACCTCCTCCAATACATGAATGCACACTTAGTGTGACAGGTAAGTAGGGCATCCTATCATTCAGACTGAATTATTATCCTGCACCTCCCACAGAAGATATTTATATAAATATATTTAGACCACTTTACTTAGTGATTGCTATCAGGATGTAAAGTGACTTTAAACCAGCTCAACTAAAAATCACCTACCCGGCCTTTAAGATGGTAATGTTAAAAGGCCCATAGCTCTGCAATTATGGTACATTTATTATGTTAGCCCAGCTTTCCTGCACTAAAATCCAAATGACCTTTGTTACGCTTGGCTAACCTCTGAGTACCAGCACAAATACACACTGTCATCCATCAGGACGAATGAAGTTTTTGAATACTCAACAGAGATTGATATAAATATGTGCTGGAATATTGTGATGTGATCATAGCTGTAGCATCATAACTACGATGACCAATTTTAATAATTTTTCCACCCCTTTATCTTCTAGCCTGTTTTTACTCAAAATCATAATATACCATCTACCCAGCACAATTGCACTACAACATTATAATGCTGTTGTCTTTGTGCTGTGAAACTGAATTGTCTAATTGCTATGCACTACTTATCGCTCTAAACCATGGCAAGTTGTTCTTCCTCAACACAGTACAGTGTGTTTTCTGTCTACTCACTATGGGCCAATGCTTCTAAACCTCCTTGTGCTGCCTCAGGGCATTTTGTGTATATTTGAATTACATTTTGTTCTTCCTGCTGGGATGTTTGTACACATTGTATGTTCCGTTAAGACGTCTCATTGGTCAGAAGGAAATGCAAATGTAAATGTCTTGGAAAAAATTCCAGGCATGAAAAATTCAACAACTTGACAAGTTTATGGACAGCACACTTGCTCAAGTAAAAGGCTTCTCTCAGAGGACTAGAGGGTTATCTAATTGAAACTTCAAAGATTTCATGGGGGGAAATACTACTTAGTGTAACAGTAAGTATGCAGAGAGGCATGCAGGGTTAGATTAATCTATTCTCATGTCTTTAATTACAAGGGTGGAATAATGATCAGCAGGTGTTTTACAAAGAAAGGCAGGAAGTAAACAATCCTCTATAGAGTCATGCAAAGAATATAATGAGTATTTTGATTAGTATGAGGAAGTTTACATATCATATCAAGCATAATTGCTTGTAGGAATCCATCCATCAGTCTAATACAGCTGAACAGACACTAGATGGTTTTAAAAATCATGAGTGTCCGCAGCCTCTCTGTAAGGTGTTCAGCCTTCATTGACAACTAACCCTGATCATCATCAGGAAGTGCATGCTGGGTGGACATTCCGAAGAGAATATTCATTCTGTCACAGTAAAGGAAGAAATATGCGGAGGAAAAGGTCTGCAGGCATCAGGTCATTTAGAAAAAGAGAAAGCAAGAGACAAGGCTAAGGCTGGAAAATTGAGATATCTGAGGAATGATACTTATTAACATAGATTGTGATTCATTACAGCTGCATAAAAGACACAACACAAGCATGAATATGAGCCTACCATCATTCATATTGTGTGTGGGGGGGTTACCAAACCATATACTGGGGACCAATTTGTTCCAAAATGACAGCAAAACCTCCTTTTTTGGAGTTCTCATTTTTAAAAACACTATAAAAAATACAGTAAATACATTTTTTTTGTAATTGTAAAATAGCAGACAGTTTTCTGTCAGGGAGAGAGAGTGTGTTATGGTAAGATCATATTGTTAAACTAGCTGTGTATAAAAATAATAGAACTCTATGGAATGTCTCCTTTTAGATAGATAAGTCAACATACATGTTTGTGTGTGTGTGTGTGTGTGTGTGTGTGTGTGTGTGTGTGTGTGTGAGAGAGAGAGTGGCTTTGTATTTTAAAGAGGAGGTTCAAGTATTTATGTTTGCATGTATTTCAGGAATGCATTAAACTCATGAACACGACCACCATACAAGCTGACATGATTAGAGAAGGCTTCTCCTCCATCAAGATTAGCCAAGCTGTAAAATATTCATACAGAAAATGAGAAACTGTATTAGACCTAAAAAGGATCTAAGCAGAATGAATCATCAATAATACAGCAGCTCTCCTAAGCCAGTCAGAGTCTGAGCCTAGCACATGCTGAGAGCTCTGTACCATCACAGCTTCATCTCTGCCCTGTGACACAGGTAAATCTCCTAAGCCCTTACATTTATTCTTTTATATAAGTGTGTTGAAATGCTAAACACCCTAAGCTCTTAGTCTGAGACGACTGGGAGCATGTTAATCATATATTTGACATGTCATGCTTGGGTTTGATGCTAAAGGTTTTGCGAGCTGCTACATTTCCTTTGGTTTATATTTCTCTCTCTATCTTTTCTTTAGTTCTTTGGCTCTTCACATGCTCTGCTGCTGCCTTGCTTTCATATTTAATTAAGTCTCACCTCCTCTCGCTCCTGTTTCATTCTCTCCTCTGAACTGCCCTTATTAATTTCCCTGCTCAGTCTAAGTAGATGCTATAATAGTGTGTCAAAAGTCGAAGTCAAAAGCTCTTTTTATATGATTAATGGGATGAAATTTCAGGTTGTTTCATTGACGGAAAAGGTGTGCCTTTAAAATAACACCTCTCGTCTATTGTGAAGTGACGGTGAGGGAAAAAAGCACATCGAAAGAGAAAAAAGAAAGCAAGCAAGCACTGGCATTGAAATATCAAGCAGATTAACATCAATAACAACAATTGAAAAACAAAATGTCACTCATGACATTCTCTTTGGGTTTCAATGCAATGTATTTTTAAATAATTCACATAAAAAGTTTAATGTATAATTCAAATCGTGCAATTACACTATTATTGATTTTTTAATGATTTTGATTTTTAGTTTGTATGAGGTTTAAAGAGGATAAGATGTTCAGAGAACAATGATATAGGCTCCAGTCTGTTGCTCACACAAAGCTGGTACAGCTACAGAAGACTTTGAACTACTTTTATGATCTATCATTTTTGGAGCCTTGCAGTAAAAACTTTTAAAAATACATTTATGAAGAATTTTAGTATGACATTGTAATATTTTGTGTTACACTCCACTTTAAACAACATTATGTAAATAAGCAGAATATTTTAATATTACCCTGAAGTTTTAGTTGTTGCATCAGGTAATAGAATCTTTCAAAACAAGCTCAATATGACATCTAGCATCAATAAAGTGGTGATTCTGTAATGTTGGATAAATAACGAGTAACATTTCCTAAAGATAATATGTACTGGGCATTGAAATGTACTTCCTTGAAACACCCGCATTACTGTTTTTATTTACACTTTATGTTATCTACTTGGTTCACAAGAGCTCTCAGTATCTGAGTAACATTATAAAATAAACCGCTACAGTGCTGAATGCTTTAAATTAAAAAATGTCAAAGCACCAAAATAATACCCATGTCTCTGATGTCAGCCCCACACAAACACAGCATAAGAGCTTTCACTTCCAGATAAAACCACTCATATTTGCATTATAAAACAAAACTAATCCCTCCACAATTTTTTTTTGTCAGCTAACCTTTTCATAATGTCTGTCTGTGTGGTTTCCTTGAGTTGTGGTGCTAGAAAACGGTCATGTTTTGTCGGCTTAGATGTTTAAACACGGAATGAGAATGATAATGCATGCATGCACAGTTAATCTGACAATACACTGCACTGGCACAACATAGATTTAACCAATTCAGAGGGTGGCACTTAATCCTGTTTAATGCACAAAAACAATAAATTATAACCATGCTGAAGATCCTAGATTGTATTCTGTGATAATGCCTGAAGTCAATAATTATGCAAATTAAATGCAAACATGGGCGAAAACAAACTGCTGAACGCAATTTACCTGGTAGACTGGACTGTGCTCATACTCAAAGTATGGAAAGCCAAATGTGCTGTATTAGGTTAAAATGCTGTTAAAACACAATGATTTACATTACGTTAACAGTACACACAACTGTACAGGTGAGCTGTGTAAATATTCAGTTGTCTGATGTCATGTATACTTGGGCAGAGAGATTAAGAACTCAGCTCATCTAAGCAAAATCTCAGAAAGCTTGACTAAACCTGGATCACAACTGCTCATGTAAACATAATGACTGAGACTGTAAAGCATCGCTCCAGCACTGCAGTGAAAGCGCAACGTTAATTGCAACAGGCAACAGAAATTACTTTCTTGAATAAGCCGCAAGGCCAAATTACATAGAAAGAAACATGTTTCCTTGGTAACCCTGAATTGCGGATGATTAGCATATACAATTAAGGTGTTTGCGATGCTATATCGCATGCAAAAACTGTCCAATTCATCCTCTTAAAATCATATTTTAGGAACCGAGTCAAGTCAAAGGGAGTGAACTAACTAATGTATAGTATATATATTTATGTGTGAGAGTGACACAGCAGTGATATCCTGTGATACTGATATTTCTCTGAAGAAACACCTGACTAAAGGAAGGATAAATAAACCCATTTTCTCTCTAGGGGTGGTTTCATGGTTCTACATCTATCTAACATATTAAAATGCAGGAAACCATGTGGCAGATACACTGTCTGTCTCTTCATGCCATGCTGACTGTCCACAGAGCAGTTACAGCATTAATTTTCAGAGAGATGTTTTAAGTCGCAAAACCCCATTGTTGTCCATGTTTGGTGCCAGGACTTTGAAACAGCAAACAGGGCAAACAATAAAAGGCATGGCTCACATAGCATCCAGCTAGCCAACTTCGTTTTCCATGAGAAGTGATGGAAAAGCACTGAGTGTAAGCTCGACCGTGATCACTTGACTGCTGCTGAATTTGCAAGTTGGGCTGATCTGGTCCAAGCTCCTTTATCCTCTTTTTTTCTTCATCTGAATGCCTTGTGAAAGGGTATTGTTGCAAAGATAAAACCAAATTTCTTTCATTTACAGATATATCGCTTCCACATTGATCAGTGCCTGTCAGTCAAATGACAATCTGCTGAGGTGGAATGAGACTTGTTGAGAACGGTCCAATCACATGAGACCAAAAATATAAAAACAATACTGAGCCGCTAAAATGAAAAGTGGGAGGGTTCGGGGTGCAGTGCTCTGAAACAAGCCAATTAGAGCTCAGCCTCAAATCACATGCTTTTCAAAAGTTTATGGACCTAATAGATACCCATTAGTCCAGCGCCTCGTGCATACGTATGAAAGAAATACAGTTTTTATTTGTATTATTTTTAATAAATGATAAAATGAGTAACAGTTGAATAGTATGACTAAACTATTTTATTTCGTTATTAATTTGCGATATATATTTAACTAATTTTTAAACATGTTAAAGTAGCTTTCTTCTTTGGCAAACTTTGGCTCCTCATTGACCGGCCGCCACTGATCTAAACACTGCAGGACGTGGCCCTCCAGGAACGGAATTGAATAGTCCTGCTGGGTGTGCATGTGTATATATAGAGCTTCAGGTAATGTTTTGCTGTCTCTCCATTTATGACTGAACTTGTTATAAATATGACTATTCAAGCTTGTTTATATATGAACAGAAGGGAAAATAGTTCCTATGCTATTTATATATAAATATAATAACTATTTACTTAGTTATTTTTTATATAGTGTTGATGTAGTAATCATGACAACACTTTCTACTAAACAGTACATTAAAACGTAATAATAAAGCCACTATATTTTTAACACTTAGGATCATTATGTGAAAATTGATCATCTAGATGCTTCAGTATCAATACTTTACTCTAAAATGCTAGCGGCTGTTTTTGTTAGGCCACTTAAGACAAGTGCCCTTTAGCCAAGGGCAATCCAGTGACAGGAAGTGAATCCTCTCAGCTGGAAGTTAACGGAGACAGAATGTGTGGGTGTGGAGCTAAGCTCAGAGAATGCTCATGAACCTCCAACTCCTCAATGATTTAGAAGGTCATATATGCGCTGCTCTGACTACTAATTGACTCTTAATTAGAGTCATATCCCTGTTTAAAACTATCCATTTACAACCATGTATGCATATGCAAGTGTGCATCCAGAGGGAGTAAATGTAGCCATGAGCGAAAGCTAACCGTCCTTCACGCGATTTTGTCATTAGCACTCACAGGGAAGCATGTCTCTCATAACAGCTGAGAGGGTCATTGAAGGTCATTATCTCAGATACTTGTGTGTGTAAAAGTCATTTGACATGAATTTATGTATTTAAAAACATGTTCAACCAGAGGCATTGAATTTTAACTGTTATCGTTTGCATTACCACCCGTCGGATAAAGAGCTTTACAGCGCTACAATTTTTCATTCAAATTTTAGCTGCCTGAGGATTAAACACATTAGGTGATTTTATTATAGTTCTACAGTGTTAGCAAGTTATTTTTATTCTACATAAATCTACTGGGGTGTCATTATATCCCTTAGCTCTGAACAGTCACCTGTGGTGACTTTCATCAACTAGCATTCCCTTATTGACCTTTAACAAGCCACAAATAGAGAAAAATAGTTAGAGGTAAAAAACATAAACGTGAAAGACACTCCAAAAGTCTGTCCCTTCAATCAAACTGTGAGAACAATCAGTGCCAGAGGCTTTGATTGCAGCCTATGAACTCTTGCTGTGTCAGAATATCAATCAGTTGTCAGCGAAGGTCATTTCACTTATGTCTTTGAATGCTTCTTTTATGAGAGAAAGCTGTGTCTGCTCTGTGGTCATAATGGCTGCGTTCACACTGTGTTTTGACAATTGTATTGTATATCTCAAATGGTCCAGTTCTAAACAGCTTTTAGGATCGAACACTATCTATATGAATAATAAATGTCAAGCCCCTTTCTTATTTTTGTGATAATCATGAAAAATTCCCATAGGGACGACAACTTAAGAAGATTATAATTGACAAAACTAGAAATAAAATAGTAATAAGTTCAATGGCATAATAATAATAATAATTGAGGGATCAGATTTGAGTATTGAAAAGTGGAATAAAATGATTGCACATCAGTTTGTACATGCCACAGATAAATGAATTCAGCACTCTGGGTAAAGAGACTTTTTGATCCCTGTGCATGCAGGGGGTGCTCAAACAAATAGACCACTGACATGTAGAGAAACAGCAATTTCCTGCTTCATCGATTCCTGACTTTCTCTCCCCCTCTCTTTAAGCACATCCACTCCTCAGCCTCCATGCGTGAGGTGCAAACATGTAGGCTGGATCAAAGACCGCCTCTAAGGTCACAGACAGGCATTTAAATATATGCCCACAAATGCCTCCAAAAATAAACAAATCAAGAGTGAGAGAAAGAGAGTTTGGGAGAGTGATGCAATAGAGCACTCTGTACCATCAGACACTGAAATAACTTCTCTGATTTCCCCTGAGCATCACAGTCCACAAACTGACGCCTATCCCCCTTATACACACCGGTTTGCTGGTGCAAACAATAAAGAGACTTGAAATGCAAACAGAGGTCTCAGTCTCAGAGTATTAATGGCAGAAATTCATGACCATGGTACAATTTATCTGATGGATCTGCTGCATAATGGTACCATTGATTTAAACATCCCAGGATATTACTTCCTCTGCTGAGGCTGAATTGCATAACGGCATCAATTGGAATTGTGATTATGACTTGGGTCAATGGACAAATGAAGAGCAGGCATGAGAAACGGGCAGGATAAAAGACCTCATAACAAGGCGGCATCAGTTCTTTACAAATGCCTGCTGCTAACCAATGCATGTCGCAGATAAAGCTAGCATTGAAACTGTAGGAAGGCAGACGTCTTCTCCAAACTATTGGAACTGAAATCTGCACTTGATGGAACACTGAGAACTGTATGAAAGTGCTTAGTGGACACAATAGCAAGTGTGTGATGGACAGTTTAGTTACAGCATACTTGCGTTAAACTAGCAACAGAGTGCTAGCACAGCTAAACTGCAGCCTGGAGCGAATTTCAATCACACTGTTACTTCCACTCAGCAAAGCATTAGTCTGCCATTCTGTCTGCAAATCTTTAAGTTCTTAAGGTTAAAAAAGGGATAATCTCTGCCCTCCTTCTTCGTGCTCATGGAGTAAACATTTGACAGTGACAGCAACATTTTCTTTAGTGTATCAACTGAGATAAGAATTGTCTTATTCTTCCGGAGCATCAGTGTTGAGAAGCTTAATGAAGAAGTCTTGGGTTACCCTGTTGCTTTAGCTTAGAGGTCTTCAACAACAGCAGACAGCCCAGTAATTATTGCTTGATCTCATAGTCTATTGATGTAGACTCACAGACAACAGTACAAACTTCATGTTGATTTTACTATGTACTGTTGTTTTATAATTTGCATATCTTTTCCACAAGAGCTTTACTGTTTTATTCCCTGTCTAATTAATTGCTTTAACTTATACCATATCTAAACCTGCTGTATGTGTTTACATCTTTAACATGCTTTATAAAAGCTACAGCCAAAGCTTTACTGAAGCATTTATGAAACAAGTCAATGTTGATCAAGGGTTCAAAGTTTTTCTCCAAATAAGAACTTCTTTTTTCCTTTTACTCTTATTGCCTTAGGTTGAATAGAACTTTAACCTTAAATGGGCTACGAAACAGAGGAAGAACACACAGTTACAGCAGCCATTGTTATCAGACTGCCATTGAAGGCAGGTAAGGTTGAGGCTCATCTTATAAGGAAATCTGGCTAATAATTTTATGAAAGGTTATACCAAAAAAGAGAATGTCTAGAAGATTATAATTCCCCTTAGTTATGATGATAACAATGAGTCTGCAGAAATATAAAGAAAAGTGACTGTAGATAAAGCAGATGATATTAGATCAGAAGAGTGAGTGTAGGTGAGCTTATGAGATCAGGGCTGGTCTGCTATAATTTAATAAAGAGTTCCAGCTCTTCAAAGCGTAGAGATAATTGATTTTCTCCTCACACAGTGATGATAAATGACCTTTTCCGTTCCTTGACCTCCAGATATATATTGGTTTTATATGCAAAATGCGTAAATAGTCCTTTATACACACTGTGAATGACCAGAGAGAATAAAGGCTGTGATTTCAAACTCTTGCCTCACTCTTTCTTTTTAAATCACTGATCCTCGTTTCTGTTTCCCCATTCATTTTTTGCTCTTCTTTTCTCATATAAGTCTAGCTCCCTGGTGTTTTGGAAGTACTTGAGAATCCTTATTTTGGAAGATTATGTATTCTTGTTGTGAATATACAATAGCGCACTGAATGAAAGTGAAAGACTTTAAGCTTACCATTTTATTTTCTGCAATGTTTACAGTTGGGAACGAGGGACCAGAGTAGAGATGTTCAGGGAGGTGAAAAGAGGTAAAATTAAATTGAATAAAGAACTGCTAAAACTTTGCTGGGCAGTTCCCACTAAAAGACTTTCTGTTGTGTCTCTGACCCCTCTGTACCCATGTCTATCTTTCTATATTTGTATTCACAGCCATTGTAAACCAGTCATACACTGTTTAAATCCTGAAGGGTCACCTCAGGGCTTCACACATCTGTTGTGCTCTTTTTATCTGTTCTGTTAAATTTAAATCACCTCACTTCCTGTCTATCGTTGCTCCTTTTCCTCTTTTATCTCCTGTTTGCCTCAAATCTATTCATCATGGTGGCTCACAAAGAATGTAACATTAAAGTGGAGAGCTGCTTGGAGGCACTAGTAGTAGATGGAGTGGGGAGGGGAGAGAGAGAGAGAGAGAGAGAGAGAGAGAGAGAGAGAGAGAGAGAGAGAGAGAGAGAGAGAGAGAGAGAGAGAGAGAGAGACAGGGAAATGGTAAATAATAGTTGTCTTGTTATTGTTACTCTTTAGGTTGATCTTTTTGGTTTAATAAAAACCTAAATTGAAAAGGATGGAAAAAATGAAATCCACATAGTCCATATCGAGGTTAAATTACCTTCATCAAGCTAGAGTGATTGTCTCTAGGGACATCATACATTTTAACACTGCCTTTCCAAGTATACTTCTGTACACCAAAACTGCTGACCCACAGCATCATGTTGCATGCTGTCTAGAGATATTAGCTTATCTAAGGACAGGGCTTTTATAAAAGCATCAAAGTGGGCTTATGAAGATTTAGATAGACATGCATAGAAAGCATGGAACTGAATTGATCCACAACTAGTCAGCACAGACCCCATGCTTCCACTAGAGGCAGAAACACTCAGCTAGTCAACTAGTCAGTCCAAAAAGTATTCTAATATCTTATAACAGGAGCATATGTAAAGTCACACTGCAAAATAAATGCATACAAATGTGAAAGTGTGTTTTTATGCAGATGAGACACGATGAAGGAATAGGGAGTGAAAGCGATAGAGACAGCAAGTAAAAGGGACCACTGGGGAAGAAAATATCAGCATAATGTGTGGAACAAAATCTAAAAAGACAAAGTGAGCCACAGTGGATTAGAGATTGCAGGCGAGAGATCAAAACAGAGAGAGAGGTTTTAGAATGAGCTAATTATAAATGCGCACAAGTTTCCGTCGCACTGATATCACGCTCTTCTCATTAGAGATGCCGGCTTCATTTCTACTGCTCGTACAATCCGCTTCCATTTGATTGCTTTGATTAACGAGTATGAAAATCTCACTGGTGATTAATGAGTCGCATGATCGTGACCAGTTAGCCTGAGGAAGGGTGTGCCAAAACCTTACTGCCCCATCATAGATCAGGGGTTCTCTGCTCTCATTTAAAAAGAGTGGAATAGATTGGCTGGAGGAAGGTGTCTATTCCCAATGATGATTAACCCTGTGATTACGTATTTAAAGAGATAAACTGCATTTGTCCTAGCAATGACGGATACAGCCATTTATATTCTGAAACATGTTATAAGTTATTATAATATGTTCACTGACCTATGAACACAAAGTCGTTAGCCTCTTTGTCGGCATTCCTTAATTAACCAGCAATAGCCATTACATTTTAATAGCTTTAAAAATAGCTCTATACAATAAAGTCCCCTGTTACAACCACATTGAGGTGATTATGAGATTTGATCACAACTATGTGTAAATCATCTCATTAACCAAACTGACAGGTGATAAAAATGAATATTCACATGACTGTTCTACTTAATTAAGTAGGATTTATCCATAATCTTTGGATGAGCTCGAAGCCGATCTTCAAGAGATGGGAAGACAACCAAGAACATGTTCCGAGCTCTGAGCCCTGGGGGAGGACCAGTGATAATGATTGTCCCAGTCCCTTGAATTTTAAGCAACGACCCTGTATGTGCTGTAAGCCTTATCTTACCTGCCTTTAAAAGGAGCCTTCTGGGACATCTATTAAGCATTGACCTTTTCTTATTAATGGTGGCACTGTTCCAATCAATTCAGCTGTATATTAAAGCTGGCAAATTCTGATCTTCTGATACATGGAAATAATCCTCCTGCACACGTTCCTCTAATCATAATGAAGTCAGCAAGAAATGAAGAAGGAGGGCATAAAGGACAGAGCTGGAGGGTTGACTTTATGAAGAAATGTATCAGTTGTATGTACCATTGTATGTATACAGATATACCCTTTCTATTTCACAAAGAATCAAAGGGATAGGAATGTAGCCTGACATATACAAATGCATTGGTATGAGCACACCCACCTTCATCCACCCACAAACACAATCATTACCACAAGGTGCTATAATTCTCAAGAGCATATTGAGCTTGAAACCAATTACCTGGGTGATAGTTTAGCTTCACATGCTGCAAGTATTTACAGCAAGACAGGTGTTATCTTAATTTACAAGGGATTTGAGAATTTCTATAGAAAAAATAAGACTGCTATTTCTAAGCAGGTTAAAAAGTTCATGTCCTTATGATTTACAGGATTATTTCACAGACTGAACAGTTTGTAATTCAACTTGCCGTCATTGAAAGTTGAAAAAACACAAATTTGACTATGCCTAGCTGAGCGGGAATTGGTTTCTGCGCAACAGGGATGAAATCCTTCCCTAATCAAAACCCACATATAGATGAAAAAATTTATCTCAGGATTTCGAAGTGGAAGATTCTCATATTGCTCTGTGAAAAAGAGCAAGAGAGATCTAAACCTACCCTTAACTTAACTTAGTTTTATCAGAGACAGCATGAGGAGGAGGAGATGGACCATTTAAGAAAAATTAATGGAAGGAATCACAACACTCAATTTGTGACTTTGTGAACCAAAATCCTACCTATAAGTTAATAGAGCCAATCACCTTTTTGAAAGTTTAAATGCACAATAGTAGGAAGAGTCTAGCACAAAGTTTTTAGCTTGATTTTAATATAAAAGCTTTAAGATTTATGACACTATTGTTGTTGAATGCACTACTGCACAAACAGTTTAATGTTTCCTGATTAGTTTACATTATAAATGTGTTGCTGTTCACCTTGGTTTCTTTACTAACTGGTATGAAATTTGTGTATTGATGTTGTTTTCAGTTTAAGTAGTTTTAAGTAGAAAGAGGAATAATTTGTTTTTTAGTGTCACACAGAACAGCAGAAACACTGTTCACATAAAACAATACAAATCAACAGAATGCAGCTACCTAACCCCCCGGTGCTACACGACTCCTCAAGAGTGAACACATAAAACAACAGCAATAAACACACGTCAAAGAAACCACCAGGAAGGTGAACTGCAACAACATTTAACATTTAACTAATCAGGATAACAAATAGCAAAAGTCTTTTTGCTGCAGTGCATGCAGGGTAACCCTGAAATGCAATCCTGACAAACAATTTTGAAGACTGGAGAGCACATTCCGGTCCTTACTTATTCAAGCAAATAGAAGCTGCACTCACATGCCCATTGCATACACAGAAAATAGCTGCCCAGGGGTGTTATCAAGAACTTGCCTTTAAGGGACTTTGGTTTCATGCATGCGCATAACTAACAGAGTTCAGAAAGGACAAGTCTGAAACTTTCCAGAGACACATCTGATTTCCTGTGAAATATTCAGAGGCTTGATAGGCAAAAGGCCTTCCCTCCACAGACCAGATAAAAGAGAAGAATCATTTGCACACTGAGACCTTGGGAAAAGGTAGTGACTAGCCTGACTAACTCGAGAATAAAATTCAAATGTTTTCCGACAGCGACTTGGCAAGAGACTTCTGTGAGATTTCTGTGGACAGGATTCAGGAGGGGATTTAGATACAGCAGCTTAACAAGCACGTTACAATTGCACCAGTGCAAGGGGAAGGCTAATCCTCCGCCGCGACGCTACTCGCAAAGCTGCGTGAAACACGTAGTAAATGAGGTAAACGCTGTGACACAGCAGGCTGACATCAGATGACAGTGTCACCACGTCATGTTAACAACAACACTTTTTCTATCTGTGGTATACGGCATATAAAAATGGCATAAATCAATATAGAAATAAGGAAAACTTGAAATAGTAGAAAAAGGAAAATTAAGAAATATACAGAATACATGATATAGAAAACATACTGCAATTTTTCAAAAGATGTAAAATAATTGCCATGCAATTACTTTAAATTGAAAACTTAAAATGAGAGAGTGATGCTTGCATGCACACACAACAATAAAAAACAAACGCTTGTTTGTTAAACATAGAATTACTTTCTACATATACAGCACAGTCGATAAAGCCCTCCAAATCTTCAGTCTAACCTGTTATCAATACCTAAATATATAATAAACATGACATGTCTGCCAGTGGTGGAATGAGCACCTTAGGGGGAAAACAATAAACTATGGGGGAACAGACTATGAAAGAACATCGGGATATTTAAAGATGACATCACCACATTTCCTTAAATCTTTTACCCCACATAAATCAATATAAAATCAGGCATCTTTAGGACTGATAAATCATTGATTTGTGTGGGTGGAGGACTCAGCTTCAGGTTATTTGGATTCAGGTTAATTTTCACTGATTTGATTTGATCTCAAAACCAGTGAACCATGAGGTGCCTTACCGCCTCAACAGCAAGGTACCGACTCCAGGCAACAGTTTGTCTGTCTAATCGACACCGACACAAGGGCAGATGCGTCATTCTCCCTCCTGCATGAATTCCTCTCTCACCTCCAAGGCTGCTGTCTCATGTCATGTTGTTTCTCTTATTTATAATATTGCAAATGTCCTATTTTTAAACCTGATGAAATCAAAGAGTAACACTTTTGAGCTGTAAATCAAAGCCAAAGAAAATAGAAGCATGAATGATGAAAGTTTCGAGTCAAGAATGCCACATCCAAACATGTCAGATTAAGCTTTTATTAAACAAACAAGCTGAGAGAGTGATACAAACAGAAAGAGTGACAGGTCAGAAACTGTTTTTTTATAAACTCACAGTATTTATCAAGGGAAAAAGTAACAGAGTTGTAATGGCAATTATTTTAGTAGGCATTAAATACAGACCTAAATAAATAGTCTATGTCATGTGGGGGTGGTTACAGAGACACCATTAAAAGAGTTTTATATACACTGGTATGACAAGAGCTGTTGAAATAATTTGAGTGCCGCGAGAAAGATTCACAAATATGTTGTTCAGTATTTTCCTCTCCTGGGGCCATTATACAACTTCTCTAGCTACATAAAAGCCCAGGCAGGAACAATAGTTTTATGGACAGTACCAGGAGGATGTGCAGAAAAGTCATCAAATCTAATGCAATATGACTTTACATGTTAAATCTTATGTAAACTATGGAGGAGAGCATGTAAAGGTAACTTACAGGAGGAGATACAGGTCTTGTAGGGTCAGGGTCAATCTTCTGAAGTCGAGTCTAACACAAAATAATGTCTGTGGTGGCCCTGGTGCTCTAAATCCTTATATAAATAAGCCTGTAAACCACTCACATTTCTCTTCTCTATAGAGCAGAACCAAGGACAAATCACAAACACCCTTCACCTCCATTTCTCTGCCTCTCAACTTCATCTTCATCGTCTCCTACTATTGCTCTCTTCTCTGACCTTCTCCATTCACTTGTACACAGCAAAATACCTTTTAAACTAAATTACTTTATAAAATAAAGAGTAATTGTAATGATAATGGATATAAAATTCTATAGTGCACCAATAAACTTGATAATGAATCACATCACAATCTACAGTAAACGCTAATGCAAGACAACTATGGTAATTGAAAATGGAATTCATTTATGTTTTTTTGGGACTTCTGTTTAACTATTTAAAAATTACATAATTCATAATTATAATTCAAATTACTGAATTAAATGTCATACCAGTTTATATAAAGCACTTTTAATGATGTCTTAATAAACACCCCCACACAACTATTAAGCTAAGTTTTTTATTTAGTTAACTATTTTAAGTTTCTAATTAAATACTTACCACAATTATGTAACTTTCTCCTTACAAACAACATATATATTGTAATATAATTACAAATAATTAAAAAAATATTTAATGGGATTGTTAGTTCCTCAGTTCTGCTAGGGCACCTCAGTGCAATGCCGGTGCCTGACCTTGACTGTCAATCCCATGCTGTTTGAGGTAAGCACTAACACAACAGTACAAAGCAGAACAATGCTGACTGCTGCTAATGCTTTACATTTACTTTTTTTAATGTGTCTGTTCCGGCAGGCCCCTAACACTGCACATTCCCTTACCTGACATTACAGGACATGGAGCCCTCCAATAATGAGTTGATGAGTTGAATTAGGAATGTTAGATTGGGGAGACACCCAAACAGTGACGTACGAGAGGAATGGACAAGCTTGAGAAACACTCAAACGTGTTTTAGAGTCAACAATCTCAAACACTCTCGCACACAGATTGTTTGACAACATCCAATACCAACTCTCAATGCCATGCAAACATTTATTGCTTGAATAGCAGGGCTTAATTCAGACTGAAACAACCTGCCAAATCAGCTCTGCCATCTGTATATGTATTCATAACTACCTCATACAGCTCAGAAATTTGTATTATTTGTGATGCTATCTCCAAAATAATGCACAGATTGCAGAGTGAATGGCTTCACTGATGTTAATGGGTCAGCAATGTAGTTTTGTTGTGTTACACTGCAACACTTGAATAAATATTTTATTTTATTTATTTTCTGTGAAGCGTAAAACTCATTGTGATTTCTCTTATGTACCATGCAGTTATGCCACCTTTGTGATACATTAAAAAGTTTTTCACAGTGTATTTGTTTTAGCTGTGGCTTATGGCTGCAGTGTAGCCCACTCGTCAACTGGGGGAAGTGAGGAGGGGCCTACCTATGTAATTTTTGTTCGAGCGATGCCAAGGTCCCTGTCATTGTCTATACCACAGACACAAACACAATTTATTTTTCTCTCTCTTCCCAGCATTAGTCAAAAGCTTGACAAAAGCTTCAAAGCACCTGTAGTTCAAAGCTTATTTTTTTACGTGTGTGTGTTTGGACTATATACTGGTGTGCAGTAATCCCTTGCTGGCCTACAGATGAGAGATGGTACTAAAGAGCCCACTGCATGCTGTGCTTCATGTGTCATTCACTTGACCTGCCCCATCACATGAGCAGAGTTCAGTAACCTAGAGCTGCCACTGATGAATACCAGACTCCTTCTCCTATGATAACTACTGCTGTACTGTCTAGTATATTATTGTCTTCTCAAGGCTGTGAATTGTCTTGATAAAGAGACAGATGAGCTGTCGCACTCTATTGTTCTCTCATAAGCACAGTTCTCGCTACATGCTGGATGGTAAAATCTCTGTATAATCTCTAGAGGGCTGTGGCTGCAAGGTGTGTGTATTTATCAAATAGCACTGAATACACTTAAACATTGAAGACTGCTTTGGTGTATTCAGTGCTATTCTTCGATAAATACTCTACAGTGTACAGTTGTGTAGTACAGTGTTAAACTGTACTACACAATTTACATGTGTATATATTACATACACAATAAACACACCAGTAATATCAAATAGCTTAATCAGACCACTGCTAATTAAAACAACAAAATGTAATTTTGTGATATATTGAAATAAAATGTTTAAAAAGCAGATTCTGTCCTGTCATGAACAGAACTGTATATACCCACAACCAAATGATGTTGTCTTGGATTTATCTGAGGTGTCATCAGCATATGATGGGATTATTAGGAGCGCAGTAGGAGCAGACAGCAGTTAGAGAGTTAAAGCAGCAGGGGAAGAGGAGACATCCTGCCCGCATAATGCTCTGTTTTCCTCTCGATCTCTCCACGCATCAGAAGCACCTGTTCAGATGACAGCCAGAGTGATGGTGCTGCTACGCTTCTGGGTTATTTTAATCAGAACAGTCATGCCTTCCCTTCTGCTTTCCTCTTGTTTCCCTTTTGGTTTTCTTTCAAATGTTCAGCTCTCTGCATTCTCTAGCTCATTCTTCATGCAAAACCCAATCTGCTCAGGTAGTTTTAGAGAGGTTGGCCGAAAAGAGGATGGGTTAGGCAACGGTATGTGGGTGTTTTTCCGCTTATATAACAATGAAAATAAATAGAGAACAAATGGAAACATGTTTGTTTAAAGGGATAGTTCACACCCAAAATTAAAATTGTTATTATTTACTCACCCACGTGTTCCAAACATATATGATTTTCTTTAATCTGAGGAACAAAAAGCTTTGAAAATGTTCACACAATGTAGGCCTAATGTTTCATACAGTAACAGTTAGGCTCAGGTTACAGTATGAACTAAAATATTGCTTGACAGCTGTGGTCACCATTTACTGTCATTATATAAAATAGGGCCTTTTCAATGTTGTTATACATAACTCACTTTTTCTTTAACTTTTAAGAATTTTAAAAAAATTATGAGGAGTACATTTTGACAGAACTCTCATTTGTGGATGAACTATTTTTTAAAGGACTCTAAGATTTTTCTTCATAGAAAAAATACTCTTATTTATCTTGCTCAGATTTTCCAAGATGCCAAAATCTGCAAAGATTTCAATAAGAAAAAAACATCTTTTATCAAATAGTCGTAAGAAATCATTTTATATCATTTTTATAGCTCTATCATCTTTCTGTATGTACGCAATTATCTCATTTGTGTTTTTTTATTTCTCTACAGACTTTTAAGAGAACTATCTGAAACACACTTGTTACTTGATAAAATATAACTGAAAACCCCATTAGTCTCTTGAGCTATGAAAAAACAACATCTGAGCAATACAAGTTTTGAACAAGCCACCCAGCTGTTACAAACTCAACCCTTATCCCAGAAGACCAAGCCAACTGTTACATCACAAAATGCCAGACATCAAAAATGTTATATCCAGCCAGAACATTACAATGGTTAAGCTCATACACATTTAAATTCTTCCATTTTTAGCCACACACCCACAAACAACACACTATTTTTGCATATGGTATCTTGGGAAAACATTGCATTGACTCTGTCTGATTGAGTTCAGACACAGAGCGACACCGCACAATATAGATGGCCATGTCTTGGGGAAGGAGGGTCGCATATAATTTCAGGATAGATTGAGTGAGTATGAGTGGAACAGACACAAGGTGAAGAGAGTAAATGAATGTGACGATAGGTGTAGACCAGGCCAAAGACAGACAACAGCGATCGGGACTTATGATGGACAGACAGGCCAACAGATGATGACAGAGACTTTGAGAAACACCCAGATGTGAACAGACAGAAGAATAGAAATGTGTGAGGGCAAATCAAAGAGTGAGAGAAGAAGCAAAACAAAAACAGGATCTGACAAAGCACTTTCTGGAGCTCATGGCTCACTCTCACTCTTCTCCTTACCCAGCCCTCTCTAGTGTGGAGATCATTCTGATGAGATGTGTCCTGACATAGGCCTTGATACGTCTGACTCGAGAGCTTTTTCTCTGTCTTGTAAATGGAGTGCCGTCCACATCAGCTGCGATCACAGAGCAGCCAACAGCAATCCTAAGGCAGGGAGGACTAATCCTTCAACATTCACTCACTTCTTAAAAATGAGGCCTGTTTGCTACAAAACAAGGGGTCAGGGTTTGTTTACTTCTTTACCTTGCAGTGGTGGAAAGTTTGTATAAGTACAGAAAACAGTCAAGTTAAAACTTCAGCTGCAGCTTAAAGGGACATTGCAGTCAAAAATTAAATTATAAGAAATTCAGTTATTATTTACATGCCCTTTTGTTTAAACTTCTAATTCTGGATGCTGTTTTTTCTTTTTACTGCTTAATAAAGTTGTTTGTTTGTTTGTTTTGGAGTTTGACTGCCAACAATAGTTGCTGCACAGCAATTCTTTAAAACAATCTACTTTTGTGTTCCACAGAAAGAAACAACATGCAGGTTTTGAGCGGCATGAGTAAATATTGACAGAATTTTCCATTTTTCTGTAAGCTATGCCTTAATAACCCATCATCTGAGACTTTCTGCAAAAAGATTATTTCATAATCAGACACTAGCTTTTGTCCCTTCTTTCCCGAGTCTGTCTCTATCACTCCTGCCATTTCCTTACTTTCCTTAGTCACCATGGAGATAAATCACCAAAATGGCTGCCACAGAGTGATAAAGTCATTATGAGACAGCTTTTATTTACATACTCATGGCTTTTCCGCTGAGCCTAACGAAATGAGAATCCAAGAGGGATGGATGCCGGGCTGGGGAGAGTGGGAGGTGAGCTATAACACTCAGGGAGCTATAAGGATTTTTTTGTGGAGTGCAACGAATTACATTTCCGATCTTGTTTTTAACAGAGCAGTTATTTCTGCAGATGGCTCTTTGCTCTTTTCATTAGACCATAGTGCCCTTTTTGTACACCCATTCTGTTTGAATAGAAGAGCTGAAGGGATTTGAATAAACATTTTTACAGTCATTCAGAAAATTGGCTGTTTTTTCAATTGGTGGTTTGGTGAAGAAGGGTCTGGTTGGATGATAAAGTTGGTTAAAGTTCCTGTATGTGCACTTTGTATTAGTTTGGGTATTTGTAACCCAGGACAGCCCAAGTACCACAATTTATGACCTAATTAGACAGAAAAAAAGAGTAGCAGTGCATAAATACCAAAATGCAATCTACATTTAATTCTACACTCAGGGAAAAGAAGTTATTAAGCAGATTTCTTGAATGGTGCAAAGCTGTACATCACATTTTACAGGCCCCAGATGAATAACCATAGTCAAGCATGTTGCAAATAAACAGCACTGATGGGGTATGAAATGAGCTTAAAGCCCTTCTCTTTAGAGGTATATAGAGGATAGGATGGAGGCAGAAGAAATATAGTGCTCAGAGGAAAAGATATAGTGGGATTTGGAAGGAGGTCTCTGTAATAAACTGTAATAAGGCAGAACAATTTAAATGGGGTGTCTGGGTGGCCCCACAGGTCTTTGACATTAGGGCCCCAATGCAAACATGCCACCATTTTAGTTTTAGATAATTCAACCTCCAACACCCTACAAAACTCCTTTATGCCTTTAATAGTCTGCATGTTTTCCACTCGCTTTATTTTCTCTTCTTCTCTCTTGTTCTCCATCTTTATCTTTTTGTACTGTCAAAAATTAACAGTGCTAAAAGCAAGAAAAAAATTGCCTTTGGCTACAGTAAATAAAATGGTACTCACAAGTGAACGGTAACTTTAGAAACAACTGAAGCGTTAAATATGGTTTAAATCAAAATGTAAGAATAATGATTTGACCTTCATTGTTGTAAGTGACTGGTGTCTATTTGTTACAGTACATAATCTGTGGCTGCCAAGCAACCTTACAACTTTGCACATTGTTATAAAATGATATAGATGTGTGGTGATGTGCATTTTTAGTCATTTTACAACTGAATGTGTCTCATCCGATTTAGAGTCTGAACTATGTTTTATAGCCACAAATATGTGATCATTGAGTGACACAATTGTCCAATTTCAGTATTCCAGAGAGTAATCAACAAAATAAAAGTAATAAACAAAATAAAAACAATGCAAAATAAATAAAAAATAATGCCAAACACAGATTTATTGCTAGTAAAAAATGTTTATGGCCAATACATTTTCTTAATTTACTGGCAGATGTGGCGCGCAGTTGATTTTAGAGGCTGTCTTTCAGTCTGCTTCTCTTTCACTCACGTTTTCTCTCTCTCTATGATTTTAAGATGCTTTCAACTAATAGACTGGATCAACACAACTAGCCCAGATTACAGTTGGAGGGGAAGAGGGGCAACAGAGACACACTGCAGCAACGAGGTATCGATCCAATGTTTGGCTCCTTCACAGAGAGGCAGAACAGATGAGGATGAAATATAACCTCCAATATGTGTTGCGTTTGTTGTGAGTAGCTTATTTCAAAACCTTTCAATCTCCAATACAAGGTGTTCTTGTGTATGAGAGTATAATGTGAGATGAAGAAAAAGACATGAGAGATGAAAAGTGGTATGAGCTACCACACAAAGTCTCACAAAGTTATAAGACAATAGCAACACCTAACAATGCCACAATCAAAGGCATCAATCCTATATTTTATATTCCAATCCTATATTCTCTGGCAGCCAGAGATCACAATGTTCATGTTACTACATATTTTACCATTTTGTGTTCCACATAGCCTCTCAGAAACTGCCTACCCTACCTTTAATTATCACATGACTCTTCTGGCAACAATACAACTATGCTGCCAATAATCAGATTATCTGAACATTTCCAATGACATTATCTATAAAGTAATTAATCAGTTTATCAACACCTATATCTATATAAAATACTTAATACTACTGTTTTTTGTTGTTGCCTCTGGCTCACCGCTGCATCTCTCCTCTAATGAAACACATGCACTCATAAAAATTTCACTGTATCAGCCCTCAAATGCATTACAGATCACTAACAACTAAGCTCCATACATTATACACAACTTAAGAAACAATGCATTACAAAGGCTTTAGAGCTTTTAATGTCCAGTTACACAGGTAAAAGAATACATCTAACTCACATCTACCCCACTGTTTATAACCCCAATGCGCATTGGCCTAATGAAACATCCTCTGTCTCAGAACAGATCAGTGCCGTCCTCTCCAGATGATCAGCAGTGTCCATTAAAACTTGCATAGAAATGACAGAGATGCTGGAAAATAGATGTGTCATAATAAAAGCATAATAATGGGACCATAAATATGAAATAGGGTGCAGGCCAGTGCTGAGTAAGAACCAGGCTGAATGATTAAGCGGCTAATTAATCTGTAATGAGATTGATTCTCCTGATTTGCCTGCCCTTTAAGACAGACGTCATTTTACAGAACAGCTTAATGACCTTGCTTAATTGTTCACAGAAGAGGGAAGCTGGGAAAGGCGGCAGTGAGGTATCGTTTCAGGGGATGAGTGCAAATGGTTTTTCATGCCGTTTTATTATATATAGCAATGCTCTGGATGAGTCAGCTGCCTCCTCCCTTTCTTACTCTAATTTCTGTATCACAGTGTTTAATATAATTAGCACAAATGGCACAGCTACATATGACAAACAATTGGCAATTAAATTACGTTATTAATATAATGTGTATCTGGACCTCAAGCACTCATGACACACTTGTGACTCATGATCAAACAACAGTCAGTCTTTAGAATGCTGACTCACGGTGATATGAACAATCATTTGAATGGTCTCTTGTTATTGTAGCCTTATGTCTCATAACCAGACACAATTATCCAGAAAAGTTTCCAGCGTTAAACTTTCTTTTCTCATTGAAAGTAAAATAGTGTTTGAACACAGCCAATCAGAACATTTTTAATATTTAATGACCATTTTTTTTTGTGTGTTGCTATAATACCTATCGAAATAAGAGATTTGAACAGGACATATTGAGGAGCTTGTTGCTTTTATTTTTAATGACTTAATATTCACAACCATGAACCATGATTTGCTAACTGCTGGTCAGTTGCAAGTGGTATTAGGGAGAGGGACATACTTATTCTAGAAATCATTTGATTGGACAAAAAACAAATCTGCTTTTTTCCCCAAAGAGAAAGACTGTAAATTTTAAATCTGTATATAAGTCTGATAAAAGTAAATGTTTTTTTGAAACATACTAGCAAGATATAATTTTCTTTAATATTCACTGGAACAGGTTTTTAACCACTGCAGCTTCACTGTGGGAGGTGATACCCGGAGTGATGCCACAAAAATGTAAACAAAAATAGACAAAATGTAAACTGATAAACAATCTGTAGACTGTGTGGTCCTATAATAGGTTAAATGTATTGTTTCCCTTATGAATACCTCTGTCTTTCATTTGCTCTCTCCATGCACCTGTCAGTGTTTGAGTGGTAAAATTTCTCTGGACGCGTTACATAATGAAGCCATGTTTCTTTTGATGGTAAGGGTTGACTGCAGTGCGGTTAATCACAGAGATTCACTTCACTGGCGGATTTATGATTAATGGTCAGCCAGCCAAAATAAGTTACAACAGGCATATGTGGGGCAAACGCAAGACACATCCATGTGCAGAGACCATGAAAAATTAAACAACCTTTACTCTTCCCAATTAAGTAGATTTACAGTGCAGTTTTCAAAATCACCCCACGATAACAAATGTTTTATGAGCGAGCACAGATCATGGTGCGTCTACAATGTTTCATTGTTAGTGCTGTGGTCACCTCTGAAAGGAATATACTGTATCCCTAATAAGAAACTCCAGACTAAAGCTGTCAGTAACAACTGGTTACCACGCAATACATGTTATGTGCATCCTCAGCTGTGTCTCGTTGCAAAAGCCTCTGCAGCAGATGGTCCTAAAAGATCTACCATTATTGCAGACCACAACGACAAGAGAGGTATAATTATGTTACACACTCACCACAAGTGTTCGGCACAGTCGAGTAACACTTTAAACTTCTACTTAACCTATCACTTACAAAATCCTCCAAGTACTGCACTGACCGCACTGACCCTCCACAGCATAATCAGCGCACAGATCCATATGGAAATGCATTACAGACACACACACCACTGGCTGGTTGGCAAGAATGCTCGTACAGCTCTCTGTGTGTGGGGAGAGTGTATCGTCACTCTGCTTTGCGATAAACAGAGAGGTAGGAGGTGAATAAAGAGATGATATTTAGGCTGTTTGAAACAAGCACAAAAAGATGACAGAAACTGACAATAGAAAAGAGAATGAGAATGTAAAAGAGAATGAAAAAGCAGAGACGGCGAGTCACATAATGTAGGGTGAAAGAATGTATGAAAAAAATTGCAACCTGCAATGTGAGAGAAAAATAAAGACTAAAGGAGAGAGTGTGTCACACAGCAGGAGAGAACGTAGGAGCATGTCAGGCTGACAAACTTAAAAATACAGAGAGAGAGAGTGAGAGAGAAGCACATATAAAGCAGAAACATGATCATAAAGCGCAATCACAGGACCATAACACTACCTAAGTACTGCCATCTCCATGGAGATGGGGCGGCAGGTGCATTATGGGCTGTTGTCGATGCCGATGGTGCCATCTTTGAACAGTTGTCAGCATTCTAGCTTCTAAAAGATGGTAAGATTCTTTGACAAGATGCATTTGCATCTTGTCAAAAACAGCTGATAATATACACCCTAATAAAAGGAAAATGCATGTCATCATTTATTCACCCTCATGTGTTTTTAAATTTGTATGACTTCTCTTGGAAGTGAAACACAAAGGTTATTTTTAGTAGAATGTCCAAAGTGCTTTTAAAATGTTTTTTTTTTGTTTTTACTGGAGCTTGATAGCCCCAGTCTCAAAAGCCAGCAGCCAGCAGCATTGCTTTAAGACTTCTCCTCTTGTGTCCCACAGAAGAAAGAGAGTCACATGAGTTTGGATTGACATGAAGGTGATTAAATGATGAGGCCTGAACTTAACTTAAAACATAAAGTTTCAATGACTGACAAATGTGTTTATCAATACAGTCCACAGCAGGGCCCTGGAGCACGGCTGACTTTTCAGAGATAAAACAAAGAAACCCTCCAGGGGCAAAGTCTTTTTGCTGTCAAGAAAGAAAACCTTCTGTGAGACAGGAAGCTCAGGGCCTTTGAGTTACAGCCAAATCTTGGAAAGAGTGAGAGAGATATTGAAAAGTCTGCGTGCTAAAACAGATTTCAATATACATGGGAGTTAAAGGTGGTATCAGGTGAGGGACCTGACATTCCTAAATCAGAAATGCTATCTGTACATCTCTGTGGTGTTTTTCCTGGCTTGAAGAAAGAGAAGGTGAAAATGGGGCAAAGCCTTATCTGTTGTTGTAAAAATTCAGCACGGTTTCAAACAATCCGCACTAGAATAGCATTAATAATTCACATCTGTACCGAGAACAAAAACACAAATGATCAAACGGGTGGTGGTTGCAGCATATGTGCATGCAAACCCACATGGGAAAGTTGCAACTGTAATAACTGTGCATTTAGAAACCATGTGTATGTGCATGTTATGACCAGGCGATCAGAGTTCAAGTGCTCTTGAGATTAAATAAAGTTAAATAATCCACATACCAGTCCGCACAGAGCCAACCATAACATTGCTTTTTGTCTACATATCCACAATTGCAACAGCTTTCAATTTTTCAGGTCTGGAATATCTATATGCTCAATGCTCAGTATTGTATGACCTCTAAGTCATACCCACACAGGAGTCTAACCATATCAGTTCAGACAATACAAACACAATTTAAAGGGGCGGTCACACTCAATTTTGACCTTCATTGACTTTTATTCAGACTGGAAACGCAGGCTCGTTTTGCATTCTGTTGCACACAAAAGTTCAAGTCTGGTCAACTCTGGCCTGCAAATTCATATGACAGGAAGTTGTGAGACCAAATGAAAATCAAAATGTTATGGTCTGGCCTCTTGACTAAATTAAAGAACTCGGAAAGTGGAGTAAGAAAGTAGAGCAGGTGGTATATATTTTCACATTTTAAACTTCTTAACTGTGATGTAATACATTTTTAAACTATAGTACTATAGCTTGACATCATCTGTTTAAAGTCTATTGTGAGCTCAGCCTAATATTTCTAACACCTCAATTCTTCATCTAGCACCAAAATTGCATTAATATTACAACTGTGTTTAAATTTGAGTTTTGAGCCCCTGCCAGTTCATCAGTGAACATGACCATAAAGCTGCCTGTTGATGTAACTGTCAAACACAATATATGCACTTTGTGGTAAGACACTTTGATATGAAAACATCCGCAGAGAACATAAATATAAATGTGGCCTCATTTACTCTCTACTCCATTTACTGATCTTTTGAACCATATGCACTGCTAGAATCTTCTTTCATCTCCCCCCTGTACCAGTCGCTGATAAACAGAGTTTGTTACAATAAGAATTATCCTGTCTTAGGTGACATCGGGGGCAATGATCAAAACAGCACGCTGCCCCCACACATAGATTTCACAGAGAATAGAAATAATAAATCACACAATGAAGTTGAAGTATATATTGATATACATCTACAAACAAGTGCCATTCTAAGTGCTTTATATAAAAATTAAAAAACAGTCAAGTAAGATTTGAACTTGCAACCTTTTAGAACTAAAGCAAGCAATATTTCTTTGAGTCACATCATCATTTCTACCATATTCTTCTCTTCTTTCCTCTCATCTTTTCCCTCTTTCCTCTCCTCCTATTTTCTTATCTCTCCTCCTATTTCCCCTCCTCTTGACCCCATCTGACTTGATTTATACTTTTTCAGGACACGCATTACACAACACATATCAAACCTTCCAGCTATGACTCAGGCCAACAGGATGTCATTAAAGCCAAATCACTCACTCACTGAGATCAGTCACACTCCATAATTCACATCCACATCTGAAAGCAAGATGCACGCATAAGTCAGTTCAGTCGCCCCCTCACACACAGGCCACATGCCTCTGCCATGCCCCATCGATCCTCTCCACAGTTCAGCCCTCGATCCATCAGCCCTGCTGACCTGAATGCCTGAGGGTAAAGGAGGCCACCTTCGTACATGAGAGACATGCAGCTGAAAGCTCATCCTCTCTCTCTCTCTCTCTTACAATCAGTCATGTTATTGAACATTGATTGATTATCTCTATGTGCAGTTTCAGGTCTGATGTGATTAAATGAGCTCTAATGAAGTTTCACAGTCCATCAGTGGACCATCAACAGCTTCTGCACAGTAAGACAGAGAGCAGGTAGATTGAGCACTGGGTTTGATGGTAGCCTGAATCTACAGTAAGTCACTGTGCTCAGTCTTAAGCACAGTAGAAATAAAGTGAGATTTAACATGTGAAACATTAGACTGGTTAAGCATATGTAGGGACAGGTGATGGGTGGAAAGATAATACATAACACAAAGCAAGAAGCTTCTCTATTAAGCTTCAAGATGCAGACAGTGAGAAGCAGAGATGTGAAGCAGACCACTCAACCATGAGCCAGTGAAAAACACTGTGACTTTATCACACTGTGACATGATTGAGTCATTGCTGTGTGCTATATTTGAGGTCAACTGAGAACTGAGTGTATAAACATGTAATAGGAGAGTTTCCCATCCAAAAATGAAAATTCAGTCATCATGCATTGTTTTTCAAGTTGTTCTCATACCCTGTATGACTTTTATTTTTCTATGGAACAAAAGAGGTGAATTTCTGATTAATTTTGAAATGGCTTTTTTCAATACAATGAAAGCAAATGGTGACCAAGAAAAATAAAAAAAAACAGAAAGAGAAAACCAAAAAGTTACTATTTTGTGATTCTAGTCACATGCTCCACTGAGAGTTTGAGAGTTTTCAGGTGGTTTCACAGGGTGAAACTCCCTGAGACCCCATTGTAGTCACAAATTAAACTTGCAAGTTTTCAGTAATCTCCTCAAATACAGTGAAACTTGACTAAACAAAAACAACTAGCAAGGACATTCAAGGTGGTCCTGACTAGTAAAAAGGCTGGTAAATTGGTTAAATCATGTTTAATTTTAAATCTGATCATGTCAAACAGTTTGTGTGAGGGTTTTGTTAAGGGGTTGTTAGCATGGTTACAAAGTAAGACATGTTCCTGGATCATCATCTTTTGATACTATTGATAAGTATGAAAACGTAAAAATAGAAGATTATTATAGATCAATATCATTAGCCTGGTATGACAATAAGTCTATGCGAGGTCCTATAGTAATATAGTGAAACTTGTGTCTGTTAACTAGTATGTATGTACTCTTCACCTGTGTTTGTGTATAACAAAGATTGTCCTTTAAGTAAGTTCAGGAGCCTGTTTTCCATCATATGTGATTCTTGTTCAATTGCATGCTGTCATCCAAAACCACTTGCGTTTACTGACAGATAAATCAGTACATCAACTTCAAATAATAGCTGATGAAAGCATTGTGGATGTTTATTACTTATTGATTTTCTTACTGTACTGTATATGTGGTAGTCATAACTAAAATCTTGTTTAATATCTGTGTCCACACTTGAGAGAAGTTTGGTCCTGGTGTCCCCTGAGTGGCTCCTGGAAAATAATTGTGAAGCCACAAATCACAGAGGGTGCCAGTGTCAAACTGCCTGTGTTTATCAGTGATGTTTGTTTCTGTGTGTGTGGTGTTTATATTCCCCCTCAGCTTTATAAGAAGCATTGAGAAAAGAACATCTGTGGGACTCCGCTGGTGTGATATGTCTTGACATGTCTCAGGCTTTTTGTTTCCATGTGTGGGCATGTGTGAAATTGTGATGTATTTAACTGTGTTCTCGCAACTCAATTGCAGCTGATGGCTTCCATGACCCCAAACTAGAATGCCTAAAAAGTTACATGGTGTCTAAAGCATTTATAGAAATGCAGGTCGTATCCAGTCGTATCCTGAGACATGAGGTTATAGGTTTAAATGAAGCAGGAGTGTAATTTCAATTGAGAAACACCAGTCACAGGATATGCCACATTAACTCTGAAGAATAACGGATATGTTTGGAATGCCCAGCCATTTAAATACACAAACACACATTTACAACATATTCCACCAAACACCTAAAGAAAGACATTCATTTTTCACTGGTTTAGGCTGGTTTAGTTTATCTCCCAGCCTTGAAAAGCTGTTTTTTATCTGGTTTAAATTAATCTCCCTGCATGGCTGCTAGTGCTCAGCTAGTTTACCCAGTCGACCAGCTTATCGTCCAGACCAGACCAACTCAGACCAGCAATCCAGTTTAGGCAGATTTTAACATAAGGGTTCTCACTCTGACTATATTTTTTGAGACTTTTTAACATCTGTGGATGCAAATACTTGCACACTTACCACACAACATGTTTTTAAACTGACGATTAAACAGCAGGACAAGTAGCATAACTGAACACTTTATCATGGTCTCAAAGATGCTGTTGGAATACATAAACAACCAATAAACAACACTTAAACAACAATAAAGCATTTTGTTTTGACTGCTAATTTTTTTGCCTCTGTTTCTCTATGACTATTATCACTCTAACAGCTCTCTTCCTCAGGAGCAATCCCAGCCTCTCCCTCAGTGCTGCAATACAGCACCACCATCAGAAGGGACAAAACAGCTCGGTGGAAAAGGACAGATGTGACAATGTTCTGAACCCCCTGTGAGAATTCAGCCCAACTAATGGCCTTACCAAAATGCCACTGTTTCAAACCGTGAAAAGTGCCTTCCTCAGAAAGCTGAAAATGGACCACTATTAGTGGTATAGTTAAACACTGGGGGACATTTTTCCAACCCCAGAGAGCCCATCTACCAGCACTAATAGCTTCTAAAATGTACAGGCTGAGCATCAATATGTGATATTACTGTATTAAAAAGGTATGCTGATGGCAGATTGAGAGCTGTTGTGAAGAGGCAGTCAGTAAGCAAAACCTTGGTGAATACAAGCCAACATTCAGCAGCATATGGGCATCTGCACCACAGATCATCTGCACCTCTGATAGCGGACATACATAAGTACAGATTAAGAAGCACTGTAATACCTGGAGCTATCCCATTTACTTACTGGTAAAACATATCATACTACAATAAAATATTAGCAATATATGTTTTACCTACAAAAACGACTGGAAGTCGTTACACAGCTAATTCTGAACAGCCGTCAATGAAGAAATAGCCATTTTGAATCAGATAATGTAGTTTTAACATCTACCAGCAGGGGCTAACCAGCGTGTGCTTACAGTTAAACACAGTCAGTTAAACACTGACCCCAAGGTTTGTGCAAGCAGATTTTCAGGACCATGGACAGTGACAATACATGAGTACAAGCACAGTCATCTATTCAGCACCACGGACAGCAGCCAGTCATGGTCATGTGGATGTGTGGTGGAGACCTTGAACTGACTAATATTGTGTGGCATAAGGTGCTTGTTCGAGCTCCACAGCTCTGTCAACCAAGAAGGTTAAAAGCAGCTTAAAGCACAAAGTCTAACGCTGTTGAAAACCCAGCACATCAACAATACAAGCCAGCTGATGCTCAAGATACAGAAAACTTTTCTGAATCACAGAGTAGATTTGGGAATATTGGATTTTACAAGGCATAAGGGTAGGGCTATGGAGGTGCATCTGGAACTCAGGCTTCCAAAATGCATGCGTTTCTGAAAGCAACAGAAGTTCACCTAGACATAACAACCACTGCAGTTGGTTGCATCAGCAGTTTGACCATCATCGATATACTGCAGCACTCAATGTTTAGTGTGAGAGAGGAAGAGCTGAATAGGTAAGATAAAGGGATGAGAGAAGGAAGCAAAAATGCGAAGGAGGAGAAGCTGTGGGAGCTCAAGCTCAGATCAAGAGCAGATGCAAAGGTGAAGATTAGAGTCATGTGGCTGGGAAAGTAAAGAGTAAAGTGTTTTCTGTGTGTGCATTAAGTGAAATCAATAAATGGTGATTCACTGTAAAGAACATCACACACACAGACTCGTAAGAAAGCTGTAACAGGACCAAGTGCACAACCTATATATACTGAAAGAGTATACAGCTGTAATAAATGCTATAGCATACATATAATCTCTGCACATAATAACATACCATTTATATTTTTATTATCCTTCCCCCTTTATACTTTTTAGTTTTAATTTGTTTTGTTTTTATTCTGAATTGTGATATACCCATCCATTTTTCTCCTTTTCTCCATTTTCATCCATTTAGCAGTTGTAGTTTTGTGCCTACAACTGTTGCTCAAATTTCAAAACTAAATAAATTGAGTGAATCTTAATTAAACCTTTGAACACAACGGAGTGAGACACACACACAGCTGTGGGTTTGTGAAATATATGCTGTCAATACAGTATAGCTTTTAAAGGAAAAGATTGATGGAGTACAATATGTGCCATAGCAGATTCATTAGTATTTTAAAGCACTTTGTTGGTATGTCAGCCCAGAGAAGTCAATTTCACAAACACTTGGCTATTGTATCTTTATCCTTGTAAGCCACACCTATGTAATCTTATTAAAAAGCCAAAAGCTGCTGCCTCAGCCTGCCAAAGATCAGATTTTATGGTGAAGGAAGTTGGAGCTTGTAAAATATCTGCACAATACTTGCAAACACAAAATGACTACAAATGCCTTTAGAATCAACACACCTGAAGTCAATTGGGTATTTCCAGCTGAACAAGCCACTGAGATCATTTGTAACCTAGAACCTTGAATCTGAGAACACATCTGAAGATTCTATTTGTTGTTACATAATGATACAAGCTAGCAAATGCATCTTGTTTTTCATCTTTGTATGTGTGCTCTGGTTTTCAAATGCCCTGAATGTTATGTTAATACATAATACACATATTCGGAATGCAGGTCAGCTGTCATAGACAAACATATGAAAAGTGTATATATAATATATGGCTTTCTAAATATATTTATCTGGCTCTGGCAGTATGTTGTGTGTAATGCCTGTAATATAATAACCTGTAGATCCAGATACATTCTCTAACCAGGTTTCACTTGACTTAGAGCTAAAAATAGCTACAAATTTTCCCAAAAACATCACTACAAAACGTAAGTCTGGGATTACTAAACAGCATCACCCTGCATATCCCACTTTCTGAAATGTAACACCTGTGCAGTTGTAGCATAGCAAAACCACAACATTCTGTGGTCTTTCTTGTGAAGTTCCACAAAGTCTTCTCTTTGAGAAAAAGCCAATAAATAAAAGAAAAGCCTGAGCCTTTTTGTGGTTAAAAACCTTGAATGTTTTCAACAGTTCTTTTCTGAGCCTTGCAGAAATGTTGCAGACTACCAGCTATTATTACCTTAGGGTAACAGAATGTGAACATTCATGGGTTTTATTTATAAAGGTTTTCCACAAAAGTTGAGAAAACCTGACGCCTGACTTTAAATTTAACTCAGATTTTTATGACCTTTTTCATCCTATATTACCCGCAAACCCTCAATCCTTCTCAGAATACCACAACTGCTTAGAAATATCACAATTTTGACATTGCAAAGCTCTAATCAACAGAGAATTAAGTCAGAAATAGGAGTGAACAGATGGACGAATAGCTCCATTTGGAGGGAAAGGTCCATGGTGGCTGGCTCCCTGGCCACAGTCTGATGGGGTAAGCAGACTGTGCTGGGGAAGTGAGAGAGGTCAGCCGTGGCTGGACTCTGGGCTCTCAGCAGCAGGGGTAAGGAGGGCTGGATTATGTCCACCTTACTTCCTGAAATCCAGGAAGTGATACAGCCAAGACAATATAAAGGTTAAGTGGTCAGTCAGATGCTACTACACGGGTCTGTATGTGTTAATGGAGATAAAACACTTAGTTACATGCAATGTGGTATAATAAGCCTACAGTATGTTCTTAATTTACACATGGTTACACATAGATGTGACTGATTTAAAGCATGGCTGAACAGACTCCTAACATTTATTAAAGTGCTTCAGTTCCTTACAACCTGACTGTTAAATGTGACTTTTATAATTAATCCTAAAGGTAAACTTAATCAAGTTTAATCAAGTCAACCCTGGCCAACTGTTAGGAAGAACGAACAGGCTGGCAACGATAATGCTATTCATAGGCCAAAACAATCTATTAGCATTTCCATCTGAAGAGCTGAACGTGCTTCCTCAGCTGGTTTGACCCTCATGAGTATCAACAAGTTGATTATCTTACCATATGCACCAACGAGACTGAAAGTTTCCTACTAATGCGGCTAAATCGCACAGCCCACAAACTACAGACCCCCTCCTTCCCTGCAATAATACAATCTCACAAGAAAACAATAATGTCCTCAGCGGCCTCTCGTGTTTAGAGATGGTGATATAGATCATTATAGATTGTTAAATAGCCCGAACTGTGCTATAACTGTGCGTTTACAGAGCATAAATTAGATCTACATCTTCCCCCTTGTTCTGAGCCTTGTATTAATAGGATTATCGTAGATCCAGCAGACCCCAGACCCCATGTCCCACTTGGCATACCGATTCCCTCTTCCCTTTCCTCCACTCTGGATCGATAGTTTACAGCCCTGTCACACAGAACACCACAGGAGGTCAATACAAACCGAGAACAGGAACTGATGGTTTATTACGTTATGCTTTTAAAATACCATTGGCAATTTCCATAGCACAGAGCCATCGCACCCCACAAGCGGCCTTTGAAAATACTAATAAACACTCTGCCGTGAGATCTTACTCAACATGACTTAAAAAATAGGACCTTCAATTAATGCGCAATAACCCTGCAGTTGGCACAGCAGAGTCAGAACTTCCTGAGTTAACACACAACAATTAAAGCATCTGCAAAAAATGGCTTTTAAATGATCACGATTTGTTTCGGTTTAATAAAAGCAGTTCATTTTATTTTGGGTAAGGTAGACCGGCAGGGGCTTGCATTGCAACTGGAGTGAAATTAATTATTGACAAAGGCCACCACTGCACTCAAGTGTATTATCACAGATAAATGACTCACAAAGAAAAAGAAAAAAAATCAATGTCAAGTCTACATTAATAACTTAAAAAAGAACATGAGTGATAGCACAATAGCACTCATGCAAATGCACACAGACTGACACACACACAGTCTGGCACACATGTGAGAAATGCATGAGCATGGAGAAATGTAAAATGTTTCATATTCAAATATGCCCATGAGAAGACTTTATTACAACAAACTGATTTCCAATTTTGCTTGCCCCTTATGGCTATTTGCAGATACAGAACTTCAGAATGGATCATGCAAATTTAAAATGCAAGGGGAATTTTTGATTAGAAATCTGCATCTGTTAATTTAAAAGAGCGTGTTTAAAGTCATATATCAGCACCTTCAGTGCCTCAGTATGTTTTAAGCAGCCACATATGTGCAAAACCCTAGAAAGATAAACATTAAGGCAAACATACCAAGTATTTTTTACCAAGTAGAATATATTGGAAAAACACACACCCACACACCATATTGAAATGTACCTCTATAAAACAAGGTATGACTTATTGATTTTAAGAGTCAGGGTGGTCATTACCTCCATATCTTAAAGGCATTTGCTTGGCTGGTACAAGTATACAATTTGAATTCTGTCATTTCCGCTCATGGGCACAACATTTTTCTTTTTTTAGCCAATCACCAGAGCTGTAATTCTGTGACATCACTCTGGAGCTACAGGAAAATTATATCCTGTCAGTGTTGATTGGTAGATGGCACAATGCATGGTCACAGGTGAAAAACCACTCTAGGTCACTATGGTTACTGCAAAGGTGGTAAACCCAAAACAAAAGAGAACTAACTTAAAAAAAAAAAAAAATACCACGAAAAACTTCATCAAATGTTAGATTTAGACTTTAGAAACAGAGATATTCTTTTTGAGGGTTCCTACATTTGAAATATTTGTCACATCCTAAACATTTTCATGTATATTTTTGACATGGTTCATTTCTAACCCTGCAGTACACTACACATACAGACGTTGGCCAAATCCACTCCAATCCTTCTGCTATGTCCACATACACATAAACAAAAAAAAAACCAACAAAAAAAACCTTCTATTTTCTTTTAAGTGTCTCATGACATTGTGCTCACAGTTTCTCTGACATCTCTCTCTTCTCCCTTGTGGAGTTCAAAGGCTTCTCAGCACTGTTGGACCTGTCATAGCTTCCATTCGTCAAGATACCAGCTCTCATGTATCTCCATACAGAACCATTGTGATGACTCTCTCTGCGTCCCTTTTTCTCATTAATGCTGATTTCTATGTGATAGTCATGTTGTGAACGCTGGGCAGCTGTGGATCTACATATGCATGTATATGTCTGTATAGGCATGTGGGTGTGTGTCTATTTGTGTCTGTGAATGCGAGATGTGATATCTTGTGATAGTATTATATTAGCTCAGACACTGTGCCACTGCTAAAAGTGTTCAGATCTTCCATGCTAATAAGAGAAGTGCAGTTATAAAATGATCTGCAGGAAGTGCAGAATATTTGAAATAATTATCCACCGGATCTGCGCAATTAACCGAATTAATCTGAAATCACGACAAGGCTTTGTGTGATTATTAAAACCCACAAGGCTGTGATTTAATGGAAAAAATGCCACTCTGTTTAATTGTCTATACATGCTCTGAACATGCATGGGGTGTATGCTATAGTGTTGTAGCCCTTCGTCCGTTTGTCCAATAAGTGGTCTCAGGGTGCTTCCTGAGAGGTTTGTTTAATTTGCCTGTAATGTGAATTTTGAATGCAAAGTGCTGCAGGCTCACTTTATTTTCCACACTCACTACAAGTTACTATACAGATCCAAAAGAATGACTTCAGATTTGAATCAGATTTGAAATGAGAGTTTATGCTTATTTCTTTAAGTTTTCATATCTAAGGATCAGCATCAACATGAAGTGTTGAATATTCATCATCACAGTTCAAAACTGCAAAATGCAAGAGTCATTGTGGGCTTTACATTAGTTTCAGAAATAATGGCTATTGTCCTCACTTCTACAGATATGAAATACAGTTTGTTTTGGGGAAAGAATGTATGTGAAGCAATTTGGATTTGAATGAATCTAATTGTCCTGCATACATGTTCTTATTGAACATGAGTTCAATAAGAGCCAGGAGAATCTAGGATAGTAAACACATACACAAACATATTGCCTCATCTGACAGAAATTTGTGTGAGAAGTTCAAATGGAGGTATAACCTATTAATGAGGGAGAATGTAGAGCGTGCTAAACTCTGTCTGGCACACGATGTGAATGATAGCAGAAAAACTCCAGTAGCGTTATTTAAGTGTTGAGAACATTTCAAGCTGCAGAGCTCTGCAGGCTTGGAGTATTGAGAGGTCATGAGACAGCACAGCAGAGCTTAATTCATCTGCCAGTAAACTCACAATGAAGCCCATCTCAGCCCACTGGACTTCAGACCTTCACTTGATATAGCCACAGGATATCAAAAATACATCTTTCAGACTGCAGGAAGCAGAAGGATGTAAACATCTGTCCAGAAATATTGGATATGACTTGGAAGATGACTTCACAGAAACCCCTCACCAGAGGAGCGTTATAAACAGATTTAGACTTGTTATAAGTCTGGCATTTTTATAGTGCAGCAAAACAGCTGCAGAATAATTATACATATTACGTCACTGGACATAATTAATAGCTGTAATAAAGCAAAAGCTGCAGTTGTTTTAATCTTTGTCTGTCTCTTCTTTGTGTCTCAGTTACAAAAAAAATACAATTGATATAATGGCGAGTAATAACACTGGGTTTGTAGCAGTACTGGGCTTTTTCCTCTTGCACTAGTATGAGCTACTGTGTTTAATTGTTTTGTTGGGAACTGCAGTGCTATGTTTTTTAAACAAATGTAAGGAAAGTTTTTTTTACTGTCAGAAAAGTAGTCAGATCTGTGCTTTGCAGTGTAAGAATGATTAAACACTTAAGTAAGACATGGAAGAAGCATTGATGTCTTCAGGTGTTGTAATTGAGGCCTGGCAGTGTTTGATTCCAACAGCTGTACAGTCTTTCATTTTTTTTATTTTACACATTTCTCCTAAGATCAATGATTCTGTCATTTAAACACTTCCTTTTTTCAAAATGTATCATTTTCTCAACTCACTACACACAACACACTTTCCTCCAATCCAGAGTTCACACATTCAAAAGTAACAAACAAGAAAAGTAGGGCCACAATCTCAGATGCTGATAGCACATCAAACGCCATCGTATTGATGTCTGCTAAGTTGGTAATGCACACTGAACAATGTGTAATTTACTCAAATGTCCATAAAGCTGCGATGACTGTATGTCTGAAAAAAATAAGCAAAAAACAATGGAGGAACCCGGAGAAAGAGTGAGAAGAAAAAGAAGAACAACAATAACAAGATAAGGAAAAGAAAGAGTAAGCAGGGGAGAAATTAAAAGAAAAAAGAAAAAAAGAAAAGTGAAAGAGGAGAAAGGAGGTAGAAGATGATGTGAGAGAAACAGGCAAAGATGTGGGAAGTGGAGGAGGAGCAGGAGGGAGGGAGGGATGGATGGAGAAGGAGGGAGAGAGAGAGGGCATTGAAAGAGTTGAGGAAAGAATATGAGGTGTGATGTTTAAGAGGTGAGAAGAGAGGAAGTTGGCAGCAAACAGGAAGAGGAAAGTGGAGTAGGAGTGGGCACACAAGACTCTCAAACAAGATGAGAGCTACTCTAATTGACCATGTTATGAATCACGATATCTGCTTAAGAAATGTTGGACTGAGAAATCAGCTTAATGTGAGCAGAGCTATAGTGACTTCAACATCATGCCACAGTCAACGAGGACATGACATCACCATCAAGTCACACAACATAACAAGACTCCTTATTTATTTAATATAAACTTCCTCATTCCACAGGAGGGGCAAGAACAAGCAGAGATGTTGTGGTTTGGGACCATGTCAAATTTTAGCATGCAGTGCAGGTTTTATTTAAACAAACTTACATTCTCTGACAGTGAACTTTCAACCATACTTTTATTTCTAAACCTGCTTGAGAAGTTCTTTTGACTGTTTGACTGTAACTCTATGACAAAGTAACTCTTCTCAACAGAAGAAGCCTGCAGAGATACTGAGGCACATGCACACTAGGCCTGGAGTAAACATTCACACTCTTCTTCTCTTAGATGGACTTAACATGTTCTTTTCTCAGATCCATAGTTTGTACATATTGTGTGGATAAAATTCTCTGGCCAGACAAAAGTAAGATGCTTGATAAATACGTAAAGACAGTGGCAGCAAACATTTTTAAAATATTTGTTCTAAAATCTGCTATATCTGCTTTGCAATATAATTGTGTAAATTGCTTTGAAGCATTGACCTTCTCTTCTTTTTAGAACAACTAAACTGTCCCCAAATTAGCATTAAAATTAGTCAACTATGTGACACCAATAAACTATCTGAGTGTGAAGAAGACTGCTGAATGTGTGAAAACTTTCCACTAAACCTCTGCTAAGTCACAAAAAAATAACTACCGGCTACATTATAGAGAAGTCTAAATCTGTTCTTGCTGAAACTCAGAACTTCTTTTCTATATAAAGACCACACTCTGAAGGAGGGAGGCGTGGCATAAAATCTTGCTCTTGTTCCAGACGGGGGACCCCCTGATGGAAAGCTTCAACCTCAAGGATCATTACAGTGCCAGACCAAACTAATCAACACAGTGTTGGAGCTAATGAAACTCATCCATTCCCATCAAGTGATAGACATGGCAGGCTAGAACTGTTACCATGGGGACGTACAGATGAAATCTATGTCTTCATAACTCTATTCTTATGAGAAAAAGAAAAGGATAAACTCAACACGAGATAGCGAAGTATTTTAGTCATATTTCTAAGCAGTCTATAATCCTGCTAGGTTAAACTAATAAGTATTTGCAATAGCTGCACAATATCAGCAGTATGACATTTAGTGGTAACAGAACTAGTAATAGTCAAAAATAATAACTAATTCTGGCGTCCGTAAACAATGTAGGATTATTTCAAATTTAAACATTACTAATGGGCTTATTATCAAAACAGCTGCAGTATGCATAAAGATATATGTATATTTCTGTTGGGGAATGAATCATAAGACACACTGCAGCCAAGAAAAACATGCTACAGCTGGGTATTATAGCTTTCCCTGCTGGAGTGTCTGAGATTGGCTTACTGGGTCTCTAATACACTTTGTAATGAGTGGATAATGTCTGGGTAATGATGAGGACAGGAAGACCGTGCTAATAAGGAAGAGGGAAATTAGAAGTTTCACAGGGGCGAATCCACTTTCTAAACTCTTAAAGTGTGAGTATATGTTTACCTTCCACTGCGATATGGGCTAATTACCCAAGGATATGGTGTTCCAACAAGCAGACGATGAGCACGCCAAAACAAACCTTACACTGTATGTTCACAACACTTTCCTGGACTGATGCAAACCTTGTTATATGTCATTGTCAACACATCTTAACTGCACCATATCAATTTGGAGATAGTGTCCCCTATTGGTCAAAAGGCACAAACAATATTATTTTATGGGTTTTATAAAAGTTTCCTAGTGCTCATCATTAGTGATGTCACAAAATTCACTTTGTTACCGCTATGCTTGGCTCCATAATTGCTGTTTGCAGCTACATTTACTTGATATTGTGGGTCTCCATTGCTGAGTTGTTAAAATTCTCCACAAACTGCAGTGTCATTATCAAACCCTGAGAAAAACATAGCAGTGACATCCAGCCCTAATTAAGAATTATTGAGAAAGAGTTGCAAAGTGGTCTCGCACAAATACACATACACACTTCACACAAGCTGAAATGTAGCCTGAGAGAGAACATCTGCCTTTGCTCCCCCATTCCTCACATCAACAACAGAGTAAGAGACACACAACAGAGTGGCACACTACAGAATGAGATGGAGAGAGAGAGAAACTGTGAGAGTGAGAGACTTTGTCTGAGTGGGGACAGAACCAACAGGAAATAACATCCTAACACAACGTTTTCCAAAACCTACTACATTGCATCAGGTTATTTACACAGTGTTGACACAACAGCATATCCTATAGCAATCAGTTTAATTCCATCTACTACAAACTCGCTAAAGGCAGGATAGGCATTTTTTACAGAAATGTTTCTTTGATCACATCCAGACATGCATAGATAAATAGATAAACAGATTGTAGCTGTGCTGCAGTGGTTACATTTTGTAAACATTGAACAATGGTAGCCATGTGAAAGAAAAAGGTTTGAATACTGTGTTGTGTCCCGTGTACCGCACAAACCCCTTTCTCCTCCCAATAACTTTATGTATACACTTTCCCTATAGAATTTTTGTTTTAAGAAAATGACCTATTCAGATGTTCTGTAACCTGCTAAAATATTACAGCCTTAATTTTGTTCCTTTTTACACTTATACTTTCTAACAGTGCTTATTTTTTAGCAGAGGTGTGTTTGCTCAAGGGATATTGGCTGTGTGTAGTAATATAGAATTAACTATGAGAAAACAGGATAAGCATGAAGAAAGGTAGGAAGACCTGCTCTGAGACTCAAACCGTACAGTACTGTAGTTTATACAGACCCACAGAGTCTTGTTTTGCTAATAATCTGATTTGTTGTTTAGACTGTCTTCACACCTGGTTCAAATGCTTGGTCCAAACCCAGTTCCAAACACACCCAAGATTTCCTTACATAATTAGCTGCTGGGATGAAAAATCAGTTTTGCTAACTGGCTAAATGGTTTCTTCTGTTACAGTGCTGTATGCAAAGAGATGCAGGGTCTAGGGGTTGGGGTTCTTTATGAGCAATGCAAATAGCATATTATCCTCAATCAGAGTCGCATTATGAAAATCAGCCTAGCGAAGATCAGCACTCACACCTGATGTGTCTGCAACCACTGGTATTAGATGTGGGGCTCCCTGAGGAAAAAATAGATTTATGAATTGGGGTCATAATGGTCAGATATGGGTATAGAAAACTGTGCCGTGAAAGATCTAAAGCATGATAGAGGGCAACAGAGGACAAGAACTAACAAGAGGCCAGTGCAGAGTGTGAAAGTCCTGTTCATGAGCTGCATGAACAAATGAGTCACAGAGAATTAAAGAAATCTCAGAGCAAAAAGGTGAGAAAGAGAGTGAGACAGAAGTAGAGAGAGAGGTGTGGAGGTCATTTGTTCAGACTCACTGTGGAGAAGTTGTGAGCTCCACAGGGTTCTCCGCGGTACTTGCATCCCAGCAGCATATCCTCCAGCTGGTGGCCCAGTCTGTCCATGAACTCCAAGCTGGTGCCCTCAAAACGCCGTGGTGGCAGGAAAAGACGGAAATCTGACAGCTTGCTGAACCATGCGTGCTTGTCATCTTGAAGCAGGTCCAGCACCAGGGGCCTGGCCGTGCGATTGGCCAGCAGCAATCCGAGCCAATGACCCGCAAAGTACAGATCACTCTTGGTGAGGTGATACAAGCGTATGGGGTTATTGTTACAGATGGTGACCGTGGGAAAGGCAAGTTCTCTCGCCCACTCTGTGTGGACTCTCGTGTGGGTGGGAAAGGCTAGCCAGTAAAGCAGGCGATTTGATGACCAAGACAACAGAAGACCCAGAGAAGTACAGAATGCTAACATCCAGAAGGCCCGACGGCTTAGAGAAATAGATGGGGCACAGATGTGCCGTAAACCATGGAGGCGAGTCCGTGTTAGGAGAGCGATGGTGAGGTGCGACAAACCATCTCGGGGTGCTCCTGGTCGGGCAGCACGACGGCGGGCCCTGCGTTGGCCCAGTGTGGGTGAAGCAGGGCGCAGACAGCGGCCTTCCAGAGCCATGAGGGCCCACAGAGCTGCTAGAGCAGCAAGGGGGAAGGCTTCATCTCCCAGCCAGGCCTCCACGGCCGGGTCCCTCATGGGGCTCCAGCAGGACAGAAAGAGCCACAGCACTAACTTCCTGAATACTAATCTGACTTTTAAAGTCCAGCAATATAAACACAAACACTCACTAAGCTATTCTAACACCTACACAGGGCTACTCAAGATTAGACCATACATTAGATCATACAATAGATCAAACATAAAGTTCAGTGCGCTTTTAAACTTTACTTCCACTTTATAGTCCACCTTTTTGTGTAAAACTGGCACAAGCTTGTTTCTAGATAGAATGAACACACTTAACTCCCTAAGGTAACTAAAATTCAGCACGTGTCTTCATATGCACTGGCAACCCTACATAACCCCTTAGGCAAAATCCCCAGGCTATTTCTGTTTTTCCTCTTTTTCTCACATTGTAAAACTCTCTTTTTTCTCCCTCCCCCTCAGTCCACCTGATCAGCGCACCCACAGTTTGTCTGGTTTTAGGAACAGCCTGCAGACTCCTCCTAAGCCTCTCTCAGCCTCTGCTGCAGTTCAGGAGAGCGAATCAGGACAAATGAGGCAGGAAGTGATCTTAATGAGAGAAAAGATTCAATAGATACAAGACAGATAATTGTAACGGGACATAATGAAAAAGAGATGGATTGTGGGAGGAACCGAGACAGTGGCAGAAGGCCAACAGAGCCTTGAAATAAACAGAAGAAGGATTGGAGGGAGTCTTCAGACAGGCTGACCTGTTGGTGAAATCCTCCACGGTCTCATGGGACCCCCAAAGACCACACAGAACTGACACCACTGCTAGCTGTTTCCACTGGCACACTCAAAAACTCACTCATCTTGCTTATTTACTCTTTTCTATGGCTTGATGATCCTTTGCTGACTATTAGCCATTCCATCTTTCACATGGATTAAAGTCTGGTGTGAGAGAGGTCGTACTTCGTGCTAGTTCACACACACACACACATAAACACACACTGACTCTTGCCTGCAGGAACGCTGAACGCCGCTGATGAATCTGTTCTGACAGTCCAAATTCAGCGTCTCACTTCCTCTCTCTTTCCATCCGTCCATTTTTACTGAAATGGCATCCTTTATCTTCGGTTCCTCCTACCCCGTTGTTTTTGCCTCGTGTTTCTCTCTTCGCTAAAAATATCCGTCCAAAATATCCACAAAAAAAATCAAGTCTTAAAATTGTCGTCACGCCCCGCCTTTTCGCCCTGTCAGTCAAAGCTTGCTGGCTCCTCCCTCCACATCTCGTCCTCCTCTTCTTGTCCTTTATCGTTTCTGGACGTCTTCACTTGTTCCTTCGGTAGCTCAGAAGAGCGCGCGCGCGCGTCAGAAGGCACTCCGCATGTGCGCTTCGCTTTGCTTTCCGTGGCTTAATTGCCCCTCCGTTGCCGCCACGCTTGTTTTCCTTTTCGCGCTCTGTCGGTCTGTACGCTCAGCTTTCCTCTCCTCCTCATGGGTCACTCCATCCATTCACTTCTCCTGCTCTGTCGCTTCTGTTCTCGCCGCACTCCTCCGTGTCCACACAGCAAGCGCCTGGCTCAGCTTGTGCCAGCTTTCTATCTCTCGAGCGCGCTCTCTCTCACTCTCTCCCTTGCACACTCACACTCGCTCTCTTTTTCTGTCTTTCTCTCAGTCACTCTTTATTTGCCTCCACATTTCTTTCAATACACGCTGCTTTCTTGAACAAGACTGAACAGAAAGAGAAAAGTTTTAATAATGTTTTATTTATGTGTTTGTGTTAAAAAGCACCAGAAATGATGATTCTCTGTATGTGTATCTGAGGTTGCCTGTATGTGGGAAGGAGAAGCCAAAAGATCTTTCTGATGTCTCTGATGTGCTTTTTCTCACAATTTCACCTCTTTTTCTTTAATATTAAAAGCTATTTTTAAAAAATCCCTCAACTACTAGTTCATTCATCTATTCATTCATTTATTTCAAATCTGTCAGGTGTCTTCACACATGAGTGTGTGTGGATGATATTTACCAAATACTTAGAGTTAAACAGATGGAGGATGAGGGAGGAAGCTGGTGATTTTTGTGACAGACTGAACACAAAACACATTTAGGAACTGTTGCGTTTTTTTTACAGATCATCACAACATTATTTTATAATGTTTGACTAATTAGCCTTCTAGAATCATCTAGAAGCGCCTGTGTCTTTTGGTTATTACAGATAATTAATTTAAACTCAAACACTTCACCAAAATGTCTTTTTATGCAAATATATATGCTTTATATTTCCAGTTTGGTCTCCTTAATGAATGTCTTTGTAAAGAACATGGACTCTGTACATGTAAACGAGCCATCATTACATGAAAATTGGGTATTAATGTCATACAACACTCCAGTGACAAATAAAGGCTTCCTTCAGCCTTCCTTCAATAAAACTTAAGACTAAAAGCAACATCAAAAACAGATTTAAGTCACTAATGCATTGACAATTTGTCAAAGTCAAAAACGAAGATGAAATTTAAAGCAATAAATATTATTTATATGCCTCTGTAAGCTACTTCAACTGTATGTATATTTGTATTTTTTTTGTTATTTTATATTTTGTTATTATTCATATGTTCTTTACGTTTTGTCTCTAGTTGTAAACCAAAAGGAATTCTTTAACATGAAGTAATGACTGCTTAAGATTTATAGCTACATTTATTTCTTTATTCATATTGCATTACTAGTCCCAGTATGTATTTTTTATAAAACATAATAAAATTACAATACATGTGATTTATAATTTATTGGTAAGACTTGGCAAGCCATGACTTGACTTAAACCCTGTAACCGAGGAGAATTAGACCTGAGATCTGACTGTCTTGTAAAACAATGTGTTGTATCCATTTCTGACTGTCCTTTTGGGCAATACATTGTTAGAGTACAAAAAAATAGTAAAATGAAATGGGCATTAAAGGTCATTCTAATACTTCCAACTAGTAAACAACAGAGAATTTGGCAGCCTTGTGTAAAACACCCATTTTAATTCATCCCCCAATCATCAAAGATTAATATTCTCTTCTCTGTTCTCAGATCACAAGTACAATCTGCAACTTCTGTCTGAAGCCCTTCAGCTATTAATTATCAGTTAACATCACACTTCCACGACATTCTCATATCCTCTAAAGACTATTCAACCTTCCTGGTCATCAGTGCATACAATAAATGCTGCTGGGCACAGATCCTGAAAGTACAATGCAGTAATCTGCATTATAATCTGCGTTGTGTTTATTAAACTATTGTAATTATGACCAAAAAGAGAAAATTCTCTGTTTTTTTGTCAGTTTGTGGAGAGTTGAATGTTACAGCTCGTGAGTAATTGTCATACTGAGCATCTGTGTGTTTCTTTAGCTCCTTCCTAACACTAATGTGTTAGTAACATACTAAAGCAGTCTATACATATGAATCTGCACCAGCCGGGGAGAAAGCATGTTACTTTAACACAGCATGACGTCTTTCAAAGACCTGGATAAACAACCTGCAGACCACTGGCTTTTACTTACAAGATTTTACTGAACATATACATGAAGCCCAACACAATAGTGTACGTTTTAGTACATTGTAGAGTACACAGGATGCTAAACAGCATTCTACAGACCTTTAATAATGACCACCATTTTTTCAACTTTGTTAGAGGCATTACTTCTATTGTATGGACACAAACCACTGTTACATTTCTCAAAATATCTTCTTTGGCTTTTTTTGCTTTCTTTTTCTTTTTTGAGAACTCTACTGTGTGTTTCCCCACAAATCCAAATGGGTTCAACAGCAGACAGGAGTGCTTTTAACTCACTAATGAGAATGTCCAACCCTCATTTAAACTGCCACATTCTGAATCTGACACCAAACACCGGAGGGGTACAAACACAACGTACTGCAAACGAATAAATACTATTTTCAAACACAGTGTTATTTGTCTAACAGCGTTAAAGTCTATATAACAAATAAAAAGATCGAAATTGTACAACAAAAAGCAGCAGGTAAAGCTTGCAGCATTCTGTTCACGTTACGGGTCTTGACACAAATTAAAATACATGTGCGTGTGAGGGTGCTGATGAATATAAACGTCCTATCTAGACAAGGTCACTCGGCCTTATTGAGAAGCTTTACACATTCATAGTTCTCATAAACAACACAAACAGGACTAATGCATATGAAATATTACTGAATATCACTGAATTATAGATAGGCACACACATGGGTCTTAAATCTCGATTTGTACGTAATTCTCTGGAATGCTATTGAGCCCTGCAGGCCAAAGTGCTGAATCACTGAAAACTAAGACACACACCCTATTGATCCCGCAGTGGTAATTACGCGAAGCTGGGAGATTAAACATAGGTAACACCCACCATCACAATGTCTGCAATTACCCTAAACCAGCCATACATGTGTACGATATAAGTGTGTGTGTTTGTGTGTGGTAGAAGCGTGCCTTATATGGCCAAAATGCTAGTAAAACCTGAAAATCACCTGCATTGTGAGGACAAGCCAATGGTCCCCATGAGGAAAACAGTGCTATAAACATAGCTATAAAAAAATAACAGAAATTGATAGAAAGTCCCCACAAAAACCCTCACAATGTATGAAACATGACATTTGCTATCCTTTGAGGACCTTTCAACTGTCCCTGCAGTTCAAACAGCTTAATAAACATATAACATCTCAGGGTGTACTCACACTAGGCATGGTTGCCCTGAACCGTGCCTGAGCATGATTGTCCACATAAATCTGATGGGCAAAAGCATCAGCCCATTTGTAAACAAGGCTTATAATTTGAAGAAATCATGTTTTACTTAAAATTGAATAATGTCAACAGGTTTCTGTGATTCAGATTCAGGTTTGGGTTATTGTATGTGTGTGTGTGGGTGGAGGGGGTGGAGACAGAGAAAATAAATAATTTTAACAGATGATCTTTTGTGTGTGAGTGTGTGTGCCTGGCATTCTTTGTGTTATTATCTGTGTTCTCATGTGATCTCAGTAATGAAGCTGACAAATGCAGTATCCCATTTGCATAGTCAGATACACACCAGTTAGCCAGAATATGTTACATTGGTTACGGAAAAAAGTAGATTTTTAGCCTCATGCATAGTCCTGTATTCAGATGAACAGACAAAAAGACGTCCTGGAAATCCATTCTAGATTCCAAAATAACTGAAAGTAGCAGAATCTGTATAGTCAAAATGTGAAAGGAATTATTGTTTGTGTGAAGCATCATTATCAACAACAAAGCCATTCCTGAAATAAACGGGCAGAAATGACGCACAACTTCGCCTAACTGTGTCATTAGTCATCTGTTACCATTATCATGTGCTTTGTGAAATAGAATGTAGCATGCATACTGCACAGTGCAGTTGTGAACATTTGCACATACTGAAATTTAGAAAAATGGTGAATAACAGTCAATTATCTAGACAAACAAGTCTAGAAAGTGCAATAAAAGAGAGATGGAAGTGCCTCAGATTTTTTTTTTTAAAAAGGACTCTGCTGCCTTATAAAAACAATCCAAGAATAGATGTGTGCAATATTAGGAGTTAATTTGCTTTGAAGCACCAACAGACAAGATTTGAGGAGTTTCTCATTTGCTGCGATAAATTAAAGACAATCTATGCAGAGAGAAGAGCTGGTACAGTCATATCTGTAGAGATTTTTGCTCACTAATTTACATACAATTCACCCAAGAATAAGTGGTGACTTTAGAAAAAGGATAAAAAGGGATTTGCACTTTTCTTTCAGAAATCTCACAATTTGCCAGGACAAGTCTATAAAATATTTCAGTAAAACTGAAACAATGCACAAGAAAAAACGAATGTGAAAAATAAAGAAGAATAGAGATTTTTTGCCAAGGTGATCAATCATTCTACAATAGCAGAGTAATCAATGACCTCACTCTGCTTGATGAGTTTTTAAAAAAAAAAGTTGCCAGATGTGTCTGATATGAAAAATGGCTTTACCTCAGATCACAGCCCTACTGCTTTAAAAGAAGTGGTCTGTTGAAATTAATGGTAGGGCATGCCTCATCAGACAGGAAAAGGAAATTATTAGTGTTTGTATGTGAGAGAAAAAGAGAGAGAAAGAGAGGGAGAGAGAGATTGAAATGTTGGATATTCTCAATGTCATCTACACTAAGCCATTGGCAAATGGTAGGCATCCTCTAGTAGACAATGCTTAGTTGCTAGTGAGTGGGCGTTTTGCACAAGAGAATGAAAAAGGAAGGAGATATTGAGAGAGATGGTGGGAGGTGTGGCTGTCCATCAAGACCAAATTAGAAAGCTGCCACATAGCCACCAGGCTTTGATTTGTATGGGGTGGTAATCACCTGGAGATGCACACAGCTGACTTTAAAAGGAGAGGTGGCAGTCTCAATCAGTGTGTATTTATTGTGCTGATTACAGAGCAGCAGACAGACCATACATCACCGTTTCACAATGCACTTCCTGCGTTTAGACGGTGCGGTGCAGGTGCCAGTTGACACGTATCCATCACACGGCACATCTAGCGCAACATCTGTTGCTTCAGCAGCAAAGCTCAATTAACGTTAAATAATTTGCACATGGAAGTTGTGTCAGAAGAGCTCATCCCCTGCATGTTGCAAAATGCAGTGACAATCTGCGAGAATGCAATTTGCAATTTATAGAATTACATGTTAATTTATGCATTTGACAGATGCTTTTATCCTAAGCGACTTGCAGTGCACCACAGAAATGCTTTTTAGCAGTTTATAAGTTCTGTGGAATTGGAACGCATAACCTCATGCTACCATTTGAGTAACAGGAACAGCCTGTGCAGAAAATGAAGTCTGCATGTGTTTACTGGCTCTGGTTCACAATGTGGGTGTCCAGCAGGAATCCACAGCAGTCTGTCTTGCAGTAAAGTCACTGAAAATGAACTCATTAAAGGAGGGATTAGAGCAGAGGAGAGGGTGGGTGGGTGTGTGTGTGTGGTGAAAGCTGATATAACACAGCTATGGCCGACTAATAGAGGGTCAAAATGAATGGGTGAAAGCTGAAGAAAAGAGAGAAGTAAAAGTGCAAAGAGAGTGAAAGATAAAGCGGTAACAGTGATTTAATGAGAGCCAGAAGGAGAATGCATTCTGTGCTCCATGGTTCTTATCCAAAGAGCATTAAAGAAAAGGTCCAATTTTTGTCAGACTCCATAAAGCAGAGCAGCTGAAATACCTGTCAACCTGTGGTGCAACCTTTCTGTCTAATAGTGCTGGAAACCTATTCAGCATCTCTCATTCAGTATCTCATTCAGTCAAATTATCAGTAAACACAGCATCAGTACAGAGAAAAAACTATTACAACTCATTCTCACACTGACATGTGAGTGTACAAAGTGTACAATTGTACAAAAAAAAATTGCATTTTTATTTTAAAAAATGTTTTGGTTCAAATGAGAAATGCTTGTCATGAAGAGCAAAATGCTCAAATAATGCAACAACATTAATTATTCATGCATGCCCCAGTGCATGCTGGGAAATAGACATACAGGACTGAAGTGCAAAACCATTTCTTTCAGTGTTGCCCTATTTGAACCCAATAAAATAGCTCTCCTCACCTGCTGTGCTTGTTAGTTCAACTTTAAAAACAATCTGAGAATTTCGTAATACAATAGGTGTATTGAGAAGCACAGTGTTCTTGAAAGTTTGTAAGTTTGTCAGTTGTTAGTACCAAAAACAAAAACACTACAATAGACAAGTTAATATTTTTACTTGACTCATTTTTCACAGTGCACATATGCCTCTACTACAGGGCAAATCTGGGGAAATTATTGAGGTAATCAAAAAGCTACAGAATGTTTTATCCTTTAGGTGGGAAAGTAAGACTATACTAGTAAGTTGTTTTTCTGTTTTATTTAACAGTTTGCTGGCATGTGGGTTTCACCTCTGGACTTATTATGGATTGATTGTTTTTATCTGCTGCCCATGGCCATCATCACAGATGTCACATGATCAACTGTTGTAATTACTGGTGTAAATCTAGATGCAAGGAGTAAACAAAGTGTCTTCAGTCAGACTTAAGGTGTGTGAATTTGTTAGCCATAATGTCATGGGAGTTTTGTGGCCTAAGTGGGGAATGTAAGCAGGGCATGTTGCAAATAGATGTACCATGACTTTTCAATCAAGTGCAATCACCAGCTACCTGGTGCCCTGCCAGAGGAAAAAGCTGTTTTGCAGCCGGAGATTGCTGTTTGTAGCATGACCACACTAAAAGCCTCTAAGTTATTCCAGGCATCAAAAAACATTTTGTTACTATTAACACTGTGTTCCAGTTTTTTGCAATTTGATTTTGTTCAAGTACAGTATCTGAGGAATTTGCTGCAAACAGCTTTAATAAACCAACCAATATGCTTTTTGGCTAAGTCTGGCTAAGTTTTATTAGAATTTCATGCCGGAGAAGCTATCCTCCATAATACAATATCTTCCTAATTAGCTTGTTAAGCTGTTATAATGGATGAGGCTGTACACACATAAATTACCAACAAAACACTGCAACGTGTTTAATGAAACAGAATGTGCGTGTAAAAGAGCTACCAGGAACAGGATGTGGGCAAAGGGGCTTAATGTTCAAAGATCAGAAAGAGCTGGGAGTGTACTGGTTCAATCCCTGCTACGATTGAGTCTTGAGCTACAGTTGCACTATACAGCCTTAGACCAAGGCACCTGCTCCAGTGAGATTGTCTATTACAGTATAAGTGCAAAAAAATTCAGTTTAGATATAAGTGTCTGTCAAAAGTCTACTTAGATATCACATGAAAACCCTAACCACAAAAGTAGACCTGTAGAACTGAATAGAAGTGTAGTCAGATATGTTATATGGTCCCCAAGCCAAGTGTTTCAGGTTTTTGAAGTGGATTTCAAGCCATTCGTAAGTCCTTGTCAAATAAACCTTGTAAAGAGGATATTTATTTAATGGATGTTGTGATGTTCACAAATCTTACATGTGAAGATTAGGTTTCCATACACTGCCAGTGTTGAACACTATTACTCTATGTTGCCAATGACCAAGTCCACGACTGATTATCTGAAATGAAAATGCATAATGTAAAAATATTTTTAAAAGACAGAGAATTCAGAGTAAAAATAAAGCTTTCTGCACCCACTGAAGTGAAGAGAGACACATAATCACAGATAATAAATCGTGCTGACAGCTGGGTTTATCCTAGATGAACCCAAAAAAATCTGGGAATGCTAATGGTTATAGGTTTTCATTTTTAAAGTTGGGTTTCTCAAGATACTAGCAAAGAAAGTCAAGTCCATTAAAAGCAAACAATAAAAACACAGTATGACAGTATAAAGCATGCGGTGTTACAGTGCTGCTAGCTGTTCCAGGTCACCTCATCTGCAGGCAAGTAATCTCGGCCGCTCCCAGGGCTCTTTAGAGCTCAGCCGGCATGTGTACTCCCAGACCAGCTCGACCAGGGAGCAAAGAGGCACAGCACAAATTATTAGCAATGATTTACTGAGGCCTCTCCGCCACTCTTATCAGCTCTCTAAGACACAAAGGCAGAATGGTACTTACAAAGTGACTATAAATGAATGCAATCCCAGACCTCTAACCAACTTCCAGATCTTGATAAAACTGTATGTAATCACCTGCCTCCGAATCTATCTATTACATATGTGTTCCTTCATCTGACAGAACCTCTTCCCTCAGAGACATAAATATACAGCGCAAATTTACATAAGATAGATAAAATTCACATAACTGTAAGATAGAAAAACAAAGATCTCAGGCTCCTAAAAGAAGTGGAGAGAAGTCTATACATTTAAAAATAGAGAAAAAATTATATGCTCTAAACTGTGCTTTGCTTAGCGACATACAAGGCTTTTTTTGGAGCTATTTTTGTTGGGGGGAGAAAAACACACAAACTAACAGGCCAAATTTTGCCTTAAATTTTAAATACTTGATATTATTTTTTGTTTAAAAGCAGGGGCACTTTCATTGCCATACACTCTCACTGTGGCTGAATTAAATATTCTCACATATGGCTTAATTAAAATCATAATAATAATTATTTCATAATTATAAAAAACATTGTAAGATGTTAAAATGTTGGGTGATGAGTGTTTTTCTACTTCTGACTTAAGGACAATTCTGAGGTCCGTTTTTGTGAGTGAAATGCTGCTGGAGGTTGGGCTGTGACTGTGATTGGAAGGTTATTCTATTCAATTGGAAGGTCAGGAAAGAAAAGTTCCTCAATCTGTCTGTGTACACACACACATATTTTAAGTCTTAGTCTGCTCACCATGCAGCCATCCAACATCTCTGACCTTTTCAAATCACCAAGCAAGTGACACATTTCACATTCAGCTGCTTCCTGTTTTCAGAAGAGCAATAAAATCATTATAGGATTTCAGCCCAGTGTGATATTCCTGCTTCCTTTTTCTGCCATTCATTCGCCCTCTCTCTCTGAATGGATTAGAACAGTAATGTTTCATGCCAGCTTTCTCATTATGGTTTTACACAAACATCTGTGTCCAGTGACATAACATATAACCGTATGAAGAAAGCCTGACAGCCATCTGTGATGAAAACATAGTCAACTCTGTTATTTCATATAACATGCAATTATTTAGAATATGTAGGAGGGCTTTGTAAAGATGCATTTGAATTCAGTCTTCTTGCCTTTCTGAACTCATACAATTTCACAGAATTTTCCTTTGGTCAGTTGTTTGTGTGACCAAGGCTGCCTACCAAGTAATGGTGCTGCTGCTCAGATAGTTTGTACGTGTGTGTGTGTTTGCAAAGAGTGATTCTGACGTGACCTGAATTGCCAACTGGGCTATTTATTCCCGTCTCAAACACATACACTCAGCTGTGACTAATCACTGCAGAGTAAGCCACAAAAAGCACCAGCACATAACTACATTCTCTTGTGGTCCAGGCATTAAAGTCACCACAAAATGTAAAGTTTAAATGTTAAGTGCCATACATAGTATTAAATGCAGAATCTGCACTTTAGCCACCTAGTTACCAGAAAGCACTGAACATTCAGATACTAAATGTTTACAAAATGAACACAGATGCCGTGAAAATTTACAGGAAACTTCCTGTGCATGTTTCCTTGGCGCTATACTGTAAATTGACTTCAAACCAGACAAATGCAACACAGCAGTTTTATAAATCACTGGTCCTAATAAAATTAAATTTATGGAGCGTAAAGATCTTCTTTGATTTAAATCCCTCTCCCTTCATTTGGGTCTAAAGCAAACCCAAGAACAAGCAGCACATATAAGGTGAGTTTAATTCCAGCCAGAGGTTGATACTGACTAAGAGAAAACATCTGGCCATCAGCCACAAGCCTTATTTCAATATACAGAATGTTTCTTAATGACCACCAGCACAACCCTAAACCTACAGTATACCTTTAAAACCTTAATCTTAAGTATATCTGAAACCCTATTCCAACAAATAAAATGACTAAATTTTCTAATTCAGTAATTATATTGATTACATTACAGTTTATAAAAAAATACTTTTAAAAATCTTTTATAAACTTAATAACAAATTAACTTCAAGTGATTCTATAGAACTTACTGCTAATAATAAATCCACTGAAAAAAGTAAAACGTATATGTGATTGTTCATATAATTATAATATTATGTAATTGAATGGAAAAATAAAGGAGTATCTTACATGACGCTGATATTACAGTCTTATATTGTCTTAGAGTATAATAATACAGTGGCCTGAAGCAGTTTTTGCGTGATTTGCGTGATGGCTGAGGTTTTTGTTTTTGACAGATGGCAAAATGCCCGTGGGCTTGTACACATACCCACACTAAAAGTTCAAGTGGGCATGAAGACCACAAGTGTGTGTAGAACTTCATTACCCAATGGGACACACTTAGAAAAATGTAAAAAGCAAAAATAGTGCAACAATACATATAATATCTGCAGTCTGCAGAAATAAAATGTGCAATACTTGTTGCACAATGTGCAACCAAAATATGTAATATCTTATTCATTTAACTTACACTGCCAAGTTCCTGAGCATGAGGAATGATGGGATATGATGGGATTTGCTTAGTCTCTAACACCTCTCAGAAACTATCACTTATCTCCAATTATGGATTTAGTATGCAATTTAGGCACTGAGCTTTGACATTTTTAAGACCTAGGATAGTCTTGCACACAGTACTTCCTACCACTTGCACACGCTCTCAAGTGGCCAAGACCACACATGAGGAGATTTGGACAAGCCTCATATTCATACTGCAAGACACGCAGTGGGCAGAAGTGGTGCTTATTTAAAGAGCTTCTACAGTACAGTACCTGTAGGCCAAAACACACATGGAAGAGCATTGTGTTATAATATCAGTAATTACCGACATTCACATTCCCAGGGGATTAGATTTCACAATGGGCCAATAAGACGAAAAATAGTAGGTCATTTCATCTGGAAAAACAATCTTGGCAGATTCAGATGGGAATAAAATCAGAAACTAGTAAAATTGTAAAACACAAATTTCTTTAAACCTCTGGGGAACAACTAAACCTGCCCAAATAGGCCTTAAGAAGCATCATAGAGCCACGCAGTGTGAGAAATGTACCTGTAGTGATATTTAAAAAAGCTTAATACCTTATGATAAATCTTATAATAAATCCACTAATTTGGTGGATTCCGTCAACAATATTTTATTGAAGGAGAGAGTTTCAGAGGTTATGCTGTTCTGATGGCATATTATATAGTGGTGATGCCCTGCCCCATGCTTGCTGTCTTAGGAGACATTGGCCAGTGCAATTTGCAGGTGACCTGCCATTAATCAATAAGACTTCAGGAAGGTTCATGAGAAAGGGATTCTCCAATATTGAGTGAAACATTCCGGAAAGGTAAATATGTGTGTCTTGTCATAGAACACTATATGATAGTGAGGCCATATATCACTAAAGATAACTTTAGTAAAGATATTTTTAAACTTTGCATATCTGAACTATTAAAAATACAATACAAGATTGATTATTAAAAATCTTAGTTTTAACCACATTCAAATGTTTCTGGGTAACTCATATCTTGAAGGCATGTTCATGTGAAAAGTGCGTGAAGCCTACATAGCCTACAAGCCTACAATACTGAACTACCTAACAGGGTGGTAAAAACACAAATGTAACAGCTTCCATTTGAACTCCTCAAGAAAATAAACGCACAGTTACCACAGAGCTATGTATTTAACAGACTATAAAACTATTTCAGTGACTGTTCTCATTAGTAGCTCTCACTCATACTGTGAGACCAATGACATGACGGACTCAATCACACCTGCTCTTTGATTTTAGCATTAATGAAATAATTTGAGAGCTCCAGAAATAAATTAATTGAAATAAAATGATGAATCTCAGTGGTGTTTAGCAGCATATGAGCTGAAGTCAGCACCTAATCAGACAGTGGTAATAGCTTAGAATGATTGATAGACGATCTTAAAATACACCTGTATCATTTCCTTCTTTTTCCTAAATCAGCCCTATAATGACAAAAATGACAATAAATGTAATTTAATATGAGTTAAAAATCTTTTTGCTGACTTCCACTGAAGCATACCATATTCTGATGGATTTATTTTTTCTTTCTTTCTTTCTTTCTTTCTTTCTTTCTTTCTTTCTTTCGTCATTGGCCTTGTGTTCTTTACTGCATGTTGCCATGGTAATTGCTCACTAGTAATTGTATACTCTGCTTTACACAGCTGGTGGTCAGGGGTCATGAGTGTGGGATTCAGAAAACATGAAAAGATGTACATGAATATTTGTCCTGATTGGTACCTGCCACATTTCAGTTAAAGGAAAATATAGAACCATTTGTCAGTGTTCATTTGTTCCTTCCTTTATGTATTATAAAATAAATGAATAAAAATAACTGTACAGGCAGTCAGTATAATATTAAGCACTGTGTGACATGTATACCAACACTGACATCGTGCAAGTGTATTCACATAAGAAATAATTAATAAATTAAATAACAGGCTAAATTAGACATGTAATTCAAGTCAGCCCCATATTCCTCACACCGCATGAAGATGTACAGGGAACACAACAGTGAAAAGCTGGAATATTCCTAATGATGTCATTAGACCTTCAGCGGGAAGCCGATCTGTCAGGGGGTTATTAGTGCTAACGAAAGTAAGGCACGCACACTATTAGTCAACAGCCATCATTTTAACTGTTTACTAAACGGACACAGGAGGAGATGTATCGCTGTGGGTTCGGTACCATCGATGTGCAAATGTGACTGTATATGCGAGTGTGTGTTTGTGTGTGTATGTGCATGTGCATGAGGGCATGCCAGATGGCTAATGTGCCAAATCAGCAGGAATGTCACAATGTAATCTTGTCTGTCAACAACTGAAAACAAGTCAGGAAAGGGGAACTCTTAATGACCAAAAATAATGTATCTTTGTTACTTCAAAGGCACTTTCTTGGTAATCCAGACCTTATTATATAGTTCCCATTAAATGACGTTAGTCTAAGACTAGAACTTTCTAGATAGATAACTGCAGAAAGATAGATAGATGCAGCTTTAGAAATTGTAAAAATCAGTTCAGTCACTAACAGAACTGAAGAATTAAATTAAATATGACATGTAAATTGTTCAGATTTATTGAAAAGAACCAATTAAAAAGAAAAGATTCTTATGCAAATTAAACATCACTATTTTGATTGTTTTCTTACCCATGGAACAGTTTGTGTGTTTAGAGCTGTACACACTTTATAAAAGATGTTTTCACTGCCGAACTGCATAATTCACTTGCAGAACACAAAACTGACATTGTTCAGATTCTCAAAAGAAGAAGAAAGAAAAAAGGTAAAGACAAAAGAAGAATATAAATCAGAAACAAATAGAAACATCAGAGAACCATGTTGTTCAATATGATAATTTAGACAAATACCAGCCTGTCAGGCAAGTTCCCAGTGCTTTATTTCACTTGCTGCAGAGTGTTCCGGTAAACCTGCCATCTTGTTGAGGAATAGCCTAAGAACACAAATGCCTTCTCCAAATAAAATATTTATATCTAACATGCAATTGAATTCATGAACTCTTTCTGAGTCATCAGAAAGTAAAACAACACTGCGGGGGTTTTAATCCCAAAGCTCTGTCACAGCACCCATGTATTTATCATACAAATCTGTGTCAGGATTGAATCAGGGCTGATGGAGAGGAAGACTGATAACACGGAAGGTACTGGCGTGAGAGAGAGAGAGAGAGAGAGAGAGAGAGAGAGACGACAGCAGGTGAAATGTTTTCTAGCTGATTCCCTCAGGGTCCTGTCCAGTCTCCCTGCTAGTGATAGGATTAATAAGAAGGCATTAAAAATGTTAAGACACTCGCCCTCATGCAGCAGCCCAAAAAAAGAAAACACGCCTATGAATTAAAGATGAGCTCACATTATTCCAACAGTACTTGAATTGACTAGAACAGATTTTCAATTTGCATTTTGCTACAAAGCCTGTAGCATCAGCCCCTCATTTGGCAGGAACATATATTTTGGTCATTTATTTATTTATTTATTTTTTGCTGTGTTTTAAGATTCTATTATAAATGGCCTAAAGTTATCACAGAAAGTTCTGGTTCCCGTTAGGCTGTGGGTTAAAGGGGTTGCCACAGAGCCCAGACCATTCTGAGAAGACCTGCTATGCGGTCGCATATGGGCACTGCCATACTACACAGTATCCGAAAAGCCATATGCAACATGAGCAGAATGCCCAGATTGAGTTGTGTTATTATACAGTATAGTAGTAATTAAGTAATCTGACAAAGATTTTGACAATTTTTGTTCTGAATATCAAGCTCTGAAAGATCTTGATATAAAACCCATATATAAAACAATGAGGCAATAATGCATATAATAGGTGCGGCCTTAAGTGTGAGAGAAATTGCAAAAATAGTATGTGTGGGCTTGTATATATATTTGCCTCATTTTTAAATATTGATGTTTTATTTCAAAATGTGAGAGAGAGGGAGCATTCTGCCAAATAACTAAAACGCAGCACAATTTAATATTCAAATAATGCCAAAGTAACTAACAAGCTGCTGTCATTATGGAATATTTTGTGCTTCCACACAGCTAAAAAATATTGTTTGTTTCTCAACAGTGAACTGACTCATCTCTGCCATGTTGACAATTTGTTACTATTTGTTTATTGACAGCCCGTGTCAAATTACTCATTTCTTGTAATACAGTAGGGAACCTACTACTGTATACTGTACCTGAATGTCCATCTGCACGTGCTGAAATTCTGAAGTGTGCAACCAGTAGACACTGGAAGAAAAAAGGAGCTGCAGACCTGTATACTCATATAGATACCTAGAGAACAAACACTATTAACAATGACAAAGTTCTGAAGTACAACATAATTAGTACATATTATGAAAGGGGAATTGGAATGCAGCCCTGGATTTAGTTCAATGCTGCCTCGTGGACGTCAAGTGAGGACAATGATAACTTTGGGCTAAATGAAGACCCATACTTAGCACAGATGGTTACAATATCAAATGAGGCATGAAGGCAGGGTTTGGGAGGGCATGGGATTGTTCCCATAGAGACACTCTCAGAAGGAAGAGGTCATATCTTGATGTCAGTGCCAGGTATCAGATCCTACACTGATTAAATCTGGCCACAGAGCTGTAATCTGTCCACTGTAACAACTGACACTGATCACAGCATGTCTCTGGCATGTTCTACAGTGACTCTAACATGGAGAGCATACAAGGCAACAAACTGTGGATTTTGTTGCCATGCCGTGCTAGATGCATGCAACAAGCATTAGCTGATCAACAATATAATGTGAGAGAGAAATATGATGCTTAAGTCATCAAAGGGTTAATTAGGCAACAGAATTCCAACATGCACAAAATGTCTTCTGAGCAATACCTGGATACAGTACACTGATTAAGGGAAATGGGGCGTGTAGCTGTAGCTTGCGAATAACTTGAACATTTGTGCTTCAGATGAATGGTTACATATAAATGCAAGTCATTATCCTTCTAAAGCAACTAAGCCACAAATGAAAAAGCCATTATGCTCTCTGATAACCACTTTGCTGATGTATCTCATCTGGCAGTCTTCTCTAAGATGGGTGCAAGAGGCATGTTCGGAATATTCATGAACTTTTTGGGGTGTTTGTAATCTCAACTCATTTGAAGCTTCCCTATGCTTTCATCAAATGGCCCACGCAGCCCCCAGAGAGAGAGAGACAGAAAGGAAAAGGTCAGTGATCCTGGTGAGGGATTATCCGTAATAAGGCTTTTTAAAGGTTACCTGCATTAGATCAACAGTGTTCCTCTTCTGGCTCACACAGTTTAAAAAACACAAACACACAGGAATTGATTTAGCTTTTTGGCTTTTTCCAGCACTGTTTTTGCTTGTGTTTGTAAGTTTATAGAAGCAGAAAATCATTGTTAAATAACATTAATGAGCCTATAATATCTTCAACATGACAAGCATGAGTTTTTGTTTTTCATTTTTTTATCATGAATATTGTATTATTTGAGTTTCAGTTTGAGACTAGGTGAGATGACACAGTTATCAGGTCCTCTGAGAAGTAAACAAGGTAAAATATTCTATATTTAATTAGCAATATATGAGAAAAAGTTAAAAGATTTTTCTCTTGTTTTGTTATTTTTCACCTCCATTTCTGAAATGGAATTATGTATTTTTGGCATGAGCAAAAAGACCCACTTTTTATCATGTTGTGTTGTATTATTGTGGATATTGTGTTGTTTCTATTTCACTGTAGCACTAGACAATGCAATTCAAAGAGAAAAATGGTATTCGTATTAAAACATTTGGAAAATTACTGGCTAAGAGGTCTAAGGGACTAGAATAAACATGCTATTCTTAATTTCACTTGTAGTCACTAAAAGAGAAACAAATATTGAAGAGCGTGGGCAGCCTGGGAATCTTTTGTCTTCATCCATGGCTTTTCAGAAATGCCTGAATCCTTAAAATCTCTACCAATTCTAACTGTCAAATAATTACAGTTTTCTGTAAACACATATCCAATTAAATTATTTTCCTAAACATCTGTGAATTAGGCAATAAAATGCCTAACAGGTCCTTTAGGACCAGAACATGTTTTCACACACACACACACACGTTCTAAAGACATAAGAGGCACTCAAGACCAGGTCTGCATTGTCCCATTAAGATTGCATTGCTCTTGTCCAGTCAACCTCAACACAGCAGTTAATGGTTCACGCAGCAAATTTCAGAACAAAGTAGCTACAGACTCCATCTGCTAAGTGCATACACAAAACCACTGGCACAGAGGCAATCTCTCACCGCTCTTATATGTTCCACTCCAATCACCTCTGAGATGTATGTGCTGTGTCTGAAGAGATATACATTTTATAGTACAGTGCATTTCATTGCACTATAATACAAACAAATATTCTTTGGGTATCTAAAGAACAGGCTTACTAGTAGCATTCAGTGTTGTATAAAGTACATACCTGTGTAAAAGGCCAGTGTTTTATAACAGTAAATCACAGAAGGGTGGACTCTTTTGGGCCACTATGTAACCACCTAGCAACCATCCAGTAAATGCTAGCAACTGCATAGCAAAAACCACTGAGAACAGATTATTACACATAACTACATAGCAACCACCCAGAATACCCAGGCATAGGTAAGAATAATAAAATTAAATCTCTTTGAACAATATGCTAACTTTAAATTTGTAATGTCTTGAGCACTGACAGGAGCACGGGAACACAAACAAAGGGCCAAAAACAGGAATATTCCAAGACAACAGGCTTTAATACTTTTCCAAAAAATAAAACAGCAATTCAAAACACGTATCACAGAATACAAAACACAAACAATCACAGACAAGGAACTAAACTGAAAGGGGAACTTAAAAAGTGCAGGTAACAAGGGGGAAAACAAGTGATAAGAATTAACTGATGATTAAACAGGAACATGACCAAATAAGGAAAAACAGGAAAAGAAGGAAAACAGACCAGGATAGACATGACACAACACAAAAGAGTCCGTAATCGTAACGAAATTAGTGATGGTCTGAGTGATCAATATGCAACTTTTTTATTTAAAAAAATAATTATTGGGCAACAGGACAAAGCGTAATTGTCTGCCCTTCATGCTGGCGTGATCTATATCTTCATATACTGACTATACTTATCTTTAGTTAAGAGTCTGCTCTCATTCAGGAGACATGATGGAAAGATTTCCCATTGACAGATCTATTAAGTATTTCCATACATTCATCACAGACGCTTAATTCAACGTACCATTTCCAAGCTTCTTCCTTAAGCAATTATAATAATGCAGGTAGATTAGATTGTTGGGAAGGTATTAAGATAGTTTTCTTTGTGGGACTTCTTATCTATTCATATATAACATAACATATGGAGTAAGTGCTCAAGCTTGAGTTATTCAAGTAGGATGAAGTATTTATGCCTGACTGACTGTGAAAAGTGAGAGAATTAAAGTCATGGATGACTTAAATGTTTAATGAAAAACTTTAAAACTCAAACCACGGAAGCTCTTATATATTACTGTGAAATAAAGGGTAAAATCATCCAAAATGTTGAAGGTAGCAAATTCACAGCATCTCTGATTTATTTAATTTCAGCTAGACCTTTAATTATCGCACAGGTCCAATTAAGATCAAAGGCTGCTGGTTGTGTGATTGTAATGCATGCTGTTCCACTTGGCTGTGAGCTCCAGGCTGAAGCCATACACAAGCATTCATTAACTCACCTGTTGTGGGTACAGATCCTTCATTTTGCCTGTTAAAGAACTATCCCGATTTTGCATACAGCTTTAATGATATCTCGTTATTATATATTTAAAAAAATGCCCTCATTATAAGAGAGGTTGTGAAAGATCACATCAAACATTATAGTCATATTTTGTTATTAAATGTGTAGTGAGAATACTGAAAAAGGTAATGCTGAAAAAAATGAGAAACTATATATACATTCAAATGAGATACGATTATGCAGGGATAACTATTACTCATTTTGTAGTAGAAGTACTTTTTTTACTATATAATTCAGAGGTAACCAAATACGTTTTCTGTAAGAATTTTATCATTTAATGTGTATAATTAGACTTAAACTTATTACATTTTTAGAAATAACTTAAAACATTTCAAAATGTATCATTAATATGTTTGTATCAAATATTAAACCAGCTTCAACTGATATTCTTTCCCACTTCTTACTTAAAACTTCTCTAACCTCTTATGCACTCAAGGCAATAATTGGAATCTATCATAAATAACCTTTTTAAGATGGATCACAAATTACAACATTTACTTAAAATAAACCTTACCCATTAGCATAAGCTATAACTGTAACCATGACTACAGCACTTTAGAATCTCAGCCTCTACCATCTGAAAGTCAACAAGTTAAAAAACAAAAAACTAACATTCTAAACCTCACAACACTATGGCACACTGTATTGTACAGCAGTAGAGCATGATGGTAAATAAACAATGTGCTCTCTTTTTCTCAGGGGCCCGACGTGAGGGCCAGAATTAGCCGCACACGTTAAGCACGCTGAACTGGTGCGAACATGAATTAGTCTGCCAATTAGACAAATCTCCACGGGAACTATCTTTATTCTTAGCTTGTGTTAACAGCACATGGGAAAAGCGAAGACAAATATAAAATATGTGGACATTGTGGCGCTAAAGAGTCTCTGTGGGTCATAAAATCCTCACTGCTAATTATTTGAATTTTCTGCTGCCATTATTATCATCTAGAGATCAGCTGGTTTCATAAGTGGAGGACAAACCAGACAAATACGACTGAGAAGTCAGCAAAGGTCATTCTTAGCTGAAACAAAAGTATGTGCCCTTCAAAGCATGTTCTCTGAAGTTCATCTATCTGAGCAGCACATACAGTATGGTGTAAAGAACTGTGTGAATCCACTCATGCATTAAAACCAAACCAGTCACCTTCAGCTAGGGCAATGCAAAGTAAATAAATAAACAGTGCTAGCTGAAATGGCACTGTCACTTTTGAAGTGTGCAAAACAGGAGATATCACTATCTCCTACACAGGTAGTTATTCCCTAACACCCACTTCATTTCTTCGATGTAAAATTAAAATGAGTGTTCATGCATTGGCAGTTCAGTTTAGTGGGTTTCCTTGTACCATTGCTTTTGAAATTTGCTGATTTTGGCAGTTCCTCCATGCAGAATGTTACCTGCTTCTTTGATGCTGCCACAGGGAGAGCAAACTGAGAGCTGGCAGTTAAGCACTCTTGAAAGGAATGCTTGCCTTTGGTTAAAAGGGAATTTGAATACAGAGTGGTTTGCCTGACGCTTCTAGCCACACAAAGGGATTGAAAAAATGGCTGAGCTGAAAAAAATGTGGTGAAAAATCTCCTGTAATTTACACATGTGAGATTCTCAGAGGGACTGGAGATATTCGAGATATCTTGTAAAGGTCTAAGAGAGAAAAGGTACCAATTATACTGAGCTATTGGAGATTTGTCATCCTGGCAAATACAACAATTAAAGCAATATTTTTTTTTTTATCTGAAATGAGTTAGATCTATAATGTCACAAATTTAAGCCACAGTCTTTTTAGTCCTTTTTATTAAACATTTTCATCATTATTGATGATAAAAGATATAGTGGACCTATAGCAGAACTTGCCATTTAATAGCATATTATATACTATTTAGAGTCTGTTTAGCAGACATAACATAATAAAACTATTTATGTCTATTTATTTATATCAAATATTTATGACTATTTATTTATATCAATTCAGGACAATTTTCAATAAAAACACCATATACTAAAGTATTTGAAACCAATACTTGAAACAAAGCCACTTCAATAGAAGCATGCATGCAGTTGGACCTCGTAGTTACTGAGAGTACAAAGCTAGTCATATTTTAAAATTCAACAAATGTTCTTTCAGGTTTGTGTTCATTCAGTCTGTATTCTAACTTAGCACATCTGTCCTGCTTTGTTTTGTTTGTATGAATTTGTTTGTGTGACCTTTCCAGAAAAGCCTGTAGATAAAGCCCATCTCTGTGACTATTGAATAGAACTGTGTTGTTGATGTTAGCAGAGCTGACGGATGGAGCTTCTGAGGGGCTTATCTCACTAGGAGGTAGAACTGACACATGCTGATGTCTCATTTAATTTACTTTGACAGCACTGGACAAATTCTTTGCTTTAGAAACAAATGTATGTGCTGTGTCTGAAGAGATATACATTTTATAGTACAGTGCATTTCATTGCACTATAATACAAACAAATATTCTTTGGGTATCTAAAGAACAGGCTTACTAGTAGCATTCAGTGTTGTATAAAGTACATACCTGTGTAAAAGGCCAGTGTTTTATAACAGTAAATCACAGAAGGGTGGACTCTTTTGGGCCACTATGTAACCACCTAGCAACCATCCAGTAAATGCTAGCAACTGCATAGCAAAAACCACTGAGAACAGATTATTACACATAACTACATAGCAACCACCCAGAATACCCAGGCAACCCCAAAGCAATGGACTTAAAACACCAAGAAAACCCTAGCAACTGCATAGCAACACCCTGGCAACTACACAGAACACTTTAGCATCAAATAATGTTAGCTGATGGAGGCACCATTTACCTTGTCTTTAGAAAATGTAAATATATTGTTTTATTTGATAGTGTCGTGTGTTTACAAAATCACACGTTACATGTTTGTGGTGTGGCTTCGTAAGTGTGACTCTTTGTGTTTACTGTAAAGAATATGTGTTAGGTTTTACTGTTACTAAGGTTCAGAGACAACATCTGTTCATTATTGAGTTACAGCTTGAAAGAACATTGCATTAAACATATGGCCTTGGTTAAATAAAGATGTATTTAAAAGGCATTCTATTAAAATGCCATGTGTTAAATAATAAAAACGTTAACAGTTCTCCAAATCTTCCCTTTAAATTTCCAATTGGATAAACAGCATATATTGTCGAGGAGTGCTTCTCTTGTGACTTTGATTGTAATTTAGATTTATAAAACTATATAAAATAAATAAAATAAAATAATGTAGACACTTTAGCAAACTAAATGATTGGATTTACAAATTGAAGTACACATAAAAAGAAATATTAGAAGTAATAGAAGTATTTCTACTGTTACTATAGAATATTGTATATGTTATAGGTAACTACATAATGTTCATCAAAGATACTAAATATTACTAAATATATCTGGTCATAATAAATTAAACGGATAAATAAAATGTCATCTTTTCTTTCATTGACTAAATTGGTTCAGTCACGTCAAGACAGTCAACACTGATTACAAGCAGGTCTTCTGGTCTTATTGTATATTAAACAAACAAAAAATTTGACCAAGCATTCTATATTCTTTAATTCAAACATTCCCTACTGTGATCAAGCTGTGTTGTGAAGTGGAACACTTATAGTCTTTTCCAGAATTAGATAAATTCAACCAGAGAACCTTTAAAGCATGAGCTTCAGCCTGAGGCTGGACAGGAAGAGTGAGAACAATACAAAAAAGAGGCACTTGATTTCTCATGTGTTCTCTGTGGAACACTTCTGTTGCTCCCACTTTCACTTTTTACCAAAGTTGTATTCAGATCCTAACTGAGCAGAAGGCGGAAGAGACAAGACCAAGGTGTATGCGAGTGTGTATCTGCATCTCTTCTGACACTTCACCCTTGTTTCTGGGTCTCATCCTCTCCTCTCCATGCTAATTAATGACTTTAAAAAACACCTGATGCAGGTCGGCATCTATCCATTGAGATGCTCTGAACTGCAATCTGTCCCTCCTCCTGTCCCTCTCTGCTGTCTCAGGTGGAGTCAAGCGCTCTCTTCTCTCTGAAACTGTGCCACTGCATTTCTCTGGGGCTTTTCTGTCTTTCTATGCCTGCCCCCTCACATCATTCTGTGAGATGGCTTACTTTCACTCTTGCCTTATGTTTTATTGAGGAGGATGCTCTGTGCTCTTTGCTTTGTCTTTGTGTGGGCCTAAAGGCTCTCCAAAGGATTTGTTTAAACACCCAACATGAGAAGGCAAAAGGGGGCAATTGAGTGAGGGTGTCTGGGTCTGACCGCCTGGAGCCCCAGGGCGGCCGGAACCATCTCGGGACCGCACTCTTGTGTTATTGGACTGAGCACCATGGGGGCAGTGGCTCTTAAATATTTCATGAAGTTTGGCAGACAAGCTGGGCTAAAACTCCTGGGCTCTGGATTTTAACTGTCTGACAAGATTCTGACTTGTTTAACACTTAGTGACTAAGGGCAATGTGACAGGCTATTGGGCTACTGGCAAATCCACAAACAAGCTCTTATAGATAGAAGGAGAAACTGCTTCCTGACACGGGAAGGCACTCATATAAAGAGACAGATAGCAGACACAGCGATGTGAGCGGAATGTATTTTACTTCATCAACAATTGATCAAAGACTCCATTAAGTAATAAGACTATTTTCAGCGCTGTTGAACAGCCATCTTGCATTTGTGACATCTGCCCATCCATTGACTTCTCATTTGCGATGCCGATAGCCCATAACGATATTTTGGTTTTTAATCTTGAGGCTCTAAAATGTATTTTGCCGTCTACATCAGTTATGCTTTCGTAAACTGTGTGGATGTGAATAATTGCAGCTCTAAACTGAATTAATGAATCGACTGTGTAGTGTTCACATCATTTAGATCATATTATTGCTCAACTGATGACATATGAGAGGCATTAGAGAGTTTTGTTTGGATGAGATGTAGAGATGTAGTTTTTAAACTGAGACATTGATTTAGATGCACACTGGGTGGGGTCATTTTAAAGAGAATATAACTGTATGTGGTTCCATCACACCATTACACATCACACTACCATCAGACATCCTACTCAGAGGAAGCGAGATATGCAGTGCTTGCTTAAATAAATCAGATAAGAAAATTAGTAAGAAAATAAAAAAATGATATTTTATGAAAAATGAGTAAACAAACTTGACAGCATGACAGATATTATTGCTACTCACATTCATGAAACTATTCTAAAGCGACACTGAATCCTAGTTATTATTTTTGAAGCAATGTGAAAATTTTTGTAAAAACATATTTGATGAGATTTAGTATGATAGTATGAAAAAATAGTATGATAATGTAAACATTGGTTGGTTATTTGTTGATAGGTTTACAGTACTTCCATATGCATTTAATCCAGAAACCATGAAAAAATCAAATGAACATGAATTTACATTGGACAACATAAAAAAAACATTCACACCTTATTCTTCATACAAACAGCACCATGTTGACTTCAAAGCAGCTTAACTGTGTGCTAGATCTCCTGCATAATGGAATCTGACACTAAAGTGTTTATTAATCAACTGCATGCAAATCATACAATATATGACAGCTTTCATCTTTTCGGTTGCATTATTCTGTATTTATTTAAATGGTTTATAACATGACATTAACAATAATGCCCTACGTATGTTTAAATATGTATAAAATGCTCTACACACAGGGGAAGGTTTCATGTAGAAGTGCATAGCAGTTTGTCAACACAGAGATTTTACGGATTCTGCTAACACAACAGAATGATTAACACTGTAAACAGAAAACATCTGGTGTCATAAATACCATTTAATGTATAACCGACAGCATGAATATATTCCTGTCAGCAATGCTATTGGCTGTAAATTGATTATGTTGAAGCAGTTTACCAATGACGCCTATAACCTTGTTTCATAAAGACAATTTGGAAAATAGTTTAACACAAGCTTTATATGTATTTGCTGCAAGAACTTTGTTTTCATGCATCTTGTAATCATTGAAAGCTTTAGTATATATTTACCAAGAAAAGAAGTCGATAAGTTGTACATCTGAAACATAGTGTGTCCATCTACAATGACAACATTTGTAATAATTGTACAATGATTGCAGATGAAACAGCAGCAGTAGAGGGAGATGTAGATAGATATGTATAGAGCGAGAGAGACAGAGTGTGTGTGTGTGTGTGTGTGTGTGAGAGAGAGTGTGAGAGAGAGAGAGAGAGAGAGAGAGAGATGTATTCAAAGGTTTGGCCATGAAAAAGACAATAGAGGAAAGTAATTTGTATATGCTATGTATCGCTGTGATGTATTGAAAATATGCAGATACGACAACTTGAGAGGATGGTTGTTCTGTTTAAGTGAATATTACCACTGCAAGCCAAAAACAAAATAATGAGTGAGAGAGACAGAGAGATTCTTAAATCATTGAGAGAATGAAGAAGGGGTGCTGACCCCTGAGCCCTGCAGTTCCATTGATTGCTCCTCTCACTGGTGTGGGGTGGTGTGAGTTATAGGCAGGAGATGGTAGTGTTTAAACTCACAACCTCAACACAAATACACTCCGCACTCTGCTACATCACCATCAGAGACTCTTTACTGTCAGGGACACACTCACAGCTAATTATATATATATCTAAGTCTATGTGTGGAAATTTGTATTTCATGTAGTATTTCACAATCTGTTCTTATTAAGATGTCATCTTGGTCTGATGTCTATTTCACACATAATTTAAAGATTAACTGTACAAATCAAAACACAATTGGACCTGCTCTTCTCCAAAAAGTATGAGCCAAAACACAGCCCTGTGAAAAGCTATAACATGCATTCAATTCTCAACTTTTAGCAAATGTGTAAATACATATGCAGCCAATTAGCTTTTAAACAATTAGTAGGTATTTAGCTGCTGCACTTAATTAATTTATCAAGGACTGCTGGCAACATGATGCAGGCAAACATGATGCACAAAGCTCTTCTGTCAATAAACATGAAGGTGTACAGTAACTGCTTTTAACTGGTTAACAGTGTAGTGTCTTATTTTGTTAAAATACTTTCTCTAAAGCTGTAATGAGTAATATCTATGGCACTAGCTAGATGCATCAAATAGAAATTCAAAATAAAATCCACTTCAGCTGCACCTAGTAACTATTTGCTTGCAAAATGAATACAACAGATAAATTATTGCTAATTCATGCGTCTCTTAGTTCAGCAAAAAACTTAAAAACTTAAAAAAAACTTTTATCTGATAAATGACACCTTAATGTGATGCTAAATGAAAATGTGCTACAAAAGTTCCTGACAGCGATGCCACAGGAGAACCATGTTTGGCTTTCCAAATAACCATTTAGTAATAGGCTCCTGAAAAGAACCATTTCCTTCTTACATTTTATAACATTATACCTGGTGTTTATTCCTAATATGTAGCTACATTATATTCTAACATAATGAGAAACAGACAAATAGAAATTATGAATTCAGAATATGCAGAAAAGAGAGCACAACAGTTACAGTATTAAATGTAAGAAGATAATGAACGTATTCAGTTACACATACAGAGTAATAAATAATGGAACATTTCTGCCTATTTTATATAATAAAGAGCACTATTTTATATAATAAACCATTTTAAAGTTTACATGCTGGAAATGGTTTCCAGCATGTAAAACCATTTATGGTTTTACATGATTTTCTGCCTTCCTATGTTCCTGTATGTCTTCACTCATAATTTTTGTCCAATGTCCAAGTAAAGGAAATTAATTTTTACTACTTCAAGCATTTTTTCCAAAGTAAAACACATGAGATAGAAATAAAAGACTACCATATACTATCATATATGGTAGTATATGCTACCATATATATACTACCAAAATACTACCATATATATCTGAAATATTTTACAAATCTGTGGAGGCAGTGCATGAAATTGAAATCTTAAGGATTATAATTATTTGGCAAATGTAAATTTCATGACATCCTAAAGGTAAACTGTATAACCATGGTATAAACAAGTGCTGGTGGGAAATGTAACTGTTTGCTTTTAAAATGAATGCAACAGATGAGTAAATTAGAAACTCCAATTTATTCCTGTTTTTTATAATTAAAAAAGTTAAAAAGATGGGACCTTGATGTGAGGATACAGAAATCCATTTAGAGTTTATAGTTCAAATTCAGTTTTATCCACTATATGTGTGTAAGTGTATTTTAGAAGGTGAGCAGGGAGTTGGTGAGAGTTGGTGATTTAAAGCTTAGGTTTTCCCTCTGAGGAATATTCAGACCCATAACTTTGGACAACATCAAAGTATTAAAGTTCCAATAAGAAAGTTCTGAGGAATATGTTGCTAGGCAGCTGTAATCTTAAGCCTTTCCCTAGGATGCTTACAGAGAAAGTGCTGTGTGTGTGTGTGTGTGTGTGTGTGTGTGTGTGTGTGTGTGTGTGTGTGTGTGTGTGTGTGTGTTTGTATTTGTCAGTCCGTATTGAAATTAAAATTGCATCCTGGTTGGTAAGGATATGCAGTGCCTTAAACTCAAGAGTCATTGAGTGTCAGCTCATGCACAGCCAATGAATGTACAAGTTCAACGCTTTCAACCAATCAAATGATCCCCTTAATCATAAGTACACCAAATGCTCAGAGGACTTTTTAACACACAACTTCATTAATGTATTCACTTAGTTTTTCTGAGAAAACTTCAGAACTTCATTTAGAGAGGTATAAAGGTGGAGAGAGAGGGATTGTGTGCTACTGGGAGTCTGTAATACCAACTGCACATTTTGGTTACCAAATAAATGCTTTTTGGGATTCAAAGTGAACGCTCATTAAGCCAGTCTGCTCCACCTATACAGATCTGAAATCTGAAAGGTTTTCAAAATTTCAACAAAAACACAGCCTTTGAGCACAGGTGAAAAAACACAAGAAAACCCTCTTTGATTGTTTGATTGTATGAAATGCAGACGTGCTGTATTCTGTACACTGTCAGTTTACTCTGGTTCAATAAAGCAGTACTTTATATGTTGTAAATTGTGCAGCAGTGTCGTCTACATCAATATCTCTGCATCCAAGTGCACAGCAGCATCCTGTCAGTGTGTGTACACAAAGAACATGTGGAGGCAAGCTAAGCTGTTGCATCTACAGAGGTCAGCTCTGAGGATAATAACAAGGTCTGATTTATGACTGCACAAAGACACAGAGATAGTCAGAGAGACTGACAGCCAATGTGTTTATTACCAGATATAAATCTGCTCAAATCTCTCAGCAGATTTTAATCAGGGAGCTGATGACTTTACTTTATGAATTTACTTTATGATATGGCTAGTCTTTTGAGGTCAAATACAGTAGAATTCAGATCACTTCATATTCCAATCATCTCAGTGACCTCATCATATTATATCAGAATCATATTGTTTAAATTATTCAATATCTAAAATGAGCTGCTATGGTCATTATAGAGGGATCATTATAGAGGGATAGTTTAGCAACAGGATAACAACAGGATAGTTCCCCCAAAAATATAAATTCTTCCATCATTTATTCACCCATCATTTATTCAATCATTCTTACATCATTTATGTCATTTTAAACCTGTATGACTTTTTTGCTTCCAAGAAACACAAGAAGATATTTTGAAGTATGTTGGTAACCAAACAACAGTGATACCCATTGACTTCCATTGTAAGGACACAAAACTACTGAGGCATTTCTTAGAATATCTTCTTGTGTGTTCCACAGATGAAAACAATCATACAGGTTTGGCAGACATGAGGGTGAATAAATTAGGGGGAAAGAATTTGGGTGAATAATCCCTTAACCCTGCTATTTACGTTAATGACTGTCATATGTACCACCAGAAGTTGCGTCATAAGCACTCTTAAATTGACTTAAATGCCCACTACAAAAATCCAGTTGACATTTAATTATGATTTTTGATAATGGAAACACAATTATTGAAGTGATTAATGTTGTATGCTGCAGAGTCTTTTGTTTGTTCAGTCAGCAGCATTTAGTTACAGAATGTCCTCTTAACAAACATTCAGTGTTTCCACTCATTTGCTTCACTCACTCTTTCACTCTCTGTGTCCTCTCCTTCCAATTTCATGCATTGTGACTTTGAGCATTGTGCAATAATTATTTTAGGTCCAAAGTATTGATGGGTACAAGTGTAGAGGTCTGTGCACGCAAGTACACAAACACTGAAAGTCTTGTCCAACTTACACAGAAAATATCAATGATTAGGTCTGAACACATGGACCTTCTGTATGTCACACAAAACATAAGGTCACACAGCCATATAGACAGCATCTGTCTTTGGAGTACAAAATGTGTTTTAAATAGTGTGCTTTAGTACTTCTGATGGAGACAAACTGAGACATACAGACAGACTTAGTAAGATATAATAGACAACATCTCTAAAATCAAAATAAAAGCTTTCTACTTACTAACACATCAAACATTTAGGCCAGTGTCTGATAGGTGAACAGAACAAAGAATGAAGCTTTTCTTGCACATTCATTCACTTTTCGAAAGTTGAACTGACTGAAACTTCCAAATCAGTTGGAAGTTTCCAAATGCTTGAAGTTGAACTTCCAAATGCTGCGCAATAGTAAGTTAGGGGATGGACATATCGAAGGTTCATTCTTTTATTTGTTATAAAAGCAAATAGCTGTAGGTTATGTCCCAGCCATGAACATAATTTAGTACTTGTTATTGCTGGTTAGAAGTATGTGGATTTCTGACCACTACAGTACTTAGTACCCAGTATGTTGATGGACAGTTCTGTAGCCTATTAAAGAGCATTTTACTGGACAACATGATTGAGTCTTAAGTGTGGTACTTGTCATTAATATTTTTGGTTCAAATTGCCAAATGAAAGACACTGTTCATATTAACTCTACATTGTAACTAATAAAAACTAATTTTGTCACTGTTTATGAGTACACTAGCATACAGGTGGCCTCAAATATAACAGACATTGGCCTTAAAGCTACCAAACTACCATTCTGATTTCATTGGGTCTTTCAGGCAATCAAAAAGTATTCATATGTCGGCTGGAGAAGCTACACTTTTTTCCACAAAAAACTGGCCTCATGTTTTACTACTATTGAATTAGTAGCTTAAAGGGAAATGCTACAGAGCTTTAAGAAGAACAGGGAGAATGAAATGAGAAATTTAGCCATTTAAATTAATCACAGTTTAGGCCCAACAGAAAAGTAAGAATTAGGAATAGGAATTTCATAAACCTCAATCATGTCCTTACATAACATCTGCAGTAGTTTGCCAATTAACTTTAAATACTGAGGCAAAACTCAATAAAAAAGATCTGATCATGTATTGAAGTTGTTCTGAAGCCACAGTAGTGAAGATGCCTATGACTCAGGGCACAATTTCTTCCAAGTGCAAATTCTGATAAATGACTAACATTTAACACCATACTCAACTATAGTAAGGTCGCTACATCAGCCTCTGATCTAGTGCCCCAAGCTGGTGCTACAGAGCATGAATACTTCATACAGTTAAATTGAGACTATCTTTTAAGGTTGAACCTAGTCAAAAGCTATGAAATATTAACACAATTCAGGAGTCTAATCAACTTTTAGACTGTCAATTGTAAATGTTCTGGATGCAAGGGAACAGGCATGTGAGGATATGTGGCTAAAGGTTAGTTGACTTGTGATGGGAGGTGTTTAATGGATATTGTGAAACTTTTACCAGAGGTTATAATCACACAGGCAACTACGCAGAAAGAATTAAGAACTGCACAAATCCAGATGCACACATTCAACAACCTGTGCTGAGGACCATATTAATCTGGACTTTAAGGGCGTGACAAAGGTGTGTTAATCTTCTTGGCCTGGGGTGTTAAGAACAGAAGAGAGAGAAATGAGGTACAGGAAAGATGGCATGCTCAACTGAAATTAATTCAGAACAGAGAAGTGGAACAGCATAAAATCACATAGCCAGAAGATAGTAAAAATGTCATTGGCAACAGTACCCAATAAGTGAGAGAGAGGTCTAAGGTGAGAGACACATGTGGTTTACTGGAGGGGAATAACTATGAACTCAAGAAAAACCAAACCTTTTAGTTAAGTTAGTTTGCAGCTATCTTGGCTATTTTTTGCAATGCAAAAGGCAATAAATATTTTGTAGGCAATAAACAGACTCTTATTTATAAAAAAACTCTTATTTAGTTAAATAAAGAAAGATTTAAACTTCCAAATTGTTAATTTCAGTAATATATTTTAAGTAATGTAATCAGACCACAATGAGATCATATGTTTTTCATCTTTATCTAAAAACTATACAACTATATAAAACTATATAGCTTTAGCATATAACTATGCTAAAGCTATACTAAAGGCCTAACTACAGTAAAGAAAATATTAAGGGCAGAACATCCAATATTACCTACATCCTATCATGCATTATTAACCCTTTTGAAAAGAACAACACCATTCATAGGCTTCTAACTAGATTAACAACACCTTTCTAACTCAAGAAGCAGTTGGTCCACTAGCCAGATCAGGACCAAACCAGCACTAACAAGAACAAACCAGTCTGAACCTGTATTCATGATGGTCTTTAGTTTAACAGAGTGTCATCCAAAGTCTAATGTTTGTCTTTAAGGCCTTTAAATGTACTATTTTGAACATGTTTAAAAAACATTTAGAGAAGTATATACTTCACTACAGTGAGTTCAGAGAATAGCCTGGGCAGCATGGCTGAATGCAGTATGAGTGTGTGTCTCTGGTGGATGTTGTACAGTATGCACTGTATGTGGGAGTGTGGTGTTGGGATATAATGAGCAGTGTGAGTGCAGAACACAGAACCCGCTGCAGGTATGATGCTCGCAGAACCTAGACTGCTGAATGTACAGCTCCCTAATGAAGGACAAGAATATATTGTGCTGCTTGTACTTGTGTGTACTGTATATGTGTGTGTGTTTGTTTGTATTCGTTTTAGAGGTAAGCCGTAGTAATGAGGGCTAAAAATTTACAGTACCTGTGGGTCGCAGAGGTCAGTGAGATATAATGAGATATGACAGAACCTTCGGAAGAGTTTTACAGAGAGCACACATTACACACATACACACAGTAATGAGAAAGGTCAAAGGTTACTGCTTGTTTATATGTGTGAACTGAAAATACAAGCCAAAAGGTAAATGAGTATGAGGAGTATGATCTACTAGATGCACTTTTTATACAGTTAATATAATTGCAGAATACAGAATAAATGTACACACACAAGATAAATGCATGAATACTAGATTTTTAAAAAATAATTTGCATGTACAAGTGGTCACTGCACATAAACATGCAAGAAAACACAAATCTTTTTTCAATAATGTTTCCCCGGATTGTTCACCATCCGTAAAGAGTGGAGGCATTCACAAAAGAGCACTTTAAACATTTCATAACCTCTGAAAGAGTGCAAGAGTGTTTTATAATATTTTTAAACTCACATCCTGAGGGTCTTTTTAAAAGAGCTGACACACAGTGTTCAGCTGCCACACCATTTCAGCAACATTTGATGGAGTGAGTCAGGTGTGTGAGTGCTGCTCTGACACGCCAACAGAACATTGAACAGTAAGTGACAAATGATTGGTCAGCTCATGTCATAATTTTTCTCCTAACGATCAGACCTCTCTCTCTTTCTCTCTCTCTCTCTCTCTCTCTCTCTTTCTCAGTGTCTGCATATCCTGCCTCTCTGTGGACAGCTTCAATGTACACTGCTCCAAATCCTGTTCAAATCCTTCTGTCTAAACAGGGTTTTACCATTGGTGTAATGGGATCCTCTAACAAACCAGTGTTAAACCCAAATTCTGTCTTAATAACAAATGGGACTGCGGCTATTTCCACTCATTTTTAAGAGAGATTTAGCGTGGTGTAAAGCATAATTATGCAACTGAAAAATAACTCTAAACACAGAGCAATAAGTGGTGAAGGTAATGTTTTGCGGTGATGAAATGGAACCCTGAGTTTACAGGGGTGTTTATATTACATAAATCATCTGGGATAAACACTGATCTGGGATCAGGCAAACCATGCTGTGGAGGTTACAGAGATACATGTAGCCTCGCGGTTTGTAATTAGCTGTTGGAGAAAAACAGCGAATGGTGCAGAGAATGATGTGTTTTCCTATTGCACAATAACTCATGCACAAATGATCAGACTGGGTATCTGTGCTGTCATACAGGATAAATTTCATTTGGAAGTCAGTATCACCATGGCCTCAGAAGGGAAGAACACCTATAAACAGAGTATAAAGTATTTAATTCATTTATTATTAAGTAAACATGTTAAGTCTGATGCACTCTATATCCTATTTATTTCAACTTGCGTACTGTCTCTCCATGCAGCAATTCTAATGATACAATTTCACCCCTACACATTTTTGTGAAGGATGAGTATTAAACTGAGAACTAAGTATTAGATCTATGGAGAGCATGTCTATAAAGAAAGGAGGTTAAAGAAGTTTGTGAAGGAGGAAGAGGATGGGGGATGAAGAGGTCTTTAGTGAGCACAATGGTATATTTTTCTTCCCACAGGCGCACTGTTTGGTTTAACAGAGCAGACCGCAGCCGTCCACACACATCTCGGAGTGAGAGATGAACCCTAGTGTCACTCTCTGTCAGAATCAGACCATCTGACACCTGCAAGGTAAGAGAGATGGAGAGCTTGTCTTTTATATAAAACACTCCATGTATAATGGCCTGAGAATCAATGAAACTGTTAGCTTCTCTCTCATGTGATTTAGGTGTACACATTCTTTTGTCTTTTTTACACCCTCCTGATCCTCTACTGCTACATTCACACTGCATCTTAAACCTGGAAAATTGCTGGAGAGCCTTTTGTGTGAATGCAAACCTCAGCCGGAATACTGGAAAATTCAATCCTGGATTTGGATATATAGTGAATATAGAAATAAATCGATATTTATAAAGGTAAGAAGAAACCAATATAAATAGTTGACAAAGATGACCATCACTAATAAAAATGAATAAATTAGTTACTCAACATCACAATCTCCATTTACTTCACTGCATGTTTTCTTAATGCATGCACCTATGTACTAATGGAAGCGTCTATGAAAAGAAACACAGAGATTTGCTTCTTTCATGATAAGGAGGAAGTTAACTGGACAGTATCAGAACATGTAAAATAAACATGTGTCATTGAAAGCAACAATACTTCCTGTGAAGGTCTGTTGCAGAAGTGGTCTAAAGTTATTGTGATGCTGAGAGTGTGCGTCAGAGATGATGATCAGTAAACACTGTTCTGGAAACTGGCTATTGTCAAACCTTAATTGGACAACTGGCAAATGATAGGCTGAGACCCAGTGGATGCCCATGTGGAACAGGAAGCAGACCTGTGGCCAGCAATTCTCTATACACACAGCCATATATGTTTGCCTGTTATTATCTGACAGATAGAGCAAGGCACTTTTCAAGACAGATTTTTTTAACATCCCTGTTCATTTTCATGTTTAATTATATTGTATTCACACTAAATACAATATAATTACATTATAATACATTAATTTATTCTTAATGTATTCACACTAAATGTATTTAGGTCTACAAATCTGATCCAACACACACAAAAAACAAATTAAACAAATAAATGATAAAATCATGTACTTTTGTTTGTACAACAGGCCCTACTTAAAATCAATACTTCAGCTTCATTATTCACCACATTATTTATTCCCTTGATCTGCTCTTTTGGTTTATTCAAAAGGAGTGTTAATCTTCTTCTTTATCCAGCTCATGCAGTGCTCAACAAAGCCAAGTTCATCTGAACACATTTTAAGTGTCAGCGCAGCACAGTGTCAGCTGAAACATCTCACACTGTGATCAAAGAGTCAATGCAGATCTACAGGAGAAAGCAGAACATAATGCAGCTGCTGTGGACATTCAAAAACAGGAGATATGAAAGGCAGAGAAACAACACACTGGGATGTGTTTGTGAACGGTCAATAAAACAATAAAGACTTATCAAGAGTAATCTATTGTGTCTCCAGGGTCTGTGAATGCTGCTTGAATAGCTGCCTAATTACTTACAAACACTGCACTCAAAGCAGCCAAAAATGGTGGCACAGAAAATCTAAAATATTTCCATAACCACTAATATTCCTCTTATTGATTCTGAAAACACATACAATCAAATTATTCCAGCTTGCAATATATTTGAAAGTTGATTTCCAGATGAGCAAGCAGTCAAGTGTAGCTGCAACAATTTAGCCAACTGACAATCTTAGGCAGCTAGGCAGTATCAAGACTTTTCTGAGACTATGGAAAGGAAGGTGACATTTAATCAATAGAAAATTTTATATATTTTCAATTTGTTATGAAGTCTTTACTAATGTCATGTTGATGTGTTTCTTCACAGATAAAAGTTACGGACTTTTAGTAAAAGTAGTACACTTTTTGTATAACACACTTTTTATCTTCATTTAAAAACAAATTATGGTACAAATTCCTTGCAGCAGAAAGCAACTCCAAAATTATAGTTTTGAAAACAGTTAATTACAAAACAGTTGGCCAAAATGGTTAATTACTCTCTTGGATTTAAATTCAAAGCTTATTTGCAGCTTTAAGGCTAATGCAACATTGGTTTTCTGCATTTAATAACATTGTCTATATTGCTATATAACTATCTCAGAGGGTGTTAAATGAGATCTCTGTGGAGAAACTCTCTCTGTTGTGCACATCATGTTTCAAATTGCTAGTATTAACTTAAGATGAAGTGAATGCCGTATGTCTGAGTCCTGCTGTATGTAAACACACAGATCTGGTCGCAGGGGTCTCTGTCAGAGTGGTTGAATGCAGTAGTGCCTGACAGAGTCTGCTATATTGCTGCATTAGACAATTTGTCTTTGAAGAAAACATATAAAGCAATAACAGCCATATGATGGAGAAAAACAATGCCAAAGGGTGGATTTGGAGCCCAAGTGTGTGTTTGTTTGTATGTGTGTGTGTTTTTCTATCAGCACGCTTATGCTGTTAGGGCCTAAGGTGGAAAACCCACTTATGACAGAGTACAGTAATAAGATCTGCAGCACACAAATACTATTAAGGGCTTGTGTGCGCGTGTGTGCTTTTGTGTAGTAGCAACAAGCAATCATTGAAATTCCTCATGTTTTGGCACTTGACAGTTATGTCCTCTATCTAAGGGATTGTGTAACAGACACCATCAACATAATACTGCATTAAATCATGTAACAACATTACAAAATTGAATTCATTTGCTGGCTCCCTTTTTATGTACAAAAGCACACCTGCCTACCCAGCCGTCTTACTGGCTGCGGTATATAAATCCTGAGGATGATTGGGATTTCTCCGGAGATGAGGGGAAATTAGTATTTGTGAGCATTGCACTTTTAGAGTGACTGGTGGCTTTATGCTGCTCAGTGCATTATCAACACAAACATACATAAGCTATTTCATGTATAAAAATTACTGCCCTGCATCATTAGTGATTAAACACATGCACAGACTCTGACCTGATATTCCAGTATATCTACAATGCTTTACACCTATCTACACACTGAGCAAGCAATACAATGCAATAAAACTGTTCCTGCAGTGCCTGTGAAAAATGTTCTTGTAGCTAAACTGCATTGCGTTAGCAATGGGTTTGAATCCCAGGGAACACACAGACTGGCTTTGGAAAACGTGTCTGCCAAAATGCATAAAAAAGGTTTTGGTTGTAGTACGTAATTTCCTGGCGCTCAACTGGTAATGCATGGTGCTAGCAACACCAAGGACAAGGGTTTGATTCCCAGTGAATGCACTGTAAGTTACTACGGAGAAAAGCGCCTGCCAAATGCTTAAATGTAAAGGAACTGGAACTGTTGCTTTGCACAGTTCAGAATGTTTTTGAACACAAAGCTTTCGTAGAAGTATAACAGAAAAAAATTATGTTTGATGTTTTACATTGTGACAACTGTGAAGGCACGGAGAGGTTAGAAACATGACCTTCCTCAGTCTCAACAACCAGCAGGTGTTCAGCTGGAATACTGAAAACCCCAGACACTGGACACGCAAAATGTCAGGCTGTCTTTCCCTAATTATTCCCTAATTATAATTGCAAACTCAATTCAGCTTCTTCGGACAGGTGCACGTGTCATGATGTGCAGGGGGCTCCAATCAAAATGAATGAAGAAATATACAATAAAAAAGCCTGAGGCAATTCCATTATGCTAAATTTATATATATTTTATATTTATTTCTATTTTTATACCTGAGAGGTTAAAGCAAATGCGGTTAGACATGTTAAAGAAAACTGTTTGTATGTTTATAATTTAGAATCTTAGTTCTATAATAGATAAATATCATTCTTGTATATAAAATAACTCATACATTTATAGTATATAAAGACACTACTGTTTAATCAAATTACAACCAGCTGTGATGTATCACACAAGGACTTTTAAGAACAAACAGCCAACCAGCTAGCAGGTAAACTATAATACATTTACACTTTTCCAATATAATTACATATTTTACAAAATAAATAAATTCTATTAAAGATTGTTAATTAAATTGTTCTCTCAAACATGTTAAACAATTTCTGGCGTTCAGCATGAGAACAGTGGGCTTTGTTTACACAAACAGATCTCCTGAAGGTAACTTCTAAATGAATTGTAATAATTAGCTAAGCACAGATGATAACTGTTCAGCTAATTTATCTGAGTACAAGGTGCATTGATTGTTTAAGTCACAGGTGTCTAATTTGGCCAAATCATTTGGCATCTCTCTATCTTTCTGTCTTCATGTTTCACCTCCTAGTTAGGTCCCAAAAGTATGCTGGCCTCTGCCAGCAGGTAAATGAGCAAAGAGAAAAGACTCTGTGTGTGGGAATCAGAGTCAAGCTAGGTTTTCACACAGCTTAGTTCCAGCACTGTGACGCCAACACATATGCCCCTGGAGACAAGAGATGGACCTGACTAGCCAAAAGTGTTTTTCTTTCTTCTTTCCTTTTTAACTCTTCTGTTTTACACTTCCTCTCTCTCTCTCTCCATCCCACTCCACCCCTCATTCTTTTGATTTCACAGTGGACTTTATAATTGAGTAGACAGGGAGAATAAACTCCAACCAGTTGGCAAGGTTTTGAAGAAATGTATTGTACAGGGAGAGAGATAAATGAGATCTGAAGAAGGCCAATAGCATGGTAAGACATTAAGGAAAGCAAACACAAGGGGAGGTATGACTTTGACTAACAAAAAGCCAAGCCATGAAGAGAAAGAGGGAAAAAATGGAAGAATGAGAACAGAGGTTGAAAGACTGAAGATGGTCTTTGTGTATGTGTTTGTGTGTCATTCAGGGCTGGATTGTGAGAATGCCTGCATACTATTACAGTACAACTCCTACATTTGAAATTGAAATAAATTACAATGAAAATTTTAATGTTTCATTTCAATGAAAGTTTTATTTCTTAAATTTGCATTTAATTTCATACGTATGTTAAATTAACATTTGATTTTAAAGCAAAGGAACTGCTTATTTCCAAAACATCAATATAACCAATACATTCAAGTGTTTCAAAATTCATATTTCATAATTTAGTTTTATATGTAAAAGGACATTTGTAGATTTATAATTACATATTCTAAACATTAATCTTACAACGTTGTTTTATGCAGCTGTAATTGCTGTGTAAATAATCATGGCACCTCTTAACAGCATTAATCAGTCTGTTTAAATACACCTTTATATATTTATCAAGCGGCAGTATGATTTTAAAGCTGCTTTAAAATGACTGTTATGTCTTGAGAAAAGTGCTATACAAATATATCTGACTTATGTTGACAGAATTCAGCTTAGTTTAGGTAAATATAAAAAATCCACATTATGCATAACAGGGAAAAATCACAGCTAATCAATATGAATAAATGAATTATGTTTTATTCCAAAGTTTGACACTAGCTGCACTAATGAAATTTATCTGTTGAAAGCACTGTTGAATTGTTTGAATTGCCATGCTCTTCCTGTCATCCCAAATCAAATTCCAGGTCAACATTCTGTGGCACATGGCCAATTTAATTCAAATACCAGCTGAAATGGAAAAGCAGCTTGTTCTTAAACAAGGAATTTTGCCCAAATCTACTGTGCATGTATTTATCTTCTTTATTAAATCTGAACTGAAAATAAACAAGTGGAACCCAAGAATCCATCTCTCTGTCCTTCTCTGCCCTCAGTTAATTATTCAGCAGCTAATGATTGCCAAACACAGAAACTTCTATTCAGTGCGTCCATATAACTGTTCTTAGTGGTGTACTGATGTTTCTGATTTGCATATTTATATCAATCTGTCACAATCACATGGACACATTTTAAATTAATGTATTATGTAAAAGACAAAAGGTATTGACTGAATAGAACCTGAATATCAACAAAAGGCTTTAGTTTTAGCCCATTCTGTGCTACTTGCATTCGACGGCTAGACACAGAAAATCACTGTGTGTTTTATGTGAGCGGTCCCACATATTGCTCATGTAAGCACAATCAAACATCTGCAGGTGGCCGGTAAGAGAAAAGCATGGGGCAGAGGTGTCAATATGCAGTGTGGCCCCATTGTGAGACACAGGCTAAATAGGCTGGATGAAAACACAGAGATTCTTGTGCACAGCTGCAGAGTGGCACCTTGGCAGGAACATGTGGCACATCCATACATGAATATATGACTACGTATACACATACAGATGAAGGCTGTAATGCAAATGAAGCGGATCACCATGGTAAATCTCCAAGTCACCCGGGGGAAAATTAAGCCTGAAAAAAAAACTGTGGGAAGACAAAGTGAGATGAGATGTGTTATTCTATTCCACTAAAAAGCAATTACATATTTATAAGCTGTTTATGCTAAAATGAACAGAATTAATTATTTACTGTAGGTTTGAGCAATACAATAAAATTAAACTAGAAGAGAACAATAAAATAAAAATCTCATATTCTGTATATTACATCTGCATAAATTGTGGAGTCCAATCCCCTCTTTTAACTGTATTATAAACACTAAATAGAAAAACTGGTTTTGGGCAAACAAAACAAATCTAATAAAAAATAAACCACAAGATACTGTGCTTTACAATATTATTACCACATTTAGAGGCGTTGTAAGGCATTATTTAGAAAGAAGCCCATTGCTTCTTTCTTAAAAACAGCACTATTATAAAATATGCCAATGTTCAACAAATAATCATCATTTAATAATATTAATTAATAATCACAACAGACAGCTGATGTCAACAAGACCCCTTTTATCAGCCCCTCCAACCATTCACCTTTAAACTGGACAACACTTCTCACAATCCAATTCATTCAGTCTGTGTATGTGTGTATGTGTTTGTAGTGATCTCTACAGACTGGATAACAGCCTGGAAAAGCTCCTGCTTAAAATGACAGAGAAGAACAAAAGTCATTTTCAATCTCTTTTTGTTCTCTCTTGTTTTGTGAATCTTGAGAGACGTTTACAGATTTGAGTTAATCTTCTCTGGTCATCTCTGTCTTCTCTCTGTAGCTTTATTTTCCCTTCACAAGTCTCTTCAGCACAGTCAGATAAACAAGCATCTCAGATGTTTAGAGCCTCTCTTCCCCTCTTTTCATTTTGCTCTTGCCCAGAGGAAGGACAAATGAAATCTAAAAATAAGAGCGCTTAACAGGGATAAACACCACTATTGATTGGACTTTTTCCTTCTGTGCACTATTTTCTATTTCTTCAAAGCTGATGTCTTCTCACAAACAATTTAATTTTCTTCCCTCTTGTCTTTTTTCTATGCTACAATTTCCAAACATAACATCTGTGTCTGACTCTCTGGAAAATATTGTACAATGTTGAAATATGCCACTGTAGTACAACAGTGGTGAACTTATTGCCACCTCTCAGGAATATTTGTCAGGTGACAGACAGCCAAGAAGTGACAATTTAGTAATTTAACTAATGCTTGTATTCAAAGTTTCACTACATATACTACAGGGAGCATTCCCTGGAGTTTGGGAGAGTGGAAATGTTATAATGAATAAAAATGAAAACTGTGCTTCCAAGTTGCTTTATACGACTTCATTTTTTTTGTCATTTTAGAGCTCAACAACCCAGATATGATTTCCCTTTTGTCATATGGAAAAAGCAGACATTATATTCTTCAGCATTTCTCCTTTTGTGTTCTACAAAAGAAAATTATACAGGCTCAGAAAAGCACAAGGGTGAGTAAATGATGACAGATTTCTCATTTTAGGTGAACTATTGCTTTTATAGGCCTTTCCCAAGGGTGTAATGGTGATTTTATGTGCTTTTTAATAGGGATTCAACAGAGATCTATCATGATACAAGCCCAGATTTTTATCTGCTGTGCCATGCCCCCAAAGTAAAGCTCACACCTGACATTCTGCCTCTCAGTTCTGTCATACAACAAACTAAATTGAATCATTCAGATACAATTATTAAAATTGACATGAAAACCACTTAATCACTTTAGCATAAAAATGGTGTAAGAGAATTTAGAACTGTTTTGCATTTAATGGTTTGTCTCTGTGTCTCTCAATAATGGAACAGCTATGAATTTACATGAGGCATTAGAGACAGCTGGAGGGTTAAACACGTTTCAGCACACAGTACGCATTATTATGCAGTTAGGATAAAAGAGCAAAATGAGCCACACACAGGTTTGTAAAATGTCCCCACATATCAGTTTTTAACATGGTTAACTATTATTTGTGTGTTTTTACAAACACTAGGTCCTCACAAACACAACCAAACCTGCATGCACAAACATACACAGCTTTGTTTTATCTCATCTAACTTCTGTTGTTTTCATATTTTTGTTATCTCCCACATAACCTATGGACTTTAAATACATAACTTGGCCAGTTTATATTAGGAACTTACCAATGAACATTTCTCTGGTCTAGTTCTGCTCTACCATCTAGTGGACAGCAGAGGCAGAACACAGTGGACATGTTTCCTGCATTACTGAATTATCATTACCAAAACCGAAAGCAGGATGAAACTCAGACTGAAGGCAAAAACTCTCATTCATATCTTAACAGCTTACAAAAATAAAGCAGTTTACCATAGACATATAGACGGCGATGTGATGTCTAATGCCTGAACACAGCTGATTGTTTGCTTATAGTATAAATCAAAGGATCAGCAAATATATATTTATTATTTAAAAAGCAGAGACCGAGTCGGTCTATTCATATGCAAATATGACACACTTCCATGCAGCTCAATGCATTGTTGCTTAAAAAGATGGTTTCATTTTATAACATTTTTAATGTTCTTTATTTGATGTTTGTCATTTATTATTTAATAAAAACAGAAGGCCTAGATTGTCACATCATATCCAGGTGCTGATATTCGGCAAATCCAAGCCCTATTACGCATGCGCATCACTAGAAGGCTAAATTAATTTCCGTGCTTTCACGAGTAGCCACCAGGGGGCATTAGAAGAACCAGAATGAGACTATAGAAGATTTCCTGAAAAAAGTATTTTCTCTCTCTCTCCGTCTTTCTTTATGTTCTTATCTCTTTCTCAAGGCCTCTACCATCTCCCACCATCCAGCAACAGCATGAAAACAGAAGGAGAAATAAAGGGATTCAGCTTGAGGGAACCTTTCTGTTTTCCTCCACCTGTGTGACTGTGTACCCCCCCCCCTCTCTCTCTCTCTCTCTCTCTCTCTCTCTCTGTCACTGTGAGTTAGGATCTTCATCTGCCTCTGACTGTGTATCATTCTGTCTCGTTCTGTTTATGTCTCTATTCATAATCTGTCTCTGTTCAACTGGTTTGTGTTATTTCTGTGGATATGCTCCATGAAACCGCATTATAGCTGTTGCATATCCGTCAATCATGGTTCTGTGTGTGATTGTATGTTATTATGTAGCCTGTGTTTGTGTGGCTTTACTTAATCATATATTGGGGACAAATTTGAACCAAAGCCAGCAAAATCTGACAAATCTGAGCAAAACCTCCTTTTGGAGGGGTTCTCATTTGTAAAATGCTAAAAAATATATCGTAAATAAAGTTTTTTAATTGTAAAATTGCAGACAGTTTTCTGTTAGGGTTAGAGTGTGGGTTAGGTTATATTGTTTATAACTAGCTGTGTATAAAAGATAGTATACATGTGTGTGTGGGTTGTCATATTTCCTTATGGCAGGGTGACACAGCTTGTGTCCTTTATTGCAGAGCAATAGTTTATTTATTTATTTTATTAAATAAGCAATAGTTCATTCTTAGTTCACACTTTCTTGTCATTCCTGTCTTCTTCTTAAAACTGATGTGTGTCATTTTTATGTGAAAACACTTTCTCTAATCACAGCTTAATGTGAAAAGACAACTATAAGTAATCCAGTCATAGGCTGAAGATGTGACCGTTTCAATACATTCCTTTTATGCTTGAGCAGCCCAACATTACAATACTAGAGGTAGTTTGGGTTTGTTTGTCTGAACAATGACAGATCAGAGAAATCAATTTGAAAACAGTCACTGTTTTTTAATTGATCAGTTCCATTTGGTGGTGCTAGTCGTACAAAAATGGCACACTGCAGCTTTAAATCCTTGAGGACAATGTATGGCATAATTTGAGTCACAAAGGAAACAACACAGATTTGCCTAAAGATGACAGAATGCCCTAATAGCCTGATAACGGACTGCAGAAATGGAATGCAGTGCCACAAATCAGCATCAGAATTTCCCAGGACACATGCCATTATTAGCCGTAAAGCCCTGATTTTTGAAGGGCAGAGAAAGAAGACACACACACACACACACACACAGGCTCACAAAGAATTCTTATAACTTATAAAGTGTAACCCTGAACTCCTTTGTAGTTCTTTAATTTTCATCTGTTGAACAAAATTCCCTCTCTAACAGTCCATTGGTGTGTGTCACTCTCTGCCCTCCGGCGGAGTTTACAGCAGAGGACAGACCAAGGGCTTCATTTACAATAGCAGTGCTGCAAGGCAAATGGGTAGATAACTTACCTGTGTAGCCCAGGGAGGAGAGAGGATGGGTGAGATGAGAAGAGGAAGGAGAACAAAGAGGAGAGGTTGAGAATTCCAGATCAGCATTGTCCGCGTTCAGAGAGGTGTTGACATGGATGTCAAGAAGGAGAACATCACCAGCATTGAAAAAAGAGAAAAATATACAGTTACAATATTATACAAATGCACACTGGTACAGTGTACAAATGTACTTATAGCAATAGCTTGACCTCATTATGATAAAGTCAAAGTCATTCAGTAGGAGAAAAGCATCCGATACAGTGCTGTGATGCAAAAAACAAAAAGCATAAATCAATGACAGATCTGAAGATGTTCTGTCTTGAAATATCTTGGATTTTTCTACATAGATGTGCACACACACACACATCTATATGCTCATACAGTCCCTGTCTAATTTGCTTTTACTGATAGCAGAAACATTTATTGAACAGGTACTTCCTGACTAAAATCAATTGAAGGGTGAGAGACAGACACACCTTCTAAATCCCTCATTCAGCTTTGATTTGTACCCTCATTCTCATCTCCATCTTCACCTCCACGCCTCAGCTCATCTCCAGACACTATACTTTAATGTGCTCATTGACACCCAGGAGGGCCGTGGGCTCCAGCTTAGCAAATTCACACTCATCTATGCTTACGCCCCATCTGATCAGATGCCCCCTGGCCTTTATCGCAGGAAAGAATGAAATGATCACACACACCACCATGATCAAAGCCCTGCTGGCCTGTTATTGTCACATATAATAAATATGAAGTGTCTCTGGGGGTCTCTGGGTCTTTATCTACAGCTCACATTTACAGTGAGGTGTCAAAACACAGTACTGCACCATTGCTGTTTCATTAAAGAGACAATTCTCCCCAAAAACACATTACCCTTGTGTCATTCCAAACCTCTATAACTTTCTTCTGTAGAGCACAAAAAGGAGAAATTGTGCTGCTCGCTTTATTCAAAGCAATTACTGTGAAGACTCTGAAAGAATGCAAAAAGCAATATACATTTGTCATAGAGTTGGTACATGTGATTTTTCTGGTGTCTTCTGACATCATATGATTCGAGAAACATAGCAAATTACATTATTTATTCATTGAAAATGTTGATATCCAGACTAGCTCTTTCTGGAACATTACTGAGTTCAGGACAGAAGATGCACATCACTTTTCTATAAATGAGTTGATCCAAACCACAAACCCTACATTTGGGATCAATAATGTAAAGCAATAATGTAAAGTTTTGTTACAAGTGACAACAGTCAGTTTCTAACTCAAGTTATATTGAAGAAATATTGCCCTTCTCACATGAATCACTTTTATGATACTTTATGGTGCTTTTGTGCCCTTTTCCAAGTTTAAAAGCTTCAGTTTCTTGTAATTTCAGGGTAAATTGTGAGCAGAACAACTTTTATAATTTCTACTTTTGTGTTTGACTCAAAGTCATGTGTGCTCAAGTGACATGAGTGACAGAATGATGACTGAAAAAACATCATTTTTAGGTCAACTAGAAAGTGCTTGATCCAAGGATTCAAAAACAGTTTTAAAAGTGTACGTGTAAAAATGTGTGTGTGTGTGTGTGTGTGTGTGTGTGTGTGTGTGTCTTCATCTTTAGCTCATCTAGATAGGGTTGGGCTTGGTATGAGGGTCTAAAATAACTGACAGTTTCGGATAGCTGCTAAACAGTATGAATGTGACATGACTGTGTGTGTGGCAGGGTAGGTGCTCAACAAAGGCCTCTCTGTCTCAGTTTGTTACAGCAGAATCCCGTGAGAGCCTCAAAAGCCAGACACCGGGGATTTAACCATTCCTCTGAAGGCAGAAGAGCATTGCTTAACGCTATTCTACTGCATAAGAGATCCAGAGCTCTCATGGGAGGAGCAGTCCTCACCAGCAGACTGTGTGTGCGTGCCAGGGTGGCAGGGGAGGAGGAAAGACAGAAGGAGGTAGAAGGGAAACAGAGAAAACAAGGGATTAGAATAAAATAAAAATGTAAGTTCAGGGGAAGTTCCATCTGCTCAAGCGTATGACAAGATTGATCAGTTGCTGCCTTATTACACTTCTGTGTTAGAATATTAAAATCTGACTAACTACCACCTGTGTTTCAGAGTATTTGATTTTGTTCCAACTGTAATCAAACACACCAGTTTATCAAGGTAATGAGATTTATTTTTGAATTATAGGAAAGTGTGTTAGAGCAGGTTCAAACAAAACCTGGTAGAAGACAAAAAGCATCAAGACTAGCAAAGTAAGCGAGCCTCTGATATAACATACTGTACATGGTTGTGTTTGGATTCCCTCTGATGTTCGTGCTGCCCTAGATATTCTTCTCTCATTGATCAGCAGGCTGGCTCATTTGGTGATCTCCACAGGTACTGATGGCTTTCTCTCAGTACCTGAGGAGACACAGGAAGTTCTCATTAGCGGTCAGGACCGCTCTAGAGCAGCAACAATAAAGCTGAATGAAAGATGTCTTTCTTCGTTCCATCTATTCAAACCGGCCTCTTCTTCCAGATACCCAGTGGCACAACAGAGAACAGAAGAAAATACTTTCATTTTTGAATTCAGACTAATCAAGTATCATCTCAGCGTCTGGTGTATTCATACAAAAGTGAGAGTCCTTGAATAAAGCAAACGGCTGTGCAGAAAACGGAGGATCATTCTTCCCAATGAGAAGAGGTGTGAAAGAAAGTGAAGGGATTTTTATTCTCTCTCATGACATGAATGAATGTTCTCTTCCTGACTCACTATCTACCTCTCTCTCTCTCTCTCTCTCTCTCTCTCTCACACACACACACACACACACACACACACACTGAGTACAGGTGTATTGACTAGACTGTTACAGTACAGTGCAAATGAACACTGGAACCCTGCTGTGTGTACAGATGCTGACTACACAGCATTTACTTTAGGGCTTTATTCTGCTTTTCTCCGCTGTAGAACTGACTCCTGTGCACACACATATAAACAAGAGGTTTGCCAAAGAACAAGCATGTTAGCCAAGCTCAGACACATGCTACACAGCTACCAATGCTCTGTATTCAGGTCCCTCAATCCCTTCAGAGAAGGTTTTCAGAAGTAATAAAATACTCTTTCCCATTTTATTTAAAAAAAATACAGTAAAGCAAAATACTTGATGGAAGACTACTTCAAACGTCTTTGCATTTTCTGCTCTGTGTGAAAGTGGTGCATGGAAGCCAATCAAAACCGCTTATTATAGTGTAGTTCAAATGCTAAATTGTGCCCCTTACATGACATTTTGCAGGGTTCTGAAATGCATTCATATTAGCAAAATCACACAAAACCTGACCAACCAGATGACCAATAATTATTTACTGTGGCGGTTTGTACACAGAGGAAGTTTCCTGCAGATGTGTTTGCATCACTGTCTGAGGCTCAGGGTGAACAGCGGGACACACTACAGCTCCAGACGGCTCCAGCAGACTTGGAGAATAACTCCATGGAGAATATCACAGAGGAGACTTTAAATGACAGTGACTCTTCAAACAAATGTACTAATTGACAGCTTTTGTAGGCGGTATACCCTCTCTGTCTTGATTAATTATTGCCCTAAAAGGACTTTGTTCTTCAGATCACCATCTCACCATTGCTCTGAGGGCAACAGAAAACTAAGAGAAACAGAACAGGATGGGGAAGTCCTACAATTACAGGACCATTTTCAAAGGAAACGAAATTCGATTTAAACAGGCCTTAAGAGGAGTATGAGGTAATATTATGCTATTTGTATATGCATTCTTCTTGGTGAAGAGCATTTACATTTTGTATTGGTTTTAGGTTAGAAGCATGGACTCTTTGTGTACTGTATGCCCCTGATACACACACACACACGTACACACACACACACACACTAAAGAAAGAGCAGCAGTCAGTCATCTTAATCTGCTCTTTTTCTGAAAGCTGATTCGGCCAAACGCCGTACAGGAAAGAGGATTAGAGAGCTATACTAAGTGTTCATCACTCCAGCTCATCACTCACTCCAGTTCAGTTCAAATTCCGATTCAGTTCAGATTCACATTTGTCACATGAGCCACTCCAAGTCAATGAGTGAAGCAGAGAAAGACAATACTATAAAGAGATTAAATGACTATATTCACCAGCACAACATTCACCTGATCATTATCCATTCACTGGACCTTTCTCATTTAGATCGCCTGAGATGATGAAAGCAGAAATTACAAGGTGAGGAGAGCTGAACATGATACAGCTGCATTACTGATGTATCAAGCAATCCTTATTGTGCCACCTATAGATCAAGACATTACTGCTGTTCACACCCTGTCAAAAGAGCCATCCACCACATTCTGCCACAACACACACATTGGTAAAGTGGCTTTTTAAACAATTTCAAACCATGAGACTTCCCCTCACTGACATCCATTCTTCTCTAGTATAATGGGGAATACCAAAGACAATTAGTGGGGTATTCTTAAAAGCATCACTGCTCTCCCATTTACATACACCTCACAGAATTACGCATCTGGTATACACAAACACGTGTTTGCTTGTTTACATATGTTACAAGCATATGTATGTTTACATGCGCTTATTTACATTTGTTACAGAGTAAAAAAATAAAGGCACAGAGTCATCATGTGTTGTGTAAGTTTAGAGCTCAGCTGTCAGTGTTTAACATTCTGTCACTAGATGGTGCAGTTTTGGGGGGTTTTTTTCCTCCTTGTTTCCACAGCTTTTGGTTTTAAAGATTAAATGCATTCTGTTCAGTACACACAGATTCAATACACACAGCTAAAACAAACACATTATTATAGTATGTTCACACAAATATACAGCAGATGTTTGTTAATGATGAGATGAAATCTTAATGATGTCAGAAGCAAATCACTATTTCTGTCAGACTTTTGGACTACACTGTATTATTACCCTAAACACATTTTTTTCAGTAATTGCTTGCTACATCACTTCTTCTCACATGGTTTGCAGCAACGGCTGTTTTTATGTTGCTTGTTCTTGGAGATCACTGATATCAACAGCCCAATATTTGATATTATAAAGCTGATGTTTTAATAAAGTAGGTTGTTTTCACCCAGAAATCTGAGTAAACAATCTGAAGTGTGAAAGGGCTCATAAGGAAGCGCTGAATGTCAGGGACATGGTGAGGGAGAACCCAAATGCAGCCAAAAACTGTATTAAAACTCCCACGAGGGCGAAAACAAGAACCAAAACCAGACTTAAATTCTTAAACAGAAAAACCAAGACAAGACAAATAAAATGTTAAGTGCAAAACTTGACTAGACAGATTTCTAATTTTTTTAAGAATTCAAGAAAAAAACCCATCAAGATCAAAGACACAGAGCATGAGTCTAGATCCTGACTCCAAGAAACAAGAACCAAGAATAGGATTGAGAATAGGATTAAGTCAGGATCCAGACATCATGCTCTGACACAAACACGGGGGATGTCAGGATCCTGGCAAGAGAACTAGGAAAAACTCAAGACAAGAAGCCAGGACCCTGACAATGTACAGTTTTAACCTCTTGAGGCGCATCACCAACAGGCCTGAAATGTCATTGTAAGTTAAAGCAACGGCTTTGAAGGCTCCTGGCTTTCACCCAAAGACACATGTCATGTAAAGTACACAAGTGTGCTATGCATAATGGATGTGTCTGATTTCACAAGGACAGGAGGTCTCTCTAATTACGCAGTTTGTTATTCTAGCTTTGCGAGGAGGGACGACTTTGTTCAGCTGACACTATAAAGACACACTCAGGAACAGCTGCTACAAGCGACAGGAGTGCAGAGTGCCAAAAACACACACACACCTCATCAGCTGGAGCTAAAATATACACTATAATTCGCCCCGTTGTAAACGTTTACATTTACAATACTGCATTAAATGCATGTGTTTGGTGTTAATGCTACATAACTTAATTGAATAAATTGCAAGATGCTGATCTTGTAATTGTCCCAAAACTGTGTTCTGTTCCATTCTTCCATAAGCAGTTTTTGAAGGTGTCCTAACAGCTGCACCCACTATCTGTGAGCACAGTATGTTGAGGCACATTGCCTGTAGATGCAATTCTCCAGTTGTAGAAATCTCTTATTTTGAAATTATGTATAGGTCATTGAGCATGATTAAATGCATTGTTTTTTAACATGTCATTTTAATTGTAATATATTAACATGCCAAATTGACAACACTGTGAAAATGTCAGATGTTTAAGGTCTATTTTAGAGTTAGTTTACAGTAATTACAATATGATCAATGAGAGGACCCTACAGTCATTATGTGTGTGTGGTTTAATTTAAAAGTTTATGAGTGTGTACAAACACTTTGGCTCTTACTTGTGAACAGGTACAAGCCTGCAGAGAGAACAGGGGAGGGGGGGGGGCCCCCCCCCACACCCCCTTTTCTTTTTGGGGGAAAAAAAAAAACATTTTTTTCCAAAACCAAAGGGATATAAGGGGGTGGGGATAAAAACACACAACCCCTGGGAGAGAAACAAAAAAACACTACAGACAAAAAAAAAGTGGTTTCCCCAAGCTGTACTCATTTGACTCATAAATTTAAACTCATAAATACACACATGTGCAGACACACACACACAAACACACAGCAGCAGACCTGGGGATTACCAGAATGCTTATAATGGCATTACATAATCAGTAAACAATAAAAGGTAACAGTAATCTGTCACAGTTATATTTCAAAAGACCTCAGATTAGCAATACACTTTGTAGCAATGAGGCTTACAGGATTACATTTTTTAATTAAGGCTATAATAAATGAAACAGTAAATGCATACATAGGCAAGGCTGTCCTGCACACAGACACACACTCACTTCTTTATCTGCAGCAGTTCTCCGGCTGTCACTCTCATTGAAAATGAATTGCTAATGAATGGATAGATAAAGTGGTACTCTGTGATGGAATTATTTTCTGAGAGGCAAATATGTAAGTCAAGTAGTAAGTATGTAAGTTTAAACCAATAAACCAATGTAGTAGGTTTTATATGATCATGTTTTTGCTGATAATTATGTTTCCCAGATTATGTTGAAATAGTTTTATTATTATATTGAAGGGAAGATAAGATAAAATAATGAATGGAATAACTGAATGGAATAATTCAATAATAAGATAAAATAATGCCATTTTATCAGTAACATTGTTTAATTGCTGTACAAAAGACATTAACTGTAAGTAAAAGCAATTTCTCATGTGCATTTGTGTGCATTTTAATGCAACCTAATCCAAAAGACACTAAAAATCATCTGATAATGTTATTTCATATTGTTTTGTATGGATTTTGTCATTGATTACAAATTTTAGTAAATCATTAGTAATTTGTACTGGAACACGTTTTTAAAGTAACTCTATGAACCCTGTCCACCAGTACAAACTTTCACACAGAGAATGTGAAAGACAGCAGACAGCAGGACTGAAGTACCGCTGGTCCCTCCAACTGTTAAATAAACAGGCCATTAGACAGAGGTCTGAGTTATTATGTGCTAAACTGCTCAAGAATACATACCTGAGAGCTGAGATTCTGTCTTAAAAGCCTTTAGTGCATCATAGTATTTCTCCTCTTACTTATTCAGAGTCATAATAACAGACAGTGCTAAAGAGCAGTGGATAATAGCTAAATTAAGATGATGCCGTATCAACATTGGCAGTCTTTTACTCTACAAATGACTTGGCAATACGGTAAACCATGAAAAATGCATTTAATATATTATTTGCACTCTATACTGTATGTTGTATACAACAAATACACAAAAACAATAGTTTTCCCAGAACATTCTCCTGATCTGTGCATACTAGTTTTTTGATCGTTTTTTGAAAGCTAGGCAGTTTCAGAAATTAGTCAGGGCTCAGAGCAAAAATGTCACCAAAACTGAATAAATGTCCCAGTTTAAAACATCTTCCTCATAATAAATATTTTTCATAATAATACACCCCCAACAACTTACAACAAAGTCTAGTATGAGCTATATAATGTCACATACAGGTACATACAGGTGGGAACAGACCATTTTTACAGTATTTTTACACCATTTCATAGTGTTTTTACATTTGCATGATCTAATTGTTACATAAGTACAGACTGTTTGTGTTTTGTGAGCAGATCTGGGTTGTTATAAGGTCATTGCACTGCACATGCACATGAATCTACGTGTCATGAACTTACAATCCCTGCAGCCCAAAGCCAAAAGTAAATAAATAAATAAAACAACCCTGCAGTCAGTGACTGATACATGAGTCAAGACTCTTCAGCACTGCCATCTTAAAAACTCCAGAAATCCAATTCTTTTGTTCACTCCCTGGAAATAAATGTAATTTTCTTTTCAAAACTTAGAGAACTTTCAAGGAAAGAAACACTATTAAACTGACATTAAAATAGTGTACAGCAGCACCTTAAAAAGTATTTTGCATAAATCTGCAGCCATAACCTGAAACTGCTTACCAAAGTACTATTATCCAAACTACTGCTGACTGTTGTATATTTGATAACATTTTCATTTGCTAACCCTATTTCTCATTTTTCTGTCAATATTAAGTTCTGACGCTATCAAAAAATATCTGATGTGTGTTTGTAATCTTCTTATTAGAGGAACACTTCCTCACTCACTCTCTGTTACTCACAACACAAATACTGTCAGTTTTTCAATGGAACACAAAGGGAGAATTTTTGAGCAATCATTTTCATACAGTTTTGTTTTGTTTTTTCCTTGCCTCTTCTTTAGTTCTTACCTGCAGAAGATGTATTTAGTTACAGACCTGTCTGTATCCACATCATTGCAGTGACATACTGTGCACTTGGTGACCCTGACCATCACTTTAGCTACAGGTATCCAACATCTTTGCCTTCCTAAAGCCTCCTGCTCACAATGACAGTAATACAATGTTTCATTTTTGCTGTTGTCCATATGTTGCTTGGAGCAGCTGCATGGTCCATTGAAATTACAATTTCCAAAACAACAAAGCAATTGTCCATAGTTGGTTCCAATGAGACACAACAATGTTGGACACCCCATGAATTTTAGTTGTTGGTCTGGCAAATTGTGCTATTGTGAAAATCACACAAGTTTTTGCCGAGGGCTCTGACATCATCAGAAAAGGATCACCATTTTCAGATTTTTATTAAAGATTACAAGGGCACACAAGTTTAAAAAAATAAAGACATGCACAGATAAATTATTTAGAATAAACAATGCAAGATTCCATAAAAAATAAGAATAGTATAAAAATAAGAATAGTATATTCTGATTTTATGGTGACTTTAAGTTAACGTTCGTCTTATGATTCTACTAATTTGATTAACTGGATATTTGCTATACTTTAAATTTCTCTCCCTCTAAATCTTTGTATATTGATGTTTTTCATAAATATGGCCACAAGATGATCAGCCTATCTGATAAAGTCCCAGTGGTCCCTACTTCCAATCCATCCATGGATAAAGACTGCATTCGGCTGTTGGGGTCTTTAGTAGAAGTGCATGTTAAACAGGGGATAATGGCTTCTGAAACACAGGGGAGTTAACAGAGCTGTTGTCTTTGTAGAGGAGGTTAAGAGTCTGACCTTTGTGTTTTAATGTTTCAAAGCCAAGTGATTATGAATGTGGTTTCTTCAGAAGCCTTAATGGTTCTGTGTGACTCTCTCTCTCTAACTGCATAGTTTTTATTTTCTTCTTTTTCATAATCCCTTATTCTCTGTTTTTTCTTCTCTCTTTCCATTATCTCTGATAGATGAGCTGTGTGTGTAGGTCTGACTTCTGTATGGTTTCTTTCTGCATCGTGACAACAACTCTGCGTAAGAAAATGAGAAAATTCATGAATGCAATTAACAACGAGAATGTTCCTTTTTAGAGAAACTGGGGGAACCATTAACACACACCTGACCCCAGACTAAAAGGTCTGGGAGTCTATGGAGCGGTTAATTTAGCCCAGCTCTGCCGGCCAGACAACAGGAGCCAGCTGCTGAATGCCAGCCAAGCTAATGACAAAAAACCAGCCAATAAAATCAACCCTGTTTTCTCCAAAAGTCTAGCAATTACTGAACCTCAACAGCTTACTCGTACCATGTCACATGGTGACAACGACAACAGGAAGAAGAGAGAATGAGATAAAGGAGGCAATGGAGAAAAGAGCTGATAGTCAGTATAGTGAAAATCACTGATCACTGAATTTCACTGAAACACACAGAAGTGTGATCACACAGGCTGATCACACAGAAAGGTATTGAGTAGGGTATATTATAGGCTATATATTAAGGGTATAATATAGGGCTGGAATGGACTGTTTACATTTGCTCGCTCTAATTGAGTTCCACATTCTGCGGAACATTTGCTTTCATTTAAAATATTTTGACATCACCAACCCATTGTAGTGGGGAAACACAAGGAGTTATGAAACTGTAAAAGCTGCTCATGGAAGAGAAATGGCAACTTATCACATTTTGTTTAAAGGCTGAGCTACAGACCTCTCTGTAGGTAACAGATACAGCATGGCACTAGCAACGGCAAGGTCATGAGTTTGATTCTTGTGGAATGCACTGATCAATAAAAATGTATAGCAAGTCGCTTTGAACAAAAACCTTTGCCAAATGTGTAAATGTGTAAACTTTACAAAGACAAACATGTCAGGTACAGCATATAACCTCTGTCTAGCTCTCAAGCTTAGCTTTGTTTGCCTCATACATCCCATTTTATTGCACTAAATTTCTGGATTAAGTTCAATGAGTTGTTTGTAAAAAGCCATGAAATGTTCTCAGTGATTTCTTGCTAAAGCATTGAGTCAATAGATAACAGTGCAGGCTTCATTTCATTCAATCTTTAAACAGCAACCAGCAGTAAATAGATCCTTAAGCAAACATACAAGTACACAAAGTAAAAACTTCACAAAGTAAAATGTCTTTGGGTAACCCACAGCCTGTGGTGATATACACATAAAATGGGAGTGATGGCATATGAGTGTGTGTGTGTATGTTTAATTCTTGAGGGGGTGTGTAGGTCATTTTCCAGACCCACAAACTGGGTCAATACATGCGCATCTCTGCAACCTTCTTGCTATGTCACATTTCATCATGTGTTTGTGTGTATTCAAATTTATATCTCAATACTGCAGATCTATACACCGGCCTATATGTTCCCTAATAAATATATACTTTTCCACTAAATCTTACTCTGAGGATACCATATCATAACAGGTCTCAGATAAGTGGTTTTAACCTACGCTCTCAAAGAGCAGCAAGCTAGGTCATGTAGTTAATTAGATCTCAAGACTGGTCTCAGGTCAGTACTTCTGCTCTTTTTAGCAGGGAGCACCTTGTCAAATCTCCAGTGCGGCACTCACACAGTGTTAAAGTGACCCTGAAATTATATGCATAGGAATTAAGCAGGGATAGGCATCTCCATAGTTACAATTACAATTATAGTTACATAGTTACAATTAACAATTAACAACTAGGAAAACATAGAAACAATTAAAGAAATAAAAGAAACAAATTAGTAAAGCATGGATTTGACAGGACCCCATGATATCCAAATAAAGAAAAACAATGTAATGCACACATTTCTTTCCACACTGACTACCTAAGCTGTGGACTTAACAGAAATGTATTATACTGCTATATACTGCTATACATCTATACATGCTAATTAGAAAGGTTTTTCAATCACTTCCTAAATTATAACATATATGAAGAAGATTGCAGGTAACAAGGAGCAGGAATTTTATCACATTCACATTGCATCCCGTGTTGCACACTTCTGCATTAATCTATGGCATTTTGTGTAGAATGCTGGACACTTTACATACTGAACTACTGTAGCTTCACTATGTAGCAGAAGAAAAATAGCAATACATCATATGTGTTTAAAACATCATCTCCCTCAGCTGAAAAATGGCAAATGCTTCTATGTAAGTAAAAATTTAGGACAATACATCCCGAGTGTATACTATAGGCATATGGTGTATAGTACATGATGTGACACTGTTTCCTCTCTCTCTCTCTCTGTACAATTCCTTGATGCAGAAAATCAGCAAATAGAATATCTCTCAATGTAATGAATAATTTCGACACTTATTACAGAATTTTTCTGGTCACAAAATCTCATTATCAAAAGTCAGTCACTAACTATTCAAACCAATCCAACCATTATTATTAATTCTGGCGCAATATGTGACCCTCACTAACTTTATGCATTGTGCATTAGTGAATGACCATAATATCATCCCCAATATCATCTCTGCCAATGCTTTGTCTGCTCACATCATTAGAAGAGCCATCCATGATTGTATAGCTGTCTAATCGCATTAATGTCAAAATCATAAGTGCTGACAATCCAACAAAGAGTTTTGAAAGTCTTGGAGAGGAGACAGATTCTTAATTATAAACTCTCTGCCCACATGCCTCTATTTGTGTTTCATTTTCCCTTCTGTCCTACTTATATTCCTTCTTACATACACAAAGTTACTCACTATCCTCTTAACATCTAAAGCCCATGCAAGCCCATTACATTCCATGCAAGTTTCTTTTTTATTATGGTGTTCAAAGTATTTATACTCCTCATATATGCTGGTTACAGGATTTTCTGAACATCTAACCTAAAGTATTAGACTTCTGTAAATAATTCAGCCTGAACCTCTTAACATTCAAACACAATTTGTATTTCAGCCTTAGGTATACTATGTATTTTTTATTTTTGTTCAGAAACTTTGTACTTTTTAAGCAATTTAAGATTAAAGTTTGAAAACCTCCCACTGACTTAGAAATTCAAGACATGACATGACATCATAAGTTTTAGATACTAAAGTGCAATAGGTTTTCTTTCTATCTATTTGCAATCTGAATTGTAATTTAGAAGTGTTTTAATCACACAGAACCAAAGCCAGAAACACAAGATTAACTGAAACCAGAAGCTGGATTCACACCAGGATCTCTTGTGTGTTGGTAGCATATGTGCTACTGTATCAGTGAAAGTGTTCATGAATCTTAATTGGCAGAGTATTGCGTTAGCAGGGCAAAGGTCATAGGTTTGATTCCCAGGGAACACACATAATGACAAGATGTATAACTTGAATGCACTGTAAGTTCAGTACAGTACATTTAAACACAGGCCGACTAGTACCACACACATACGGTCCGAATTACTATATGCTGGCCTTGAGCTCATAATAGCCTTTCTGTCAGTGAGTATATAAGTCAAAATGCAGTGAGGAGAGCATGATCTTATGGCCTTTGAAAACAACAGTCACATGCTTGACATGCCCCTTTTACATATGTCAGGTCCAATGACTGAAACCTCTCATGATTCAGACGCATTTGAACTTTAACCTTCTCACAAAGTCAAGTGTGCCAGATACTGTTCAAACTTCATGATATGAATATAAATGAAAATGATTAACCGCCTGGGTTTTGGCACACAAGCTGAGTAATTTTCTCATGTTGAACTTGATGCCGTGGAGGAAGACCACTGAAGGTTATAAACTATCGTAAAAGCTGTATTGCTCCACTTAATGAGAGTTTTGAAAATAATTTACATCTGTCCCTGTTCTATAGTCAAAATGCTGGAAAATGATGCTGGATAAATTACTGGAAACATAAATAACAATGGTAATGTTGCTTTTATTACATCTGACCATGATTAATTTTAATTATTGTGATTTTAATACATTGACTGTGCAATACATATATTCATTACAGAATGAATACATGTATTGCCCTGAGGTTGCTGTAAACAAACAGACTTACATAAGCTTTCCCTGCAATAATTTTATGTGTGAGAAGATGGAAAATCAGACTAACTACAGAATCACATGCCCAATTACTGCCACTGTAGTGAAAATACAGCTAATAAAACAATCCAGCTATTAATATTCCAGTTAATAACAGCTGTGAGAATCAGAATCACACAAGCAACTATAAGCAATGGTGGGCAATATAGGGGGAATATAATGGATTTTAAGGTTTGGGTTGAAGTTTAGGGGCTGTTAAACTTTTAACATGTTAACTTTTACAATTACCTTTAAAACAATTAATTATTAAACTTTTTTCTGCTAGTTTCTTTTATACAAAGACACATACATCCGTGCGTCCAATTTATTCTGTCCAATTTATTTAGTCTTGATAGCTCTAATTTACACATACATTACCTTTACACAGACTACCAGTTAAGAAATAGTACAGCACAGACGAAATGCAAACACATTCTGTTTAAGTCTACCCCAGACAAACTGATTCATTTACAAATTAATTGCTGTGGACTGTAGCCAGTGATAGGCTCATATTCAATTATAATAATTTGATTTTTCAGAATATTATGTAATTAATTCAATTACAATTTTAAGTGATTGACAACAACAGGAGCCTTCGGGACACATAATATTTAAGACCAAATTCAACAGTGAGCTACTGTTTTCTACACAGACCTTATTATAGTGATAACATTAAATTAAAAAATGAAGTAGTTGAAGGACAGTGTAAGTGTTTTCTACTGATTGAGTTCACAACAAAAACAAATTAGAGTAAACTGTGACCGTGTCAGTCTTGTTCTAGTATGTTTAACAAGACTAAGCAGCATTTAGTTACATCTAGAAATTGTCCCATAATAGATGTGTGTGCTATTTCAACATGAGCACTTTGTCACAAAACAAAATGAGACAAGCTAGCAGTGAAGAAGGGGGAAAGTGTGAACATTTCCTGTGTAATGAAGGTAGTTCAGCCTGGAGCTTCCCTGAAGGGAACAAAATTAAAGCTTATAACAGGACTGTTATTGTTAGGGTAACCACGCTGTCCTCATACTGAGACAAAATGGGCAGTTAGGATAAAAAAAGATAAACCGTATTTTAAAATTTTCTTCATATTATTATACACACACAGTTCTTAATAACTGAGACTGTTGGAACAGTACTTTTAGGAAATTATTTGTCACACAGTAGGACTATTTACAACAACTGCAAAAAAGAAAAGAGTGATTTAAAGCAAAAAAAACATCTGAAAGAAATGGTGACCAAGCAAAGCACCTGAACTATATAAAGTAATTTGTGTGCTACGGTTTTCCACTCTCTGTGAATATCAGCGTTGTTTCCTCTTTTTCTTCATCTGCTCTGTTCTTTCTTTCTCCTCAGGTATATTGATTGTGGAAGCTACCAGTTTGAGCAACATGTTGCTATGGTGAAAAGCAAAATCAAAGCGTAAACAGAGTTTGACTTCGTGTCACAGGAGGTGCAAAAAGAGGAGAAACCAGTATTAGATTTCATTTAAAGAACAAAACATACTTTTACCAACATGCAGGCTTCTGCAGTGATATTTCAAACCATGAGATGGATGATGGATCTTTATGAAATGTCTACCGCACTACACCCCAGTGCCCTGGAGAAATGTGAAATATTAAGGCTTGATAAGCCTTTTTTCTTTATTTATCACTGTCAAGTGAAAAGGGTATTTCTGTCATTTATTTGCAGAGTTCAAGCCAAATCCCCATATTTTATATTTCATAACTCTCAAAAATATCTCAGATTTCGTTACATATTTATCGTCAGTTATATTTGCTATTGATATCTCTGCTAATCAAATAAATAAAACAGCCTAAGCTGGTCTTAGCCGATCTCCCGGCTTGATCAGGCTGGTCTGTTGGCTGGTTGTAAAGGGGCTGTGGGCATATTTCAGCTAGTCAGTCTGGGAGAGCAGAAGGCTGACCAGCTAAACCAGCTGAGCACCAGGCTGTCAGATCAATTACACCAGCCAAGACCGTCTCAGGCTTCTTTTTTCCAGCTTGGATGATTGATTATGATTTGTCAGTTCATGCACAATTTTACAATAGAAGCATTACAAAAATGACATATATAAACATTTAAATTGACCAATAAGATGGGAGCTTGTCATTCTTGTGGAAACAAACTATCCAATCATATCTCTAGTATTCATGAAACTTCTATTTTGCCCTGAAGGAAAACAATGACAGTTGCAGGAGGCAAATCAGTTTCATTCTCCTTTTCACCTTGAGCTGCCATTCCTCCAATAAGAAGCCATGCTGAGAACGTGACTCTCTTCTGAGAACAGCATTATATATCGAGCCATTCAGCAAAAGGCAATCCCCCACAGAGACCCCTTTATGGAACTGAAATAAACTCTTCCTGAAATGCCCAATAATTGTAGGACTTTGTGACCTCTACATCCTGTGCCTCTACAAAGGAAATACATCCATAATATCAAAACACAGAGAGCACAAGTGAATGAAATATGAAGGTGTCCAGACCATGGACTTCACCACCTGGTTCCTTCTTCAAATAGCCTGAGAGCAGGCAATACCAGACACTCTTTTGTGCTGCTTTTACCTCCTACTGTTCAATCATTCTTGTGCATGCAGCGTGTGATGTGAAGTGCATTGCGCCTTTTACTTCTGGATTCTATTCACAGAACTTCAGAGAAACAGATGAGCGGGAGCAATTATCTGTCTGCTTAATTATTTCCACTTGTCTCGCCAATATCTCTCAACAGCATGTCAGAATTTTGATTTCCAAACTGTTTTCAAAGAGATTATATTTTCCATCATGTAATGGCTTTTTAGTAGGAATGTGCAAAACTATTAATTTTCAAAACCTACTAGTTACCTACTAGTTAATCAACTAGTTGATTAATCTGTCTTAGGAAACCAAGTGTAATTAGGCTGGTTTCAGGTTGACCCAACCCATGTCAGATGCATTTCTTAGTGAATGGAGAAAAAACACAGACTCTTTTATCCAAAAGTATACATTTTGTCAGTATGTGCATTTCCTGGGACTTTAGCACAATGCTAATGCCAACTGAGCTACAGGAACCCTGAAACAGGTACTGAAATTGTCTTCTCTAAATTAGTAATAACAACTGTAGTACTTCAGAATAGTTCCATCATATTTTATTAACTTCAGGTAAGTAGTAAATGTGGAGATGAACATTTCTCCAATTGACCTTCCATAATAAGTCACGTCCCGTACATTTTCGTTTGTTATCTTACAGTAAAAATGCAACAGAAAAGCTCCTTCAGGCCCTCATTAAAACAGACCAACCTTCTGCATTCTCTCTAAAAGCAAGGTCAAGGGCGGCCTGCACCACAGCAGTCAGCCAATAAAGTCACAGCCCTTGAATTGATATGAATAGATTTGAAAAGTTTAGAATTCAGCATCTTCCACCTATTGAATCTGGTATGAAAGGGAAGTGGAATGAGAAAGGTTCAGCACTTACGTAGTGTGAATAGGTGGAGATGTGGAGTAGTCAAGCAGATCTGGTGATCAATGGACTTTTAGATGTTGACATGTGGGTTATTGAACAGAGCCAGTATTGGTAACAAAACACCACTCACAGATTTGTCAGCGTAAATCTATTTAAGCACTTTGTGAAACTGTATGTTTACTTTTGAGGAACATCTTCGATGGTTTGTTTTCACTTGTTTTTTTTTTGTTTTTTTTGCCTTTGGATAAGCAAAAGAAAACATTTAAAATGAGGATAATTTATTTTAGTGCCAATTCTTTAATCTCACATTAGGATGTATTTATTAAAGATAAAAATAAAACACAAAAAACTGCTGTACACAGATTACATCACAGAGCACATTTTTAGGTGTCTTTGCTTTTACATTTACAGTATGCATTTGAGAGAGGCTCTAATTCTTAAATTGACAGTGACTTGTACGCATTCATAGAACACATTTTTATCAAGTCCAATTATTTCCTGGGAATCGAACCCTTGATCTTGGCATTTCTAGCACATGTTCTCACTGATTGAGCTACAGGGATGCTCAGATCATAAACGTTCATTTGATTTGATTATTTTAATGCAATTAAATTTGCCTTTGCTCTTTCAAGTGTTAGTCTACCTGTGGTGAAACGAACAAAATTATAATCTGTGCTGCTCTCATTTATATTCTGTACAAGCCTACAGTGAGGGCAGACCCACACAATAAAGCCTGATATCTTACTAATCACTAATATAAAGGGTTTAGCAACAACGCAACAGTGATTATCACTTTAGCAGTCGTGAGGTTCACTTCATTAACATTTTTATTAGCTTAGGTTCCTATTTGTTCTTTTTACCATTTAAATTAGTTTTAAATGTGCATTTATGCGCTCTTTTTGTTTGTTTGTTTGTTTTTCCTTAATGTCTTGCTGCAGCATCGCTCACACAAGTACCTACACATAATCCCTGTTCGTATGCAACTCATTAACATAACATGCTCGGCTGATACTTCTTTTTTTTAAGTATAATTAAAGATAACATTAAACATTTAAGAACGATCACTAATTCTTAGGGAAAGAAGTGGGAGGAGCACAAGTTTCACCAGGAAAACAAACATGCTTAATAAAAATGCCAAGGATTGTGATACATGGTTGCAAAAAAATGTGTACAAAGGTAAATAATGATAATCCAGCTAACTAGTTTTTAACAATATATACCACATATATATCAAAAACATTATTCTTCTCTTGTCAAAGAAACTTTGACAAGATTTTAAAAAATGAATTTAAAAAATGTTTTTTCTTAGATGGTTTCCTAAACCATCTAAAAGTGTTAGCTGGGAAAGCACCAAAAACTTAATTGCCCACACACTCATTTATTTTTTTCTGGTCAGGTTTGGAAAAACAACAAGTAGAACATTAGTAGCATACAAACTGAACTAAATTGCACCTTTATCTATGTAGTACGTAAGAACATTTCAACGTTTTGTAAGTCCTGCTTGTAAGTCCATTACGTTACATTACATAACTTAAGGTCAAGATCAACTCAAGGTCCTTTGGCTTGCTTTCACAGTTTATCAGCAACAAATGGCACAAAATAAAAGAAAGAAAGTGAAAAGAAAGGAGTGATATATTGTAAATAACATCAAATTCACAAAGAATATGAGACCCTGCAACAGGTTTTACACATACATACGAAAATAAATACATGTAGAACTAACTTTAACATCAGATTAAGTACATACAACCAGGCACAACCACAAGGGGTAACTGCAAAACCATTAAAATGATTCATATTGTGTAATGATGATTGATCTATTTTGAGAACATATAAATTAATCTCTGTAATTAAGCATGAACTCTGCCTTACCAAAGCCACTACTCTTTGGTTTTTAGTTCAGCACCTCTGGACCTCACGGGTTCTATAAATGATGCACTTAACTTCTAGCTTATACTGTGAACCAAAGACTGGTTTGGGAAACCATTGCTCCATCGTTAAGTAATATATGATGCAAGTTAAGATGATCTTAAGAGGATCATTTGTTATGTTATGGGAAATTAATAGACCCACTAGGCCACAATGTTATCTTTAAACTATCAGGCTACAATTACACCCTGTGTCTGTTCTGGTTAAGTGGCTAGAACCTGAACAATCGACTTTCTTATTAACCACATCCAAACAGTTCCATCTCTTGCTTGTTTTTCTACACTTCCTGTCCTTTTCCCACCACATACCTCCGGCCTTCCAGCTCTAGCCTTGTGGCCATCTGAAGACAGATCTATCAAGGATAGATGCAAAATTGCCCTTTTAAAATTAAATATTTATGCCACACACCACAAGACTTAATTTTATTTAATAAATATAACAAAACAACCTCAGAGTCTCTGCAATTCAATCAATGTAAACAATCCAATGAATGTTGAATGAAAGTGATGTCATGGCAACCATGCATGTATACAGTATACAGATGATATATAGAAGACTGGCTGGTTGTCACTTTTCACTCTAGTGACTATTCCTCAGGATTCTTCAAGTTTCTATAAGTTTATTTACACCTTCAATCCTTGGCAGCTAAAATTCCACAGAACCTTTTTACTATTACTGCCTAGGAAACACAATACAGATCATACAGTATGATAGAGGCACTCCATCACTGACCTTCTCTCACCTTAGTGGACAGTAAAGCACAGTAATGATAAACCATAAGCTACTGTAGCTGTAAGCTCTCAATGTGTCTGCACCAACTAACTGACCACAAAGGCAAATGTACCTAAAGACTTTTTCAGGGAGGAAAAACTATTGGTATAATAAGCTATCTGATTTGATTAACAGTGAGGTAATACATATGCATACACCTGTTTATTGCTAAATGTGTATTTTCAATGGTAGCAGAACCAAACACATTTCCTTTTTTAGGTATTCAAATCTTAATTTAAACTCCCACTTGAACTGATTTAAATCTGTACACTGCTGCTGCAATCGCCATTTTGTGTTGTTGTAACACAAAGCGGGACTAATCTTGTTGTTTCTTAGAATGAGAAAGCTTGTTTAATCCTGTATAGCATCCTGAGGTAAAAGCACTAATTATAAGCTTTGAATAGATGCTAGGCAATTCAGTTTCCTTATGCATGAAGAACCATTTGTGAAAGGGTAGTAAAATTTGATTCATTTTCAGTGTGATTCTTTCAGTCAAATGTAATTTTTTATTAAATATTCCTTAAAAAAAGAGATAGTTCTGACTTTAAATTTGATTGGATGAGCCACACTTAAAGCCAATGTAATGGTGATTAACATGCATTCCAGAACATCCTATATTAATGTGCCAAGCTTTTGCTGTACATTGTTTGTCAATCATAAAACAGTCTTTAGTTAGCATAATGAAACTGTTTTGTTACACAATTCTTAACATCAATGGCAACTGTTGATGGAACATCGGTATCTTACCTACTGCTCAATCATAATTTCTTTATCATAATTATTAATCATATTGCTGCTGTTGTTATATTATACCAACAAGCCTCTCCAGTCTATGTTTACAGGTAAGTAAAATTATGGTAAAAATCACTGTATTGCACAGCCTCTCATGACTTATTGCTATATTAAACTGTTTATCTACATAAATGCTATTTTTGAAATGACCAGGTCGTAATTGCAGTCTAACTCCTGTAAGTGACCTATCTGAAGGTTGAGTTCAGACAGACTGAAGGTGATGGTTTAATCAGACATCACACACCGACTGCCTTAGGCTCAACAACACATGCATTAATTACAGCAAAGTCTGGAACCCCTGTAGTCTCACTTTTACACCTGGAGGAAAACTCTATACTCACTTAAACCTGCACTCCCACATACTAACACAGAATCTGTCTGTAAAGACTCAAGCACCTGTGCAATTAAACACAGAACCATGTGTGGGCTTGACACACTCCATGCTAGAATGACATTTTCAAGAAAGCGAGGCGTCTATTATTTATTCCTCAGAATTTAATGTAGTCAGACTTCAGTGATGTAACCCAATCAAAAGCCATTACTGCAGGGAACTGAAGGCTTTACAACTTCCCCATAGAGCTGCTCACCGTGGAAAGGACATTAATTTGTTTAATTAATACACACAAATAAACCTCCTTATTTTTTAGTAGCCATTTTACTATTTCCTGTAGCAAAGAGATTAAACAGAAATGGCTGGTATTTGCATCCAGATGCTGTAATGTCAATCACAAAAGCAATTTCACGGTGCAAAAATAATGTTAGAAACAATAAGTCGGGTTGAATTTCATTTCCCTGCTCCCTCGAGTTCATGAATTGTAATCTGCTAATTTAAAACATCAGAAAAAGTTCAATACAGAACAACAAACTTTTAAGGGATCTTCAAGAATTATTTGAATGACAAATGCTTCTACAATAAAAAAAAAACACATAGAACCCAAGTAAAATGAATAAATCAAAAACTGCCCAAACTATAGGGGGTCTGGGGATTTTAAACAACCTTGGTCTGTTCCAGGTAAGTAACATCTTAACAATTAAAATTAATGGGAGAGCTCTCTCAGATAGCAGGTATATTAGACCTCCCCCTTCCTGAAACCTTTGTTCTAGAAAGTTTCCTGAAGAACTGAAGAAACCCAATGAATGGTACTCTCATACAACCACTTATCAATTACAGTCAGAGAAACAGGAACCTGTCCACTTACAGGAAACTGTAATTGTGACGCTTTCCAAATGGTGTTCTGCAATTACCTTCATTTACCTGCACATTTCCCACTTTCTTCTATAGCATATTATAAGACATTTCCCAGAAATCAATTATGTGATTACCCAGAAGTCAATAGAAAATAAACATCAGAATTCAGCAGGGGGGAAGGTTACAGAAAATCATAAGTTAAATTAAGAGCCAGCTTGGACAGAAACACCTGGGAGCGGATGGTAACAAGATATGTTCCTATTTTAACTCGTTAGTGTTACAACATCTTAGAGTACTATGTCATGCAGAGAGGTTAGATGAGAGTCCCGGGTGTTTCGCAGCATATTGACTTTGAGTTAACATGCAGCAGGACATAAATGTGATTACATTTAGAAACACATTCACACTAACAAACACTTGCACCTTAAGGAAGTCATTGATACACATAAACAGGTGATATCTCTGAATAATTCTGAAGCAGTCATTCTCCACATGCAGAGATGCTGTACTGTGAAAATGAATGAGTAAACAGCTTCCTGATTTCAACTGGATTTAAGTCCATCTTAAAAAACAAACAAAAGTCAAACAAACTGAATGATTTATTTATAATTAAAGCAGCTATAAATCATTAATATTGTTTGACTGAGTCCATTGTATAATCCAGCTCTAAAACACACTCTTTCATTAAATCAGTGCAATACTCTCAAAGATGAAAAGAAAACACAGAATATGAGAACAGCTTGGAAATACAAAAGAGCAAGTCAGTAACTAGGATTATTTCACATACTTGAAATGGCTGCAAATTTCATTTCAGCTTGGCAGGTGTGAAAGCTCTTTATCATTTCAGAATATTTTCTGGGTCATCTTAGAGCAGCTGTCTACATGTCACATGTAAACCTGACTCACGCAGAGCGTGTGAACACAATATCTATCGCACTAACTGTCTGATATGAATCCCAGCTTCCCTCTTTGTTATAGAACAACACATATTACTAGTTCATAGCAATTTTCTGAAAGTGAATATTATTCTAACGTCATCACATATCATAGAACTGATCATAAAATGATCAGCAGATCAAAACACTACTTCTTCATATAAAGACCAAAAACACATTTGCAGTCAAAGCAATTTGTTGCTTTGTGTTTTTCAATACTGGAAACGTCAATCAGGGCCTGAATGGGGGAGGGGGGCTTGAATGGGGGTCAATTTTTGTGTTATATACTTTAAGATAAAAATGAGAGGTGCATAAAGTCAGAATGAGAAATAAATAGAAGTAGTTTAGAATGTTTAGAATGGAAAATAGGTTTTAATGATGTGTTGTAAAACAAATGATGCAGGTGCAACAAACTCAAAGTGTCAAAGGACAGAAGTCCTCACGCTCTTGAAATATGTCTCATTTCTGTCCGTCAGTTTGTTCTTACACCTTCAAATTCTCTTTATTTCTTTTCATCTTCATACATTCATTCTCTCTATCTCTCTCTGAGGGGCTGAATAAGTGTTGGTTTGAGACTCACAACTTCTTTAACAAACTTTACAAAACATTCACAATCCACTTAAACTGGAGTTAAAACAGGCAGCATTCACACACATACACACTTAGAGGCTACAGAAGTAGATTCTTATACAACTCCCACACAACGCCAATTAAATGTCAATATTCAAAGCAAAGGGCACATGCCAATATTAAAGCTTATCAGTCTGACTGAAGCAGAGAGGGAGGAGAAAACCAGAACAAACGTGCCAAGGAGAGAGAAAGAGAGAGAAAGAGAGCAAGTGAGAGAGAGAGAGAAAGAGAGGGGGGAAGTCATTAATGACACAGTGGAACATTGCAGCCCCCAGCTTTGCTCTCTAATTATATTTGGCTCTATGTAACATTCTGGAATTACTAGTGCTGCATTTCTAGCTTCCAAGTAGCTTTTAGAGAGCCCACAGACTATCAGCTATATCTCATGCTCATTTATTCTCATGTTCTCTCACTATCTCCCTTTTATTTTGTGCCATCCACACTCGCTTGCCAAGCTCTAAAACAAACATTAAACCACTGTCAAGCCTCCGCAAATTGCTGCAAGTTTCGTGGAACATAACAGGGCAGGTTGAAATCTCAGCCCAAGAGCACTGTGGGTAATGGCCATTAGTATGTGTGATAAATAAAATAAAAATGAATTAATTAGTAAAAACTGAATAAATAAATAAGTGGAAGAATAAATTAATACAAAACCTGAAAATGAATTCAGAAATGAATAAATAAAAGAGTTACATAGAAAGTTAATTAAAACCCATGACCTTGGTGTTGCTACCACAGGACCTACAGGAACTATTGGTCATATAGTAGCTTTCATTCGCTTGTTGTGTTTGAAGCCTCAGAACATGAAGCACTTGATCTTCTGTCAAGTGTGCAAACTGGTGTTGAGATTTGATAACCTCAGCAGGTCTCACAAGTGGAGATTTGATTTGAAAATTCGATAACTGTGTTTCTACTTTAAACATACACATCAAAAATGCAGAAGAATCTGGCAGAGATTTGATCTTGTGGTCCTTCAGTACAGTGATGAAAACACAGGTAGTTCAGACATTTTGGCTATTACATCAATCCCTTTAAGCAACGGAGATGAGGTCACCTCTCTTTAATATTATGCAGCCCAGGCACAGACACTAAGGCTGAAGGGACAATAGAGCCTGGAGCTCAGACTATCCTTGAGGGGGGATGTCAGAGTCAGGACAGATTCCGAATAGGGAATGAAATGCTATTGTTTGCACCTGACTAGACTTATGATGGAAGATGACTGGACTTTTGCACACACACACACACAAATGTCAATATAAAAAAATGCATACAGTGGCTACAAAGATTTTGGGCACTTTAGTCACATCCTACAATATATGAATGCCATTGTAGACAATAAATAAGATAATAGAAAATATAAAGTAGAAGTGGTATATAGCAAATGATGCTTGATCTTTACACAGTATTACTCTTTTCTTTGTTGTTACTTTAACCAACGGGTCTGAAAGGTATGAACATGTATGGAGTCAGCTTCCCTTAAAGGTGCAGTAAACCATTTCTGAAATAGGTTTTTGAAAAGTGTACCGAGCACAAAAACATTGCCAATAAAGGGTGTGTCTACTAATGAGGGGAAGGAGAGAGAGCTCAGTGTACAAGACAGATATTACAATTACGCATTTGGCAGACACCTTTATCCAAAGCAATTCACAGTACATTTAAGGTATATATTTTATAAGTATGTGTATTCCCTGGGAATCGAACCCACAACAGGAACACATGAACAGCAACAGAAACAGAGAGATGGCAGATTACAAACAAAAGAGGAAAATGTTAGTGGAATACCATTCAAAAGAAGTGTTACAATTAGATATATGGGTGAAATCCTTTTGGGGTAAATATCAACAGTGTTTACCAGAAATCGCTTATTGCATCTTTAAGTTCACACAGGTATCCTGCACAATAACCATGGATATAGTTACATTAACTATAGACATGTTCCACTAACATTTGACAATCAGAAAGTGGCTTTAATACTTTTGATTTTGTCTTCATTTTAAATAGTATATGAATGATTTGCTATAAAAATACATTTTCACATTCGACAAAAGCTTTTATCCAAAGCAACTTATATATATGTATATGCAAGGTATACAAATCATCAGTACATGCGTTCCCTGGGAATCAAACCCATAACCTTTGCACTGTGAGCGCAATGCTCAAAAAGTGCCATCTTTCTGTAAAGCAAATGCCACTTGGTTTGAATTCTTATTTAATGCAAAAACATTCATGCATTTTTACTTTGTGGAGGCAAATATCCAGCTTATTTGGAGTTTAGCAGTCAAGATATATTCTATCTTCAGTTTGTTTTCCTCTAAAGTCTCTCTTGTTTTTGATGAAGAATAATATACGTTTTATTAGCTAGTAAAGGCAGTGTTTTCTTCAAGAGAGCAATGAAAGCTGTAGTGTAGAGCAAATGTTATAGAGTCCTTTTAAAGTCAGCAGCCCTCTTAGTAACGCCTCTGGGCAGCTGTTTTCAGTCATGCAGCTCAAAACTATATAAATGGAGAAAGACAGAACTCTTCACAGCTGCTTGCCAAGCTTATGGTTTAATAACATATATAAAATCAATCAATAAAATCTGACATGCTATCATAATGTTCTAATAAAATTCAGACAGAAAAATTGGCTAATTCACAAAGCAAAAAAAAAAAGGTGATGCATTTATCGGGTGATTAGCACACATGTCCCATACAAACTTATGTGGGTGCTCATGTGGGGTATGCTGGTTTGAATCTGACATGTGTCATGGATTCAGACTTGTTCTCTTGTTCTTATGTCATCTTTTACACACACAGATATGACTTTCATTGCTTTAAATATTACACTAATGTCAATGTCTGTTAGTCATGTTCTAACTAAGTGCAATGAATTAATGTACAGCATGTGGATAATATGCATTATGCCAGAAAGAGACTAATACATTTAATTTAAAGGACAGATTCATGCACAGCAAATGTATTCACCTGGAATGTTCTGCATGGTAACAGGGGAATAAAAGAAGGATTTCACAAAGTGAACCCCTGCAAAAAAGACACATGTATTTCACATGTGCAAAAACACACAGGATCACACATGCTAAACATGTCTCCACATGTTTCACATGGGATTCCCCATGGAATGTTCCAAAACCACACATTTCACATTTGATCACAAGTCTTTTTGCACATGTGAGTCTTTTCTGTAAGAGAAGAAAAGAGAAAATACCTGTTCAACATTTTCAGAACAATATCAAAAGGCAGGTAAAACACAGCAAGTGTCAGAGACAGAGCAACATAAAGGGAATGCCAGAGACAAGCGATGGGGGAGAATATTCCGGAAGGTACAAGCAGAACAATAGCATGGAATTCTGAGCCCTCTGACTTTATATTGCTCCGGGGTGCATAAATAAACTACTGTTGTTTTCATTCCAGTAGATACAGACAAACGTTTATCACACTATTTAATTCAAATATCAACATGACTTGATTGGAGACATGCATCCTCATTTCTGATATTCAAAGCAACAAACCAAATATATACTGTATATGAATGATTTATGCTAAATGTCGAGGGTGACAATGACGTTTTTGATGAGGATATGTGCTTCTGAACATTCTAAATGCAATAAGAGCTATCAGATACAGGAAGAGGAATCTTTGAGACTCTGACATCATACATGGATTAGACTAAAGAGAGTGCTCACAAATCAATAATATTCATCTAACTGCATGCTATCCAATCAGGGCTTCTAATCAGTACAGTCATTTCATCAGAATCTTAGGTGATGTGCCTACCTTAGCATCAATCATCTAAAGAGCTCTTACTGCTAAAGCATCAGCATCTCTACCCATGACCACCTGGAGGCAAGCCCACCAATGCTCAGAGAACACTGAGGAAACACTTGGGCTCACTTGAACTACAGAAGTGGCAGCAAGAGTGTCATCCATGCCTATAAATGAGTGGGTTGCATAGAACGGTGAAGTTTTGGCATGTCAGGGCAGAGCATGAGGTCCAGTGTCTGGAGTGTTCATCTGCCACAGCATTGCTGCAGACAAACAAGATAAAATTCACAGTTTTGACAATATCCTGAAGCTTCCCAGATATGTGAGTTTGAAAGCACAAAGAGCCATACTGTACAATAGCTTTGTGTGATGAGCACAAAGCTCTTGTGACTCCAGAACACTTGGAATTTAGTTATATAGACAGTTTTACAGCATTTCTACTGTGCTTCTTTTGTTGTTTTAGAGCTTGGCAGCCCATATGCCCATTCACTTTCATTATAGGCCAGAACATTGATAAGCATTTCTCCTTCTACATTCTTTCATGTTGCACAGAAAGACAGACATGCAGGTCTGGAACAACATGAGGGCAGAAACTCTCAAGTGGCTGGTTTCTTAAGTGCAATAGGACTTAGAATTAGGGGAGATTTTTAACATTTGAATATGCAACTCCAGATAGCTAGACAGCTCTGAAGTTCCATGAATATTTAAAAAATGATCCATCTCCATAATCAGCAAACACATCAGGCTTAATGTGTTTATTAGGCTTTTTGTGCTTAGTGTATACTGCATAGACTGCTAAAAGCCCTATAGAAGAGTATGCCATAGTTGGTTAATTGTTAAAACGTTTATAGTTTTGAAATGAGCCAGTTTGAGCTTTGTCACCTGCACACATGGCCGCTGCACCCTGGAACATCAGAAGACAGTGACACACCTCTGCCTTTTCTGACCCAGACAAAAGAAAATCTCTAAGTGAACTGATGACCTTTAGCTCAGATAACACAGAGTTAGTGAATCAAACCTACGCTGCAAGACATCACAATCCACATTGTGCAGTGATGCTATTTAAAACACTGCTGAGACTCAAGCACACAGAGGCTTTTGTATGTTTATTTACATGTACGCATTTGGCAATTCCTTTATTCAATGCAACTTACAGTGCATTCAGTATTTTTGCTTGTTCCCTTGGAACTGAATCTACGATTTTGCTGTTAGTGGCATCACACCACCATCTAAGCTACAGTAATATTTATCATTTTAAGCATTCAACATCTCCATAAAATACACTGAACTGAAAGACCTAGACTTATATCCCATCATACACCACTGACACGCTCAACATCCAGTATAAAACACATGTGGGACACAGTCTCACTTATTAAAGGGACAACAAGGGTTAAAATCTGCTAAGAATATATTTGACTTGCAAACTAGTGGGAATAGCATACTCAAATTGCTTGTTTATTTCCCCTAAGTTTATGTTCAAAGTAGGGCAAGTTTACTTCAGCTTAATCATGCATGCAGGAGAGTGAAAAAAGCAAATAGCATTATGGATGCAGTGAATTGAGTTTGTAGAGGATGTGAAGGTGTTAATGAGGGCCGTCAGTGCTCTGTGTGAAGATGCTGTTTCAGTGAGGTTATCACTCTTGTATGGAAACAAGTGAATGTAGCTTTTAGCTGCAGGTGTGAAAACATCATTCCATGTGCCAGAAAAATAAACTAACCCTGTCAGAAAGAGTCACTCACACAACATCAGCCACGCACAAACACATCACCTCGCTATTCAAATTAAAAGAATGAAAATCTACTGTTTTATAAATTAAGCAAATTAAAGTGGCTACATACTAAACCAAATGTAAACTGAGTACATAGTTCAGAATTTAAATACAGATTGGATTGACTATGTTTTATACAGTGTACAATGCTGATAAATACACACTTGTAACCACATAGTCTGTAATAATATGGCAAGGCTGCTACAGTGCAGTATATTGCCTGGTAACCATAAACAGCCTAACGGACAATAAAAAAAAAAATTTATTGCCACACACACAGTGAGTTATTCATGTACACACACCCACACAGACAATCCAAAACAAAAGGCTGTCTGAAGGTGCTGACACGCGTAGTTCACAATTACAGTGATTTACAGTAGCAATTTGACAAGCTCAATGAGAGTGAAAGAAACAGTTGCTTTTATATTATAAGAGCATTGTCAATCACTCATGCAGGATCAAAAGACTCACTCTCATCCAAATGATTTATCTGAAATCAGTTAACTGCAAACAAAACCTCACAGCTCAATAATCAGCTCATTTTTTACTAACATCTCTCTCTCGCTCATTGTCTCTGTGAGTTTCATATTGATATTCATATTGTCTCATTTAAAGAATTATTATCTTGACGTATTTAGTTAAAATGTGCACAATAATGTGAAAATGCCACAAACAGCTGTAGAAAAGCCACACACACACAGACACACATGCAGGAATTCCTTATTTGGTCATGTAGTTTCTCCTTGACTTTTTAAAGTGAGATTGATTATTATTAGCATGATTATCAGTACAGACCTTCTGGAAAAATGTCCATAAAGATTGTAGGATAATTCAGATAAATTGGACTCTTGGGTAATTGGGTCAGATACTGTAAGTTGTGATAGTCCTTTAAAATTAAACAGCCAAGCCCTTTAGATTATCTTAAACTTTGCCACTGTGCTTAACATGCAGCAAGTAATTTAACTGGTCTGAGTTTGTTAAGGTGGACAGAGCAATTTCTTTTACAGAAGCTAAAAACAATTCTAAACAAAGCTAAAAAGGACTTTGCCCTGACATGCTATTGCTAAATTTTAAAATACTGACTTTGCATTGTAGCCTAAACAGAAAGGCTGTTTAATTGCTGGTTTGTTATAGCAGAAATGAGTAAATAAAATGGGCCCCTTCAAGCTAGGAAAATGTTTTAAAAGATATTTTTGGATCTTTTCTGACATTTTTGAAACTGATGAAACTGATGCAACGTACTCTGCATGTGCATAATGCAGCATGTATGGCTGTGTTGTTTCTCTGCCTGAGAATAATATGTGACTGTAAAATAAAGATACTGTGGAGAGAAAAGGAATTAATAGGAATAGAGGTGACAAGTGGCAAGACTGCTGATAAATGCAACAAACAAGCTCAACTCAACTCTCTTACACATACACACTTTCACTCTTTATCTGGCTTTCCACTCCCTTAACACAGAATGGTCAGAATAAGTCCAATTAGTTATAGTGTGCACTGTAGAAAATTATTAAAACAAGTGCATGCTGTTGGATTTCTTTTAACCCAAATGTATTTATTGCCACCATAACACCTCAAGACACCCCCTATAAGTATATTCAGATTAGTGGTTAACCAATACAAATTCTCACAAGTTCTCAAACTTTTACATTTGGACAACCCTCATCCTGAATATTAGATGACATTCATGATTATATATGCAGCACAGGCTTCATATAAAGTCAAAATGAGTAGTTTAATTAGTTTGGTACCTTTAGAAGCACTAAAATATGCACCTTCTATCAAACCATAATTATGGGAGTTAAACACCAGAGTGAATAATAATGGCTGTTTCAGTAGATTACATGTACATTCTCCAGCAGTTGAAGGGAGTTGCTCTTTTCATGTTTGTGTTAGCTAGGTCAGTTAAAAATAGCACTGTTCACTGGTGGGACTAATGTCTGGAAATGTGATGCAGAAAGGGACCAAATTAAATGTGTGTGTCTTAGTTTGTATGTGTTCACAAAAATCATGTTGATGTGTATCTCACCCCAAAAAACAATTTCTCACTCTACATGAAAAAACATCTTTCTAAATGATAATGTATAGCACAGTGTTCCGCAATGATTATTTCCTCATCCTTTGCTCTTTTCTTCCCATTTCCTCTCTGTTTTTCTACTTCACATCTCTCTCTAAACACACAATCCATCCAAAGGGGTTGCTTAGCAACTTCCATTTATACAGACAATTCCCATACTCTTTCCCCCCACTCTCTCTCTTTCCCCTTCTCCTCTGAAAAAAATCCCTCAGCCCTGTTTTTATTTTTGGGCAATTTCCTTTTCTCTATCTCAGTCCATTTCTCGTCATTCTTATGTGACACACTAACTTTACCTTAACTTAACCCCAACGCTTCTGTCCTAATCCTCTGCTATGTTTCCTTTCTGTTTCCTTCTGAGACACTTCTTGAGCCCTTACTTTGTGCCTGTCCTTCCTGTTTTCTCTCTATTATCAAGAGAACAACAGTGTGGAAATGCTTTTCCCTTCCCAACACACAGCGTCCTCTGACCAGTTCCTGAGTACCGCATTTCAAATGTATCTCTACTTGACATCCTCTCCTGTAGTTCATGATGTGTCTTTCGACATATCTTTTTTCATCTATTGCTTTTTTCTCTCTGCTCTCGGCATCTTCACATGCTTGTTTGTGTGAAAACAATAATCTCCTGACAGGTGAAGGATGTTAATATCTGCTGTAGTGTGCCTGAGCACAGAAGAGCACACGCTCTCTCTCTCTCACACACACACTCACACACAGTTATTTTGTTCTACTTGGAAAGCTATCGGCAACCTCAGAGTAACCTTGCTCCTATATGGATAAAATATTCATCTAACTGTGATCTTTGAAGGCTCTCACATGAATGGAGAAGAATGATTTCTACGTGCACAGCAGTGAGCAGAAAATGCATTTGTTCTAGTGAAGATCATATATTTTGTACATGTGTGTGTAAATCTGCTTTATTGGCATATAATGTTGTAATCCATCATATACTGTATGAAGCACGCACAGGCATAAATGCATAATTCATGCATACACACACACTTCTTTATTCTATCATAGTGAGGACTTTCCATTGACCTCTGTTGTTTTTATACTGAACTAATGATTTTTCTATCTTCTAACCCTACAATAAAACCTTTCTGCATTTTTATACATTGATTAAGACACTAAGTTGGTTTATTTATTAAGCCATTTTCCTTATTTGGACAAGCTGAGTCAGGTTCCTCTGAAGAGTTTTCCTCTACCACAGTCCCCTTTGACTTGCTCACTGGGGGCTTAAGCCATTAAAGCAGGATTTTCTATAAAGCTGCTTTTAAAATAGATGTATTGTGTAAAATCGCTGTACAAATAAATTGACTTGACCTGACCAGTGGCTGGTCCATACAATGTAGGTCATTTCAAGATTTACTATCCTCGTGGAGACATTTGGTCTCCACAACATAGGGAAAACACACACACAAACACACACTTACACATATATAAAAAGTCATTTATGATTAGGCAGCTCTAATTACTGCTTTGTTGGTTTCTGCTCGCCATTGTACAACAGAGGAAGTGTGCATACTTATTGGCATATGTGTGTGCTTGTGTCAAACTGAACTTGTCCTCTTCACTGATTAACTGGGGAATTGTGGGTGATCTGGCATCCTGTACAATTAATGAATTGAATTATAAATTAACACTGGACACAATTATACCCATAACACATTCAGCTGACTGTTTCTACGTTTTTGTCTGTGCGTGTGCCTGTGTGTAGGTGCATGTGTTGTTCGGGAGCTATGCCAATTTAATTGTAAAGGCAATGGATAAAACAGATCTAAAAAACTGCTCTGATCCATTCACCAAGAATGCAAAAAAAATCACAGTTATGTAACATTTATTACACCACCACCCCACCAACCCCCCACCCACAAAACAAAACCCTTGCATATACACATGCACAAATATACATATAAATATATGCTCGGCTAGTGTGCTTTCATTATTTGGGAAACAGATAGAACTACAGACAAAAGGGCTGTGTTCTTCCTACAGCAAACACAAGCACATTAAGTGCAGTGTACATTTCTCAGGCCATATTATGGCACCAGCACCATCCTGAACCACTGAAACAAGGCAGGCACGATTCATGGAGTCACACTGTTGATGCCACATTCTTACTCTGCCAGCTGCATGTGACAGTGGAAATCAAGTGCTGCCAGACCAGACCAATTTTATACTGTCCATTTTTGGTGAGCCACCAGATTCTCATTTTCCTCTTTTCAGCTGACAGGAGAGAAACTCAGTGTGGTGTTGCTGCAGCAGCCCGTCTGACTTCAAGGTCTGATGTATTTGAGTTTGGAAATGCTCTTTACTATGGCACTGTTCTAACTTGTGGTTATTTCAGTAACTGTTGCTATCCTGTCAGCTTGAAGTGGTCTGACTGTTTTTTCCTGACCTCTTTCATTAACAAGCTGCTTTCACACACAGAACTGCCTCTCACATGCTGTTTTCACACCATCTCTGTATCTCTGTTAAACGTGACAATTCCAGGAGATCAGCATTTTTTGATATACTCATGCCAGCCTAACTCATATACCAACACTCATTTTATGATAAAAGTCACAAGATACACTTTGAAAATTTGATGTGAAGCAAGGGGTCTGGCTGGTCAGCATGACTACCAGCTGACAAATGAAATGGAACATTTGTAATGCGAACATTCTAGTAATCATGTCTGGTTCATTTCAGAATAAAGGAAAAAAATAATTTTCAGCTTTTCAAATATAAAGTCGATGTTTTGAGTCTCTGAAATGTCACTCAAGTGTCTCCTCAGGAGAGATGAGAGGCAAACACAGTTGCATAACTCTCCCTGAGCACATGTATGTCTGCAGAAACCCCATATGCCTTCAGAGAGAGAGAGAGAGAGAGAGAGAGAGAGAGAGAGAGAGAGAGAGAGAGAGAGAGAGAGAGAGGGATAGAAAGGGAAAGAGAGACAGATATTTAGATCAGAATGTGCTGTGGATGAGAGTGATAAGCCTCTTCTTTCATCACACATCTATCCTTCTAAAAGCCCTTCCTCTTGCAGTTAAGTTCTCTTACACTGAAGAAATGCCCGAATTAAACTGTTTCCTGAACCTGACTTTCATGTCTCCCAAAAATGTTTTGATCTGGATTCAGGAAACTAAACAGTTCTGTTATGAAAACTGAGAACTGACTCAAACAGCAACTTGTGTATCTTTAGATGAAACATCTCACACTCATACAAACCTGCCAAATCACCAAATCAACCACCAAATCAACCACCAAATCAACCACCAAATCAAGCTCTGATGATGACACAGTTTATCCATTTTTGGCCAGACTCCCAGATGACAATGATGACATGCATTTCATGTTGATACTGACACTTTCAGTTCTGCTAACTCTTACAAATCTGTGTTGATGAAGAGGTACAATAGTTTTCAACTCCTCATTCGACTGCAAACAGTTAATCTTGTCTATCAGTAAATCAGTTGGAGTAGTTGTTTCCAAAAATGACTATTTATTCATTGTAGGCCTATTTAAACCAAATAAAAAAAATCTAACCTGCTTTTTTGGTTGGTTTTAAAAAAATCAGACTATGTAACAGAAAAGCTTCCTTGAGGTGCATGATTTGTTCAACTTCCTGAAAGCTGAATTGTACATTTTTTTGGAACGGAAAAAATACCAAAAGGGAAATTACAATAATCAAGTAAATCAAAGTTATTTTTTCAGCATTATTTACTTTATCTAAGAATACTTTTCTACATTAGCTTGATTTATAAGTACCTCAACAGTAAAATCTTTAGAGATATGGAAATATAAATTTAAACTATAAATGTCTGTGAAACAGCTGTTCTCTGGACTGATTTCAGTCCTACAGCAACAGGGGAAATTTTTTATAAGTATGAATTCATAATGAGAGATAATTTGTCATAAATGATTAAAAGAAAATAAGACATAATCAAAGTGTAAAAGATACTGAGACAAGATAAAAGGGAAGCATAATTTCTAATTTATACCCTCATAGCTACTGATGTTTAATCATTCTGAGTGTCTCCTAAAAACATAAAACAAACACAAACTCAATTTGGATTTGTGACCTTCGAGCCCTGTCTGTTGCTAAGGTGATAACTGCCGGGTCATCTGGGAAATGTAGTTCTAGTGTCAGCATCCTTTGGTGCACTTTCATTACAAGCAGCCCAAATCAGATTTAGCGTGCTGGCACTGTTTCTGGAGTCCACTGGCTGTGCTCGCTGCAGTATCATGTGTATTCATGAGTTTAGAAAAGCAATTATCTCTTGGCAAGTTTGGATTATATTATCTGCAACACCCACAGGCAACAATATATGTGTGCGCGTGTGAGAGAGAGTGAGATTCTATGCACATGTATATGAATTATTGAGCAATAATAAGAAGTTTGAGCTCAAAATCTATGATGGTCATGATAGTTTAATGTTGTGAGGTCTGAAAGATCATTTAGATTCATTATTAAATGCAGCAGTGATTATCATTGCTTGTTGAGCATACTCTTTTATATAAGAGCACAGATGTACAGTGGCTTCCAAACATATGTAGTGTCTGGCATGACCCAATATCTGGATCATGTATGGATCATAAAATACCCCTTTTGACTTAAGACATACAAACCTAGTGTGGGGGCTTGAAAGACCCCAGAGAGGCTCCAGAGAGTCTGGAGGCAAACCTCCCCTCCAGATTGCTATCAGCAACCTCTGATACCAGGACAGTTTATGACACCCTGCACAAGCTTCAAAAGAATTCCCTGGGCACCACATGGTGGCCCAAGAAAGAACACTTCTATCCAAAGGAAGAACCCTTTCTAACTTACAACTAAACAGTCCTAAACTGTATAGAGTTGTATACATTTCCATGGTATGCTGGCTACAAAACTATGTATCTTTACTGTAACTCTGTAGATAGGTATGCAAGTTTGAATTGATGTTTTGTTTGCATTCATGCATTAGGATGAATCACAACTTAATGTAGTTCAAACTCTGTCATATTTAATATCTAACAGATCGTCTTCTAATTTCTTATCAGACTATGTATGCTGTGTAATCATAACAGGTATGATAGTCTTTCTACATGTTACATGTTCCCTTATGTGTTACATGTTCCCCTGTAGTGTAGTTTAATAAACACCCATGTGTATCCACTCTTGATTGTTGCTGCGTTTAATGCTCACAAATAAGGTCACTTAAACTGTGTTCAATCTTTCTACCTGCTCTAAAGTCCTGTTAAAGCAGAGAAGTGTTGTTTTCAAGGCCAGACAAATAATGTTTCTTAGATTCAATAAGACTGCATATGCACCCGCTGGACAAATGCAAAAGCTGATTATTGGAATCATCCCTGCTGATCAGGTACTACAAAATATGTATATTTAATGACGATTAATTATATACTAATTCTGCTGATCTTTGCTACATGCTCTACAAGAGTGTTAAATCAATGTATTACATTGATTAACAATTCCCTAAATCATTGATCCTGATTAATTATTAATAATTGTAGATATGCATTTTTATGTGTGTATATGTATGTATATGTATGTGTATGTATATATATATATATATGTGTGTGTGTGTGTGTGTGTGTGTGTGTGTGTGTGTGTGTGTGTGTGTGTGTGTGTGTGTATGTATATATGTATGTGTATATGTTTCCCTTACACAGGAAATGGTGGAGAACATATTAACATTAATTTTGAGTAAACTTGTTCATATATGACATATCTATCGTTGAACAAGCCTCACTATTAATTTCCCTTAAACACAATTCCTTTTTTAAATTTAATATATAATATAAATGTATAGGTATGTCCTCTTTTTAACGAACAATAGAGCTGGCATTGACTTCCCAAGTTTATAAAACCTGATTCTGTTATCTTACCATGATTTGATGTCCCACACATCATCTTGTGTGCTTCAGTTGAAGCAAGAAAATCTGACCTTTTGTGCAACAGTCAACATGGTCAATGCCACATACTTATCTGATTAGTGACCCTGAAGAGAGCAGAATCCTAAATAATGGCAGCAGAACTATTCGTACTTGTAAATGTAGCTTTGTAGACTAGGCTTGTTGATTCGTAGGGCAAAATGTTAAATGCTCTCTCTCTCTTTGTAAGTCGCTTTGGATAAATTAATAAATTTGCAAAATAAATAAATGTACATATTGCTTATTATTTTTTCTTTTCTAAGTTTCTTTTCAATATTTTGATTATTTCCAGGTTTAAATCAAATTTTTGTATGATTGATTTTCAATGCAATATACAGAATACAGAAACATATATGTTGATGTAGATTTCACATCTGACTGTGAAACTGTGATATTGTGTGAGAAAGATCTATCAGTCAGTGTGCAGATGCAGTCTGCTCCAGATATGTGCTGTAGCTGGTGATTTATGCAATGTGCACACAAAAATATCAGACAAATGAGAAAGTGAGTAAGCAAAGTGAATAAGAGAGAGAGTGAGGGGGAGAGAGAGAGAGTGAGAGAGAGGGAAAGTGAGTGGATGGTAATGAGCCAGTGCGGATGGTGTCAGACTATGATGGACAGGGGAACAGTCAGAAAGAATGGAAATGGATGCATTACACACACACATATCTACACAACAAACTGATAATGCAGAAATATATATGCATATATTGATCCTATTTTCACATTATGCACATAGGAGCATTGAAATTTGGTCATATTGTTATATATAGCAGTAACTCATGCAGAAAGACATACCATAAGTCTACATCCGGTCAGAAACAGATGACATCTTTCAGTGCTGTTTGGAGTGCAGATGAATGCTGAGGGTGAGTTTGGTTGATCCCACTCAACAACTAGCTGTCTGACTCATGTATGATAGAAGCATGTGCTTTGTGGGTAATTTCTTGCTGTCAATCACGAGTGTTAGGGCTATTATCCTCTCTCAGGTTACAAAAAATGTAAGAAAACAGTATTTTGTAATCAGAGAGTGAAACATAGCCTGTATTCTGAACACAGACTGAAGAGGGTAAAAGCAGCAGGACTGTCACAAAATGGCAAAAAGGTTGGAACAAAAAAAAAGAACAAGTATTTAATCATTCAACACAAACTCCTGATATTCACTGTTATTATTTGTTTTCCGATCACATGCATTACTCATAAATCAGAGATGGAAGACTTAGGTTACTTCATACAGGCAGTATTCATTCCACTTCTGTCTGTTTATATATGTACAGAGCAATTTGAGTCACACCTGTTATGGCTGAGTAAAAATAGCTGAAAAGTGAATAGGATTAGGATTGTCCATCCCAAACACAGATGGGGTAAATGCAGTTTTATTTACACACACTAGAAGGGGCACAAACAACATTTTACCCTACAACAATGCTTACTTTACAATGCTAACTCGCAACAAATATAATTGTGCAAAGAAATTTAACATAAAATAGACTTGGTCCCTGCTGACACCCCTGATATATACACATACACACACACGTACACTCACTACACTGAGAACATGTACAAGTGAGAACTATAGCATGCAGGAATGACTAAACACACACGCACTCAGCATATGAACATATCAGACATTTGACCACCTGATGCAACATGTGGCTTTAAACAAACAGACACACACCAGGCTGTCAGACAGCACTAAAGGAACACAATGACACACACTGAGCTACATTCATACATATGGCAAGGGAAGCAACATCTTTCACCATCTCTGTGTCAGTGTGTGTCTGTGAGGTTTGGCTCTAATGACAGTTCATTTCCCCAGTGAGGCAGGAATATTCATCATATTTCATCAGAGCTTACTGAGTCTCTCAGCAAATAAAAGTAAGATAGCAAGAGAAAACAGAACGAGTGGTAGATGAAAGGAAATATATTTAGACAAAACGCGGTAAACAAAAGCAAAGAATGCATTTGCCTGCGCTCTGTTGTTCTCTGTTACACTGAGGTAAAATCATTAGAAATGTTTGTGTTCTCTGGAACTATTCTGAGAATGTGTGAAGATCTCACAGTGAATCTGTAAAACTCTGATACAGTGAATCAATTTGGCACACACACTCACACACACACATACACACACACACACACACACATTAACAAACAGATGGAAGAATGCAGACACAGTTACATTGCTGTGAGGCAGAAAGCCAAGCTGACAACAGCAAAATATGCCCACCGGTCCTTCTGTCACTGTAAGAACCTAAAACCACACATACAACTCTATTAGCCAGAGACACACACACCTACACACACAATTCTTATAGCCAGAGACCCACACACAACACACTCTCATTCAAACAGTCATGACAATACACATACTTGACTGAGGACCAGATCTCAGTATCATTCATTCATACATTCATTTATTCATTCATTCAGTCTGTCAATTATTTGTTGTTACACAAGAAATATAAATATATATCCTGTACACAATTATTTGTACAGTAAGACAGACAGACAGGCAGGCTGTTTTATCTCTTTAAACCTCCTCTTTTAAAAGGATAAGAGGATGTTGTGTGCTGAATGGCTGCTTACCTGACAGAGCAGCAGGATGGAGTATATATATTGAGCTGTGTGTCATTCAGAGACAGAGACTGATTAGCTGCTACAGTGCTGTAATAGAAGACATTATTGTGAAGAAATAAAGTGGGGTATCTGTATCTGTAGAGAGCCCTTCAACTAACTCAAGCAAACCTTAACTATCCAATTCCCTAAAAACAAGAGTCACAACAGAAGGAACCCCCAAAATTGCTTCTTGTTTACCATGAATTCTTTGACAGTTTGACTCAAATACTTTCAGAGACACAATGCAGAACACAATAAGCCACCATACTGACTTTGGTGAGTAGAAGATGATTATATTTAAGCTTAAATGAAGTAACAGTTAACAACCTCTTTGATGTTATGTGGTATGATAATAAATGCGTCAATCTGTCTACAGTTCAATCTGTTACACCCAGTAAATGGGTGGATTGCTTGTGGTTTACTTACATTTTCCATTTTACATAGTTATAGTTTTCAATTTGCTTTGTATTCAGTTTGCAAACAAATTTAAAACCATTTTCAAAAGGTTATGCTGCAAAACAGCTGAAAGCTGCATGTGGAGAGAAAGAGAAAACACAATTTGACAATAGGGTTGGTGAAAAAATCAATATAAAAGTATTTTAATATTTACTCCATACTCCCATTGATGTTTTTAGTTTTAGTTAGTTTCCTTTTTTCACACACATGTTTTAAGAAAAGGAGATGTAACCCCATCAAAGCAAGTCTACAGGTACTGTAAGAATGAATGTATGCAAAGCATTCACTGTCCAAATTGCACAAGTCTAAATACAAGTGAAAGAAAAGTAGATTGCAATATTATAATACATATATGTGAAATAATATTATATCACCAGAGCCTTGCTGATTCTTCAATATACTTCCTATATACAATAGAACCAAACAAAACCATATTCATGAATATACACCATGCTTCATAACATACTTGTACCAATACTGTTTATAAGTCAAGACCCCCTTGCCAATTTCTGTGCAGACAATCTACACTGATACGTACATTGAAATGTAAGGTGCATGTGATGTGGTTTAGTTAACCTTATACTGGGAACAAATTTGTACCCGAAAGTAAGCAAAACCTAATAAATCTGAGCAAAACCTCCTATTGGAGATGCCCTAATTTGTAAAAATGCTATAAAAATATAGTAAATAAAGATTTATTTGTAAAAATGCAGAAAGTTTGTGGGTGGGTTAGGGTTTGGTTATAGTGTTTATAACTGGCTGTGTATAAAAACAATAGGTGTCTATTGAAATGTGTGTGTAATTAGTATTACCTTTAATTCTATAAGCAGAATTTCACAGCATTAACACGGTCCTGTCCATAAATGTGAGGCAGGCAGCTCTAATGTGCGCAGTGTGCTGCTTACATGAACACTGAAAGCTCTGTGTGTTTGTGTGTGTTTAGGGGTGAAATTAAGGACATCTGTTCCCATCAGCAATCTCAAAGTGCACCAATTATGTAAAAGAACCTGAATTATCTCCTGCATTCACTTGCCATTCCATCTTTTCTCATTTCTTGCCATCTTTCACACTTCCTACATTTGCTTTTCTTATTTCCGTGTTTGATTTCTGTGTTCCTGCATGCGCTTTTCTTGTCTCTCCTAAATCTCCCCTCTCCTCCTCTCTACCAATGCTGTGTGCCATTCAGAGCTGAACTGAGAATGCCATTGAAACAGCTGAATTTAAACTGAAGTAGCAAGAATTGCTATTCTAAATTAAATTGAAGCATTGAAATGAAATAAAAATAAAAAAATCAATGTAGTTTTTAATAATACATTTCATTTTCAGTATAAATGATTCATAAACGTTATCATATACACAACACATTCTAAATTTGTGTTTTTAAAAAAATGTGTAGTCAATATATTAAATACATATATTTAATTGATATATTTCATTATTTTTAATAAAGTAGCATTAATTTAACAGACCATAATGGAAGAGCACAAAATTTTCCAATTCTCCAATTTACCCCATATTGTTATGTTAAAACTGATATCAAGCTTCTGTATAGCTAAACGAAAGCTGTTGATTAAATTATTATTTTTTTTAATACTGTTTTCACAGTACTGAACTTAGTTTAGAGAAATATGTCTAATTAGTTGCATGAATATGTTACAGATCTGGGGAAAAACAGGCATCATTAGTCAAAATGAATTATGTAATTATTTATAATTTGTCAAAACTTTTGTGTGGCTCTTCTTTCCAAATTCCATTTTAACATCCTGTGAGACGTGGCCAATTCAATTCACATTCTGATTCATGAATTCTTCATGAACCCCCCCCCCCCCCAACCCCCAATCACCAGCTTCCATTATTCATATCAAACACCCACAGATATTGTCTCTAATCAGCATTTGCAGAATATTCCGTCTTACTGAACTTATTTGGCACTCTCGTCTTGTTTCTGTCTCTCTCCCTCCTGTCATCCCTCAGTCACGTCTTCTCTGTTCTCCTTTTTCCTCTCTTTCTGTTCCTCTGACATGGATAATCAGAGATGTTGATGCGTTACTGCCTTAGGTTTCAATCAGTGGGAGGTTGTGTAGCATTGTCATGTTCTGCTGAAGGGCGATTGCGCTCACTCACACATGCGCGCATACAAATGCAGGCCTTCTGCATCTTGACAGAGCTAACTAAGATTAATGGTGTGGCTGCTTACAATTAACTATGTATGTGTGTGTGTGTGCTTATGCCTGCATGTGTGTGTACAACTGCAGTCCCACACACAACTGTGCACACACACTCTAATGCATCTTATTCAAAGGAGGAACACGCTGTGTGTCTTTGCAGCATGGAGCAGTTGCAGCGTGATGTTCTAGAGAGCAGGAAGTCCAAGTCATTACGGATGTGCAACAGTGCTAAACCTGCAGTCTGCCCACTCACCCACAGACAGCTCATTAACAGAGGGTGTGTGTGACTGTGTGTGCGAAAGAAAGCTCATTAACAGGGAGATGTCCATAAGATCATTAAAATCAAACTCTCTCAGCAGGTGGCCAGTCAGTGCCAAGACCCCTCATTATTACCTGCTAGAGAAGCTCTGCTGCGTGCTGTCAAACAGGCAGGAGGATCTGGCAACCCAGGACCTCGCTGCTCCTCTCATCAGCCTAAAATATAAGTGGGCCTCTAGCGTGCCAGTAAACCAATCACTGCACCAATCTGTGCTCTGTCATCATTAACAACGTTAGGTCTATGATGGTGTCTAGTTGCGTGCAGGGGTTTGTATTTATCATTATGCTGGTTAAGTATAATTGACAAAAGCATATTTGAAGGTTCGAACAATTTAAGGGAAACACCCTGTGAGGTACTGCGGGCCTCTATTCCAAAAACAAGAGATTGGCCTTGCTGTTTGTTGTCTATATAGACAGTTAACATGCAAGGGGTTGTGCACACATGCATTTTATTACATTCAAAAACAGCTAGACAGATCACAAATCAGCACACAGGGATGCTAATGATGTAAAATGATAAAAATATAGTTATGCACAACAACCAAAGACGTCTGTTCTAACAAAGATGAAACATAATAAGTGGCCTGAAAAACTCTCTTTATGGCCAGTAACTTGGCCAGTAACAGTTAACACTTATCCATGTATGTCATGCAAATAATTTCAGACATGCTGAATGCTGTCGAAGAGTAATCAGGGCCTTTAACTCGGCAGGAAATTGAGTCACTGTGGCTGTTAAAACGCTCACCCACCTAGAACTGCAGTCGCTTGCACCGACTCTGATTCTCACCACTACGTAAATGATGCTGAAGGAAATGGAATAGTTGAAGACCAGCTATAGTGCAGCTCAGAGCAGAGCTAGAAAGCAAAATATATATATATATATATAAATATATATAAACAGACACAGAGACACAAGGACAACACTGAAAGCAGTTATAGATGACAGTAAAAGAGCAACAAGGTACAGTGAGTGTTCTCAGGAGGAGCAGGAATGAGGGCTGGAGGAGAGGAAGAGAAGGGTCAGATATGGGCCAAAACAGAGAAAGAGAGAGAGTGCTAACCAAGATAGTTGAAAGATGAACTTCACTTAAAAAGAAGTCCTCTATCTCCAATTTTCAGTGACAACACATAACTCTGTACCCGAACATTTCTCATTGTACACAGTTACGTACTGAATGAAGACTAAAGCTTTCAAATACACCAGAAAATATCATAACAGTAGTCCAACAAAAATACTACTTCAATACATTCCAGGGCTTTGGAATAGAGTTTTTTGTTAGAAACACAGCAGAATCATTACTACAAACAAAACAACAAAATCATTATTCACTGATTATTCAATGCTTTCCTTTGTGAGTTCTCAATTAAAAAACACTTCCTCTTTCTCAAGATGCCTGAGCATTTTCATGGAGTACAGCGCTGTCTTGATTTTGCTTTGATCACATTTTGAACACAAACTTTTCTTCCTGTAACAGCGATGTTTTTATGTGTCTGCCCATTTCTGTAGGTTTGCCTATTTCTATGAGGTTATGTCCACCGAGTCTTGAAAAGGTGGCTATTAGTTTTTTCACCGTGCACAGTTAATCCACCCTGGTGTATTGTATGGTTTTTTATTGTATTTAACTCAGTTGTAGTGTTTCGGTCTGTGAATATACAAGCCCATAAAGGATCTGTTGCTGCAGGTCTCTGCAGAAAACTCAACAGTGTATCACTGGTCAAATTGTGGCTGGTTAAGACACAGTGTTAAGATCATTTTAACTAATGATGTATGTCATTTTGCAATAGAGAATTGACTGTTTTCCAAACCAGCTCGTAGATCACACAGGTTCTTAGAACCTAAGAACCTGAGAACCAAGATAGTCAAGGGTTCTGTTCCCTGCACAAACAAAGGAAAATGCTGCCAAACATGTTTTACAAGACACTGAAAGTTATTAAACTTCTGAAAATTTCTGAATTTATTAAAAAATGATTATAGCTTTGGTGAGACAGAGTTTCTAAAGTATTGATGCTAAACTTGAAAATGATAAAAAAAATAAACACATTTATGGGAGTACACACAATGGAAATCATTATAAAGTACTTTGCAGTCACCATGTAGCCTATAGTGCTCCATTTAATTTCTAACATAATTAGCTGCAATAAAGGAAAGAAACAGCTTTGATCAATTTGTTCAATGTTCAAAGAAACATATGATCAGTTTGATTGGTCTGTGATTTATGGATCTTTATTAGCTGATATTGCTTTGATTTTTCCTTCAAACTTTGGTTTTTGGTGGAAAAAAACAAATGCTGAAATTGCAAAAACACAGCAAGCTATTGCAAATAATGCAGTGATTGGTTGGAACATGCATTAATTCTTGCGACTGCAAGATCACAGAATTGTGGAGAGACTGAATAGCTGCTCAGTTAGGTAATGAATAAATAAAACATGCCATGAGATTCCAGTTTTTCTGAAAGATCAGCTAGCATCAAAACAGACTCCACTATTCAGCTCTGCAGAACAAACCATAATGAGCCGAATTTCAGACATGACTGACCTTGCTAGTTAGTTCCAATGGTCGTTCCATGATAATGAGCTTCCTTATTTAGCAAAGAACTGAAAAAAGTGCATGTGAATCATAACATAATCTTTCCACAGCCTGAAAACACTCACAATAGCCCCTTGCATACACTACAGTGAATGTGTGCTATTTGTCCAGTGTAAAAGCAGACAAGAGCTTGATAAATGTGAAAATAAAAGAACAGGTAAATCCATTCATACAAGCCAAGTGTGCATAAGTTGTAGCAATCAAAACATACACAAACACAGAGATCGAAAGTGTGTGTGCAATTGTCATAACCCATGACAACATCATAGCCTGTGTTTGAACGGTGCAGCAATGTAAACTAAAGAGTTCTGCAGGCCAGACAGAGTAGAGACGAGACCTGAGGTTAGCACACAACCTCACAGCACTGGAGGAATGAATAATAGATAGATGGCAACACAGAGTGAGTTTAGGTGGAAGTTTAAGGCTGTTTGGATGCGCAGAGCTCTTCACATTATAGCAATTACTGTCTCATCTTCATGTAATCTCTCACTGATGGCAGCTATTTGGAAAAGATTTAAAAAGAAATTCATGATAAGAGAGGAAGAGACAGAGAAGAGAAGGTAAAGAGACAGAGAGAGAATGCTTATTAGAGCTGGGCAATATAACTGAAACAATTTATAAATTGTTGCAATATTTAGCTTATATCTTAATATTATATAAATCATAATAAAAGGGTTATTTGTCTTTTTGTCAAAGTAACTGTTATTTCGACCAAACAGTCATTGCAGAAAAATATATAGATGTTTACAGTAAGAAAAGAAATACAGTACAAATGTTGCTAAAACAATTACAGCTTGTTTTCCACAGTTTTTCTAAATGAACATATGGAATAATGATGTTGACTGGTGATGCTAAACAAATGCTGAATCAGAGTTTGGAACCAACAATTAATTAAAACTCCAAAAGAATATTTGCTTCTGAAGTTTTAATTTGAAAAACTATTAAAATCTTTTTTTAAGCTGTCATACTCGCAAAGAATGATTGCAAATATAGTATAATTATCAGGGTCCTGGCTTAATGTCTTGAGTTTCTCCTGGATTCTCTTGCCAGGATCCTGACATCCCCTGTGTTTGTGTCAGAGCATGATGTCTGCATCCTGACTCAATCCTAGTCCTGGTTCTTGTTTCTTGGAGTCAGGATCTAGACTCATGCTCTGTGTCTTTGTTATCTGTGGAAGCACATGGCCATTGTTTGTTTACTTTGTGCCATGTGCTCTCTTGTCGCGAGTAATGACACCGCCTCCTTGTTTCCTCGTTTATCCTCCTGTCATTCGTTTATTCCTTCTACCTGTCTGTTCTCGTTACCTGCCTTGTTTTTTGTCTTATTTAATGCCCTTGTGTTTGCTGTCTTATGCTGGTTTGTTGTCAGATATTGGATGTTTAGTGGCAGTTGTTCGGTGTCTGATTTCATAATAGTTGCCTGTTTTTGGTTTTTGTTTTTTGATTTTCCCTTGAGGGAGTTCTATTCTGCATTATGTTTCCCTGTTTGGTTTCTGTTTTCCCCCTCGAGGGAGTTTTGTTTAATAAAGTTCAAGTTTTTGTCAAGCTGGCCTGCAACTGGGTTCTTCCCTTCCTCGTCCCTGACAATAATGACTAATTTAAAAAGTGTTACCATATTAATAATGTTGCTTATGTCGTCAAAATCAGCCGGCAAAACTCGCCAGTAAAATGATTGCAAATAAAGGGTGAGGACTTCACATATGTCCCAGCCTTAATACTAATATAGTGTTTTACTCCTCAGTTTTAGACGCATACAGTTAGTTGATCTGTCCTTATGAATTGAACAGAGAGGACAATATGCATTTGACAGCCTACATACAGCTTGGTGGTGGAATGTGATTATCTTGTGATAATATTGCTCACATCCAACAATAATGCCACAGTAGCTCTGACAAGGGAAAATGAATGGAAGCTGCCACTTCTGTTTGTACTGCAGGGGGAGAAGTCAGGCAGGACATCAAATATAAGTGAGGCACTGAGATAAATCGAGTGAACAGAGCAGGACAAGATCGAAAGAGAGAGAGAGGGCATGAGAGAGATAGATTTTGCTGTAATACTAGAGAAACAGCAGGTCAGAGGTGAGTTAAACCTGATCTGAGGACAGCAGTGACACTATGGTAAGAGGTACATGCCGCTCTGATCACTATAGTGATGTATTCTTACTGACCTATGGATGATGGGGGGGAGGGAGGTGTATATCTATTCCTGCAGCTTTGAGCCATCTGTCAGAGCAGATGAGTGATAGAGAGACAACTGTGTGTGTGTGATCTTCTGTATGTTCATTTGTGTGTGTGAGAGAGAAGGTGAGAATGATTGTGCCAGAGCTCCGGGGAAAGTGTGAGAAAGTGTGAGTGTTAATTAAACCCAGGGTACAAAATTTACACTTGCCAAGAGCAAAACAGATTAATAGATTAAAACATTTGTTACAGGGAGAGGTGGACTGGATATATACACTCTGCAGCAGTACATTACCCGAGGCTAATAAAGAAATAGATTTTTCACCCTGTAGGCTCTTACAAATACTGATAGGAATAATAACCTGTCATCAGTGGCTTTGCCCCTTGCTCTCATCGGCTGTGTTTTGTTTTTAGATACTTTACAGATCATTTGGAGATATTTATTATTGTCTTGATGTGATATTTGTTTGTCTTAAATTGGTTAATCTTATAACATAATCTTACTTCATTGATCTTTGTCTACATATAAGAATATACAGCCAGCTGACCTATAACTTTTAAAGGAATTGCAATACAATACATAATTTAAATACCAAAGTATGAATTCTAGACAGAATCAAATGAATGACATACTAATGGTCTACTGACAGTTATGAGTGACATGCATCAGTCATGCATCTAGCAAATCTTAGCAAGTAACATCATCACACAGCTGTTGCTGTTTTTTTGTGGTAATTTAAATGCATTTGGATATAGTCATGTAGCAGATAAACAGAGGCAAATATTCAATGAAGTAACAGTTATTAAAAAAATTATACAGTTATTTACATTATTTATTTATTTACAGTTATTTATACTGGTTAATTCCCTGCATTCACCTGTGACTGTGCAGCTGTGGTAAACGTTAATTTTAGAACTCTAAGAGTAATTCTACTGGATCCTCAGAGAATTGCCTCCCTCTGGCTTGTTCTGGGACTGCAGTTGATCGATGTTCCCGGCTGAAAGAGCTCGGAAGGACGAAAGAGCGTAAAGGGAAATCCAGAGGGATGCAGCCCTCACAGACTCATCCACTCAAATAAAACTTCTACTCCATAAAACAATAATACAATAAACTCCTAAACCCATCAAATTTCCCTTGGTCTCCAGCTTCAATACCAGTCCTTTATAGTAATCTGTCCCATTGATCAACCCATCAGCCAGAGATTTCACCTCTTACAGGCTTACATAGCCTGTCACTGAAGCATAAAAGCTCTTGGGTTCATGGCCAATAAAGTTCTCATCAGACCCAGCCTCCCAAAGGTCCTTCAAATTTACACCAGTTAAATGTAATTATAGACTCTTCCTGCCTGTCCCTCAGCCAATCAGAGTGATTCTTAGAGCTGTTTTCCATGCTGCTGTTTTCATTCAATTTTCATATTTCTACTGAAGAGCTTCTGACTGAACTGACTGAAATGTAGATCAGCTTGGAAAATGTTGCACATGCACACTTGCACACACACAGAGCTCTGCGCCAGCTGCTCAGCGAGGGTTTGAGAGAATGACATTTATCAAACTATCAGCAGAAGTGTCTGAATTGAGTGTGCATATTGATCTGTTTCTTTCTGTCTCTCTGCTCTTTGCTGGTTGTACCCCCAGCCGTCCTTCATCCTATTGTCAATCTGTCATCACAGTTATTTCAGCAGCGATCAAACGTGCTGAATGCATAATTCTTTTTCCATATCTGCCCCTCGCTCCGCAGTTAAATAAGAGATAATTTACAGCCAGTCGATTATCATCGCTAAATAAACCGCAGCAGGGTGATCAGGATGAAGACATGAAGGGAGGGGTCTTATATCAACCTGAATAGGGTTTATTTAGCTAAAATTACCAACTGACTGTACATTATCCTGATTATTACACAGTTACTTAACCAGATAAACAAATGCATTGACATAAAATACTGATTTCACTGCTGAAAAGATGAGCTTGAATTTATAGTTGCTTTATGGTGGTTTGTGCTGGCTTAATGCTGGTCCAGCTGGTGGATCAACATAACTATGGTGTTTAATATGAAAACTTGTAAAAGCTGAAGTCCAGCAACAAAAATAACAATACATCCAGTAACAAGATGAACACTTCAACATAACAGAAGGGTTCATCAATAATTTCTATATTATTATTATGCAGTCCAAGTTAGTTTCTGTAAGCTAGTTACCTACCATCTGTTCCTGTAACGTAACTAGTAGAAAACCGCTAAGGCCATGGGTTTGAATCCCACGAAACGTGTGCTGTACTGATAAACGTATAGCTGTAACATCCCTTCAAATATTTCCTGTGTCAGTTTAAATAAAAGCATCTTCCAAATGCATAAATGTAATATATTTATCTAAAATGTAACATGTATCCCTCTATATAAAGTTCTCTCTCATTCTGTAAAATGCATGTTAAAACAAACATTGTTAAAATCTGTGAAGACAAGTAGCTGATGTGTGGTTACAGCACCTCTCATTAGCACAGTCACTGATACACACAGATGTCATGATCTCTCCAGCACACACTCTTGCATCTCATCCTCCTGTGCTCCATTAGCAGTGCAGATCAACAGATCAGTGCAAATCAGGACGAGACTACCAGACTCTGAATCATCTCAAGACTTCAAATTAACAGAGATAATAAGAGCAATGATAAGTAAGAAGATATAATTATATCAAACATTACATTGTACATGACAGGAGACAGGGAGCTACTGAGGTCATGGAAGACTATTGAAGGTTGAGAATATGAAGTTACATTATTTTCTTTATTTGATTAGATCCAGGGGTTTTCATTATTGAGGTCATGGTCACATACATGGCTCCATGTATGGGGAACATGAGAGATTTCTATGAACTGGCTCTTATTTATGACATATTTTAAGAAGGTTTTTTAGCATATATAGCCATAATGAGACATAAATGAGACTTTTTTATTAAATGTTTCTGTTCTACTTTAAATATGTGAAATGTAGGCTACAACAAATGCAAAAATGTACAGGGATGCTCAATGTTCAGGGCAAAATGCAGAGATACAGGTCATAGGCCAAAGAAGACAAAGAACCCCTGACCTACACTGATATACACACATACACACACGCCTGCACAACTGAAGAATAAAATATTATCCTGTAGAAATCTCTGTAAAAAGTTTAGCAGGAGTTACTGTCTAACGTGATCGAACTGCAAAGACCTTCATCAGCTCAAACAGAGAGTTTCTCTATGTGAACGCCAAAATAAGAGCAGACAGCAAACACAGGTTGACATTTACTCTTCTTCTGAATTTCCATCATTACTGTTGACATGAGCTCCAGGAGGTCTGTGAGTTCCTGAAGAAGTGTACTCCACATTACTCCAGAGAGAAAGCTTTGGGACACGTTCAGATAATTCACAGTGGATTGGATTAGATAAGGACTAGCTCTTTGTCAATGAAAAATACATAAATAACGATAGCTGTACATGTCAGGGTCTGTGTGAGGCGTGTGTAAATATATATTTCCACACTCATCTTAAAAAAATCAGTCTCTTAAATCAACAGTTCAGATGACACAACACTGTAAAAACACTGGGAAAGTTCTGTACAAACTTAAACACATCGAGTTACACCAAAACAAGATGATTCTGGACAACTTGTTCTATGTAATTCTAAGGGATGTGTGTGATTTGTGTGTTATGTAATCACAGTGTGTCTGCATCAAAGTGTCACCATGCACTGTATCCTTTATACAGTACATCTGCAGACAGCTTGTACAGTATGTTGTACAGTATGACTGGTAAGAACTACTGTCGTCTGGTAAAAAGCCATCTGTTGTTTCTCTCTCTCTGTCACTTTCCTTCTCTTATTCTCCTCCATCTGCACGCCTCTGTCCCAGCACCTTAATCTCATCCTTCCCCATCCATTATTCATGACAGTTATTGCTCTTTGTCTTCTGCTCTTTGGCCTGTAATACAAAGCAAACACAAACAATCCAGCCAATTTACCAACACCAAAACTCGAATACTTTTGCATTCCGATGCCAGCGTCAGTTTTCACAGGCAGACGAGTGGATGGAAAGCCAATGATGTTTAGAGAGAGATGCACTGGGACTCAGAAACAACCCTCAACCTGTGCTGCCCATCACAACACACATCCCCCCACTGTATGTGTGACAAAGGTCACATATGATCTATGTAAACTTGTTTAACACTCATCCATATAGCAGTGCTGGGTGGGTTCTGTACAATCACAGAACAACATTTCACAGAGCAACACAAGTGGAATTTCACCAATGTAGCAGCTACCTTAACTCCATATACCACCACTTTAGGTTACATTAAAATCTAATTGAACTTAAAATTACATGAAAATGACTGTTTTTAGGCACCACTCGCATTGGTTCAATTAACGGTGCATATCTGTGCCTGTGACCTTTAATAAAGCTGCTGTGTTTACAGAGGATTCGATGAGTAATCTCTCAAAAAGAGGTAGCTGAACAGCATCCATTAATAACACATACAAGCTGCACTAAATACTATAGTTGCTCTAATATTATAGGTCCTATTTTTAAAGCAATGTAAATAATGTAAAATACATACATCTTGGGAGTCTGTTGTGACTTTGTTTATACTGTGTGTTAAATAAACATTACAGATATTATGATATGGTCGCTTGTTCATAGTAAATGGTGTTCCACTATAATAATGTAACATGAACACTGTATTAAATTGTCACAGGGTAGTGAGTATTAAGTCCAAAGGATGCAAGACGCAGAAGATAGAATAGACTTTTCTACAATATACAGAGAACCAAGAAGTAACTACACACACACATCAACCAAAACAGAACCAAGGACTGACCAACAACTGATGAAAACCAAGTATGAAGTATGAAGACACATGGGTAAGTGTGGCTACTAAACAAGACACAGGTGGAATTAACTAATTCCTAAGGAAACAGAGGGACTAATTAACCTAAACAAGAACTGATAATAACCACAACAAGGGAAATTATACAGAACAGATAAAGACCTAAACCAGATTGTGACACAAATCAAATGTAATATGAATTAACATTGGACTAAAGAAGCCAAACCAGGTGAGCAGACATTGCATTCTCATTTCAGAGCATCATTAAATTTTAATGGACCACCTCCAGTCATTGAAAACCTATGCCAGTTTACCACAAGTTTATAACCACAGAATCCTTTCCTGTCACTATTTGTGAAGGGGCACATATATGCACTACATTTTAAGGTTATTTAATTGATTGCTTCATGGATTTACTGATATCTTTATTTATTATAAAATGATACACTTAGCAGCTGCTGTAAGCGTACCGTTATAAGAATGTAAGTGTATATTTCTGAATGGCTTAAGTACTTTTAAGCATCGGCCCTTATAACAATGCGCACTAGACAGCTTGAGACAGCTTGATTGATTATAATGAGAGCAATTTTATTGCATTGCATTGTGCTGCTCTCTTGCATTCACAGAGATATGTTAAGAGTTCAAACCGGGTGTATCCTCAGTGACTCAATCCCAGAATGCCCTCTGCCCAGCAAAGTGTGGACAAACTGCGCTGTTCAAACACATACACATCATCGTCGCTTTGCAAGCAGAACCACTTAAGAGTAAATCATTCTGTACAACATCAGAAGAAAAGCTCTCCTGCCTTTGAGAGAGGACAGCAAAAAGAGCCCTGTGTACTTACTGTATATATTCCTGCTTTACCCCTACAAAACACATCTCCATATACAGCCAAGTTTTTCATGCAGGAGAGGCTCCCTGGTGTTTAGCATTCGATTCTGATAACCTCTGGGGCTGTGCGTCCTGTGTTTGAAACCGCAGGGCTATGACAGGAGAATACTGCTGAGGATCTAAGCAGGATTCTGTGAGTCAGACTAACAGATCTTGGATATATTTGACACAAGCAAAAGGTTAAACACCAAATCACCAAGAAAATCCTGACACTTTAACCATTTCAGGCACAGGAACAGAATTTCTTTCAGATTTACTGAAAACATTTAATTCAGTACCATGAATAGGTAAGAACCCATCAAACTAAAATGAGAACGGGTTTGAATGATTTAGACACATAGTCAAAAGTCATTATCTTTGAGATGGCTGAGCATTAAGACATTCCAGCTCAATTGTATAAAAGACACATTGGCAGTTCATTCTTTCAATTCAATTACTTTTGGTTTAACTGATGGTGTGCATCTATTTTGCGCATAGAAATGGTAACTTCTCCATTTGTAGCAGGCTGAGAGTCTCTCCAGATTGGGTGGCATTCAGATTCGATTAGTGTGAAATGCCATGTGCTCAATCTTCATTAAATCAGCACATGAGAACTGATTTGTTTTAGTTTATTGATTTCACAATGTAAGCTAAAGCTGTACACCAAAGGCTTTCCACAACACTTGCTATTTGATTCGGTATAACCCCAACAATGTATACATTGTATCATTAATTGTATAAATATTAATTCTGCAACAAGTTATATTCAATAAAACATACAGGAATGTGTACAAAACTCCACCCAGTTTAACTGGTAATCAGTCATTTAGAAGTGCCATCAGTAACTGTGTGGAAAGAAATTATATGAACGCGACACTTTCTGTATAATGAATACATCTTTTAAATATGGACAAATGTAGAAAAAAGATGAAGTGAAAAAGTGTGATGTTCGTGAACTGTGGTCTGAGGTCATTACTTAAGTAATTTATTGTTGTTCTGAAGGCTAGTTTTATGAACCTGTTTTACTGTCTGTAAAGAGCATTTCATGTGACCATATTTTCAGCTGAGAGACCTTGAATGGCAGTCTGTAAACAGCAGGTGTTGTTAATTTTGCAGAACAATGGCTTTTCTAAAGGTAGCCCATTAGTTATAATGAAAAAAGTATGAGGACAGAGAGAGAACCTAGCTTTCTTCATGGTTTAGAGACAGCTTTAGAAACCTGATCCTTTAATCAAACAGAGGGAGTTTGACTTTGATTTCTTTAGTCCTGATTTGTCATGCTCTCTACTCTCCAACACCTCCATTCCTCATCCTTTCTATGGTATCATGATGTAGTGACATAAAAACACTGCGTTAAACATATCCTCAGATGTCCTTTCACAAGTTCAACATAAAGTCAAAGACTACCATAAAAAAGCCAAACTTAAACCCAAATTTACTTAGTGCATCTTAATATTTGCAAAACTGTTGAGTGTGGTTTACTGTAGTTTGGCGCTGTTATAAATTATACTATACTGTAAATAGTGGGTTATTAACTATGTTTGTAGAGATACTTATCTTTGCTTGTGTATGTGTGTGTGTGTGTGTGTGTACCTATGAGTTTAAAAACAGGACAGAAGCATTTGTTAGGGTGACAAGCTCATGCCTATGTTTACACACACATAAAACTAAAAAACACTCACACAGAGTTTCATGGAGAGGCGTACAATCTCAGCCAGACCAAGGTTATTATTTGATGGTTAGATACTGGGAGAAAAACTGTTTCCAATTGTATATCTGAGTTCACAAAAGGCTCAGAGAGCCCTCATCCTCAAGTGCTTCTCTAACAACTCCACACACACACTCACACACACCCCTACATACGCATACACACACATACATATGTACACTACATAAGGACAAGGGACAGCTTCATTTTCACAGAAAATAAATTCAATTTCATTACAAAAGTGTTCCCTTCATCTCTTTTATCCTCGGCCTGTGTCTCTTTTAAAGGTTACTGATACAGAGAGACACGGGGTTTCAGTAATAATGTACCAGGGTTAAGGCCTGTCATTATTAATAGAGAATAAAAGACAACAGTGTCTGATTTACACTGCCTTCAAGCAGCCTGTACTCCACTAACCCAATGAGACCTGCATGCACACACACACTTTAATATATAAGAGGAATTACTGTGTGCTTTGGTACAGCATGTTTGTTATGTTGACTTGAACAAGCCAACATTCTGGGATTGTACAAACAGAGGTTAGAGCTTTTTCAAAATCCCAAAGCTTTTGAACAACATTGGCCAAGCTTGACACAGTCCTTCAGTTCTGTACTGATTCAAGTTGCTATATCACCCTTAAAACAAATCAGACGTATAGCTGTGTTATTTCCGTAGCAGATGAAATATTTGCAAATTATAGGGTCTTGAAATATTTTGCTGTAATTCCTCCTGCTAAACAAAAATTCAAAAGTAAACATTCAAGACAGCTATCTTTCTTCTCTAGCTAACTAGCTGTCTATCTTACTATCTACTCTGTCCAGCTATTAAAACTGTATAGGTTGCACATAAGGTTTATTCAACATTCAAGCTCCAGGGCTTTATTAAACTTTTAGAGTTTTTGTGCAGCCAAATTTGTAGTATATTTTTGGTATGATTTTAATATTCTAAAACATAAAGTCTTCTTTGCAGTTTATTGACCTGCATAGCTGTGTTTTTGCTTTGACATTGACCACTCACTTACAGTTCTACAGAACAGAAGTTCAGAATGGAGTATTTTATCATAAGCATGTGGCATCAAATTTACCTTAAAAGCTTGCAGTGCAGCTTCATAGAGCTACATCTATAAACATCTGAATGGCAGCCAATGAGGTTATGTGTCCCGAAGCAAAAGAGGTACTGCAATGACTTCAGTATTCAGACAATGAGAAATAGATCAACTTTAAATATTCATATGCTATAAACATTCATTTCAATGCATCTCATCTAGCTACAGTATGTCACAACTGGTGTCACTGAAAATGAGAATGATTTCAGAAAACATTTCTGATCTTTCCATTTCCTGAACTCTATTTAAAGCAACAGAAAGCGGAACGTGTTTTAAATATCAATAAGATGAATAACTGAGATGCTTTCATGCAAACAGTCATTTGTAATAGCGCTGATAATGACTACAGTTGCATAGGTTTGTCTGCAGTGAATTCAAACATCTGAGCCTGTAACTGTAATGGATTACGGATTTATCAATTCAGACTTCTGGAAATCTTTGATTGAAAATGGTCAGCAAGTTGCAGGCCTCTGCAAGCTAATCTATCCAATCTCTGCATTTGCATTTCATCAAAAAGAATACATTAGCTGTAAGCACAGGTGCAAAGTTGCTGAGCATATTTAAAGTACTCTGACAACTTCAAATGTATATGATGTATGTATATTACTTACCTAAATATATAAAAAATGCTATATCATAAGTTACAATTAATTGCAATAATACAATTCTATTACATTATAAGCTAGATCCTTGGTTTTCTTAAGATAGAGTAATGTTTAAAATGCAGACTTGACAGGTGTATTAGTAACTAATTAGTGATTCTCCCATGTGTGCACTAATGTGCATTAACTTTAATTAATCTTTTATGGATCTATGTTTTAAAAGAACAGACTTATATTTTAGATATTACTCATGCATAGGTTTTGGAAATTATCCAAAGAAACAAATCCTAATAAAGTGATATTACAGTATAGTGACGCATCAGATATAATCAGCTTTGAGAGTAGTGCTTGGTAATGCTTTTGAGTACAGGAATACCTCTAAATGGCCTTAAATATTAGCCTGTGCGATTTTAAAATACAGACCGATTTGCAGCAATGCATTGGTACTTTTGTAGAGCTTTTGTATTCACTTACTAAACTGAAAATTGAAGCATAATAAAATCTAGCATATTTATAAGAAGTATGAAAACAAACAAACCAGAAATCTATTTACAGGACAATTGCTGGAAGCCTTTTTAGATAATACTTGTTTTATTGACAACGTTTCCGCATTTTAAGCGGACTGAATATTTGCAAGTACATTTATGAGAATCAATGCCAGTTCTACCCTGCTTTAGTCCCTGGATCACTGCAATTCATAGAAACAGGAGACATGCTCCTGATATAATCAACAGAGCTGTCTATATTGTGAATGACATGGCAACACATGAAGAGTGTGCTTCTGTGTCATTTAAATGTCTGCAGAAATGCAAACACGTGCACATATGAATGCCACAAATGTTTTATGTGTATTTCAAGTGTATAAATGTTCTGGGGAAAGTGCTAGTATTTTACTGGATCACTAGGACCGCATAAAATGTTAGACATACTTAAACTGGCTTTGTAAATCGGTGCCATGGCATCTTAAGTGGTCGCCTGTGTTTCCTAATAGAAATGAATATTTATTAATTAAATATTTATTATGTTAATATATTAATGTTGAAAGGGTCAAATCAATAATCACAAAACATGAATCCTATTGTGACCTATTAGAATTGAATTACCTCATAAATTACCTTGATCTTGTTTATCCATTCACTGGTACAACAAAAATATCTGTATTTCAGAGAGAATTTATATGGTATTCACGTTGACTCAAACGTATGAAAACATACAACTTTCTCAAAGCATGATGGAAAGAGTTGCATTACACACACAATGTATGTAAGCCTAAGGATATTTGGCCTTTAAATTAATCAGAGTTGGCAAGACTAACTTGCCAAGACTAACTTGACTTTGATAAGAAAAGTACAGTGTAATGTTTGAGATTGATTGATTAATGTCTGTTCATGTACGTCCTTCCCTCTCAGGGACATATACATCCACTCAATGAATTTTTGCGACTTCATATGCTTGTATAAGAGCCCTCCAGCACAAAAACACAGGCCGACATATACAAAGCACAGCAGAAGGCAGCACAGCTTTCCTCAGAATTAAAACACCTGTCATTTACAAGCACATCCCCTGCCTCTTGAGTGTTGGTTTATTAAATATTCTGTATGATCTGATTATGTGTTCGGTTACCAATTAGAGTGTAGTATTCTCAGCCCCTTTTAACACAGCCTCCCTAACTGCACTCTCAGCAATGCTCTGGTGGTTTCAGCCATGCCATAGGTTGTTTACTGCGATTACAGATGCATACATAATGATGAGTCCTGTCGCTTAATAGATCCTAATTAAAAGTCATCATCCCTAATGAACATACAGTATCTCTAAGACTGAAAATCTCCTGGGCTACATTATTATTGTATGTTAGGAACGGTGACTTCCCAAAGGATACAAATTGATGTGTTATGTTAAATGGATGGAATATATTTAGCTAGAATTGATAGTTTATAATGATAATGTTAAACATGCCTAGCATTCCATTTATATTCATACATTTAGCAGATGCTTTTATACAAGCCATCCATTTAATCAGTATATGTGTTCACTGGGAATCAAACCAGCCTTGATGTTGCTAGTGCTGTGCTCTACCAGGTAAGCTATACAGGAACAAGATTAAGCTGCATGAGGTTGGACACCATTTAGACATCATTATATATTTAAACATACAGATGTATACGCATAATGCACAAGGGGCTGTTTAATCTGCACACACACCATTTGTGATACAGTAAGCAAGACCAAATAAAGTGATGTTAACACTGGGGAGAGGAGAGGAGAGGAGAAGAAGAGCAGAGCAGAGAAGAGAAGAGAAGAGAAGAGAAGAAAGAGAAGAGAAGAGAGGGGGGGGAAAAAAAAAAAAAAAAAAAAAAAAAAAAAAAAAAAAAAAAAAAAAAAAAGAAAAAAAGAAAAGAAAAGAGAAGAGAAGAGGGGGGGGGGGGGGGGGGGGGGGGGGGGGGGGGGGGGGGGGGGGGGGGGGGGGGGGGGGGGGGGGGGGGGGGGGGGGGGGGGGGGGGGGGGGGGGGGGGGGGGGGGGGGGGGGGGGGGGGGGGGGGGGGGGGGGGGGGGGGGGGGGGGGGGGGGGGGGGGGGGGGGGGGGGGGGGGGGGGGGGGGGGGGGGGGGGGGGGGGGGGGGGGGGGGGGGGGGGGGGGGGGGGGAGAGGAAGGGGGAGGGGGGGGGGGGAGGGGGGGGGGGGGGGGGGGGGGGGGGGGGGGGGGGGGGGGGGGGGGGGGGGGGGGGGGGGGGGGGGGGGGGGGGGGGGGGGGGGGGGGGGGGGGGGGGGGGAGGGAGGGGGGGGGGAGAGAAAGGAAAAAAAAAGAAGGGAGGGGAAGGGGGGAGGGGGGGGGGGGGGGGGGGGGAGGGGAGAAGGGGGGGGGGGGGGGGAAGAGAGGGGGGGGGGAGGGGGGGGGGAGGAGGGGGGGGGGGGGGGGGAGGAGGGAGGGGGGGGGGGGGAGGGGGGGGGGGGGGGGGGGGGAGAGGGGGGGGGGGGGGGGGGGAGGGGGGGAGGGGAGGGGGGGGGGGGGGGGGGGGAAGGAAAGAAAAGAAAAGAAGGGAGGGGAGAGGGGGGGGGGGGGGGGGGGGGGAGGGGAAGGGAGGGGAGAAGGGGGGAGGGGGGGGGGGGGGGGGGGGGGGGAGAGGGGGGGGGGGGGGGGGGGGGGGGGGGAGGGGGGGGGGGGGGGGAGGGGGGGGGGGGGGGGGAGGGGAGAGAGAGGGGGGGGGGGGGGGAGGGGGGGGGGGGGGGGGGAGAGGAGAAGGGGGGGGAGGGGGGGGGGGGGGGGAGGGGGGGGGGGGGGGGGGGGGGGGGGGGGGGGGGGGGGGGGGGGGGGGGGGGGGGGGGGGGAGGGAGGGGGGGGGGGGGGGGGGGGGGGGGGGGGTGGGGGGGGGGGGGGGGGGGGGGGGGGGGGGGGGGGGGGGGGGGGGGGGGGGAAGGGAAGGGGAAGAGGAGAGAAGAAAAGAGAAGAGAATGGGATTTATATGCAGAGGACTCAGTTTCACTATTTGAAACAGGATCAAAGGTGTCATGACTTTGTGATATAAAGCGTGCCTTACTCAGCAAGAACTGAAATTCCACTGTGTCCATGGTTACAGTCTGCCATGGTAACTGCTTCACATAAAAGTCTGTCACAGAAATGACTAGTGCATATACGGCTGGTGAATATCATAAAACAGTAAACACAAATGTCAGCCCAGGAGACTGAAGTAAACGCATTCACACACATTAGTATAAGTACACAAACTGACACAAAACTCACACACATACTGTGTTTCACTGTATTACTCAGAACATCTCTCAGACTTCTGTTGTTTTCGTCCCAGTCTAATAATATTTTCTGTCCTTGTCCTTATCTTCCCTAAACTTAACCTTAACACAAACCTGCTGATGTTAATAGATTTCAAATAAAACATGATTTCTCAGAGGTCACACTAAACAAAAAAATGCTTACACAGAGCTCCACATCCAGCAGAATCCTCTGCCTCTAAACATAAAATGTCAGAAATGGACAGTGGGGAGTCTACCCTCTAACAGAACATTTTATACCCTGTTCCGCAGTCAAAGAGAAATGCTTCAGTCTGGGGTCGCGAGGTGAAGATATATTTCTAAAGCAATTTGTGGAGTACAAACTTCAGTTTCACTGTGTAAGGTACAGCACAACCGGGGGATGGAGGGGGGGGGGTCATGCACCTATTTTCTTTTTTTTGTCCTGGCTTACTTGATGTTCTAGGTGAGATAAGCAAAGAAAAAACAGTGGTAACTTAGTAGTTCATCAGAAAAGTTCAAGACGTCAATACCAATGGTATCATTTTAGACAGCCAGACATACAGACAAACAGATGTATAGATAGATTTATAGATAGATAGAGGTATAGATGTTTTAAAGATAGAAAGACAGACAGACACCTTTATACAGATATCTTGTAAATGTAAATAAATCAACCAAGCAAAATTGCATCTGAACTTCACAGCCGGTGGGCCGGTGACATTTTGATAATAACTTCTTTTCATCCACAAAACCCTCATATGAGTTTGGAGTGGGTGGGTAGATGATTTTTCAGTTGAAAGCAAATGATCTGTGGAAAGTGGGACTCGGCTGAACTGACCTAAGTTTTAGACATATGAATGGGTGATTTCTGCCTCTACAATAATTATAACTTAATTATCAAAGGTGCTCATTATTATCACTGTTTTGTAAGCTTCAATAAAAATTCCAGCGGTGAAGACTGCCAACACAACTGGCAGCTCAGCCAAGGATCTCAGCAGGCACGATTCATGGCTCACCACCTATGCTCATAATTAATGATCCTGAGGGGGAGATTGTGAGTAAACAACTTCTTTACTGTTTGGTTAGTTCAGGGTAACTGAAGCACATCCTACAACCAGCTGAGAAAAGCCTTTCATCCTACTACAAAAGCCAAGCATCCACCAAGATCTGCCCTGGGCAGGAAATGCAGGAACCTAAAGCCGACAAGTACAGGAAATCCCAGAGGATTGTGGGATGCTGGTGGGATGAGTTGACACTTAATGAGGTGAGAGTGTTTCAAATGTAATATCAGAAAGAATTTGATATCACTCAGCTTTGTAAAACCCACAAGAGGAGATCAGGCTTCACTTCTGGCTGTGTGTTTACACATCAGCCGCAAACATTTTTCTCACAGATGCTTGACGGAGAGTGCGAGGAGGACCAAAATAAAAAAACATCTAATTTTTCAGCCGGCCTCAAGTGGTCTGTTGGCATAATGTGGGTTCATATGTATGTGCCTGGTGAAATGTTTGCAGGCTTTGTCATTGAATGAATGTGATTACATTAGCGGCTCTAAATGGAGCCGTCTGATGGAGCCGCTGTCTCCGTTTGCAAAGCAGAGTCATGCACTGGAATGGTTGAGTGGATCCCAGCCACTGACAGATTCCTCAGAAAATATATCACTGTGGCTGCAGACCCTGCAGTGGCCTCTGCTTATGCAAATCACACTGGAAAAGCAGTTAATCAGGGTGGAAGAGCAAATCTTTACGCCTTGGCACCCCTGAAGTGGCCACTCTCAATCAATCTGAAAGCAGAGACTGATGCCTTGCTCTCAAAGCACAGTCTGATGAACTGAGATCAGCTCATCTATTTTCTTCTGTGGTGTTAGGCAAACACGCCAGAATCCACCAATCAGCATGGCAGGTCATTTTAGGGGCATACAGGGCTGTCAAAATAAGTCTCAAACCGTAATCTGAAATCACCACATTACTGCGAGATGAAAGAGGGAGCGAGAGAACATGAAAATGAAAAAGTTACAGGTGTGGAGATGTCATAGCTCCACAGAGGAGAAGGGAAACAGAATGCAAATAAGCAGAGATTTGAATAAATAGTCGTGGGTCTTCAATTGGTTTTAGCTGTAAACAAATATTCAGATAGGATTGATCTTTAGCTGCAGAATATTTCTGTTTCTCCATCTGAGTGTGTTACTCTGTGTCTCTGTAATAAACAGCCTGTTCTCTCCAGGGAGGTCATCCAACTCATTTCACAGTAAATTACAGTAAATTAGCATTTCCATCCACCTGACGAAGAGATCTTTGTTCACAGCCCCTGAAATACAAGTGAGTTGTCTTTCCTTTTCAAACAGAATAAAAGTGTGTCTGTATCTTTTGCTGGCTTTGTTTCTGGTATAGACAGATATTTTGACCACACTGCAATACTTAACAACAGATAAATGAACCTTTCTAAAAGCTGGTTATGTATGTGTAGGAATAGGTTTTGTGCTTTTTCGTGTTATTACAGTGTTCAGAAAAACTGCTGTCTGGGAGCAACGATTTCTATTTGTCACTCCCATTTTGAAACATAAAACACTTTGTAACCCCCCCTTTGCCATAACCTAATTACACATCTATATTGTTTACATATGTCTCTGTGAAAGAAAAAATTCAAGTTTTATTAAAAAACTCTTTTATCCAAAACAAAATGAACTTGTGACAAACAATTTAACATTTTTTTTCTGTGGAGTAGCAAAACTGTTTTATTGATATAAAATGTAGGGTGGGATTTGATTTCCTTGGGACAAGTATTTCAACCTTCAGGAATTGATTGGATCATTGGAATTTGGAGCGATAGAAACATCCTGGTCATTGGACAGACAATATTGAGGTATATGTTTTTTAAATAAAGGTTACAAGGGCACATGAATTTAAAACAAAATAAAAAAAAACCCCAAAAAACAAAAATCATAAATCATTTATAATAAACACTGCAATATTCCATAGAAAATTAAGAATCATGTATTTTGATTTCATGGTGAATTTAAACATAAAGCTCCCAAAAGCATATAAAAGCATCATATTGTACTGCTCCTGTACTATATTCCAGGTCTTCTAAAGTTACACAATAGAATTGTGTGAAGAACAGAGTAAAATTACAGTTATTATTCACTGATAGTCTCCCTCTCTACCCATTCAAGTTTTTATGTGCACAAAAAGTCTTAGTTTTAATCACAGCGTAGTGAGCACACTTACTGCCAGATAAGAACTGTGCAACTTCTCACATGTATCATCTACAATCTCATGTTTAAGTCTCAATTGTATTATCTCTATTTCACCTTCTGGAAGAGACAATGTTAAAATATGCAATAAAACACAATTGAGATTTCTATTTAATCTCCTGAGCTATTTGTATGGATGAAAAAACATACAAAAGACATTATTTTGTATTTTTTGGGAAAGTCTGGGAAAGTCATATTAAACTATGTAAAGGTGTTTAAAAAATCAACAACAAAAACTAGTGAAGCATCACAGCAGCAACAGCAAGAGCCCAAAGAATACACAGACTAATTAAATGTATAGCTTGAAGGCCCTGCAAGCTGTTTGTATAAAGTAACATTTGCCTAAACATTTATATTATAACCAATTCTAAAGCAGTAGCTCAGACCTTTGCTAAAACGTCTCTGTCCTTCTGTCCAACAGCATAAGTAGAACTTCCAAAGTACAGATCATTGGTTATTTAAAATGGTTATTTAACCATTGGTAAATAGAAATAAACATATTAACATATCTTTATCTCCCTCTGTATCATGATAACTAGGACATGACTTCAGACATCAATATATGTGTGGTGTGTGTGTTCTCTATATGCACATGCTCCTGATGTATCTGCATATCAATGATTCTGTGTCCCACTTCGATGTATGACAACAGTAATACATATTCCTGTAGTTTAACACAATCCTAATGCAAGAGGGGGAAATAAAAAGCTGACAAAGATTTCCTCCTGCACTAGGAGAACAGCTCCCATATGGCAACCTCAATCTCAAACTACATGTAAGCAAAATAATAGCTTGCCAAACACCTCACTGTCCACTATCTGCTCTCCTGCAGCCAAATATCTGCTTCTGCTGCTCTCATACCTTTAGCTGTGTCAGTCTGTGAATGTGGGTCACTGACAATATGGCTGAAATATCTGTGGCTACAGTCTTAAGACTGGCAAGGTGGTGGATACTTGGCCTCCTATTGTCCTTCCCTCGAACCTGAGATTGTGATCAGAGATGATCAGAATGTTAAAAAATTAAAGAGAATATGGGTATGAGAGTGAGTATTTAGCACAATGTACATTGTTATGATTGTAGGCAGTAATAATGGGGCAATATATCAACCACGCTAATGGATGATATTTGGCTGTTTTTAAAATTATAGCCATGGGCTGATAGCTATGCCAGTTTAGCTGCTTATCAGTGCTATTTCAGCTGAACAGATAGAAAAGTGAAATGGATAAATCTTATGTTAAATAACTGTTCATTTAATTTCAATATTCATGTGCCCAGCTGATTTCCTGACATTATAATACATACAGTGTATGTTCCAAAAGTCTGTCAGATGTGCTGGCGAGATGTGGGACAATGTATAAAGTGAGAGAGTCTGAGAAGCTGGTTATCACAGTGACATGAACTGAATGTTTTGTTGTGTGGATGAATTAATTAGGATTTTGACAGAGATTTTTAAAACATTTTCATTAAACACCTGCTATCTTAATGGGTTTAGGATGACAAGCAAGGCTTTATTATCCAGTCCCTAAACCTGACACATTACTATGCAAACAATTCAGATCCAGACCCACTGTGGCACTGGGCCAAAACATACACACATTTGTATTCTAAACTGAACTGACACCCATTCACATTGTGACTCTGAATCTTGAGCTGTTTGATGGTGTCAGCAGTGGGTTGGCCTTTGCTCTGGAGCATGCAAATGTAGCTGCCAGATATTTTTGGGGCTCCGTCTTAATCCAGATTCTATTTCCGTGTGCTACAGCATCTGCTGAATAATGAATTAGACAAGAATCCAGGCTAAGTGTGCCAGCATCAACTCATCAGAAATGACTGAAAATACTAACAAATGTCAACATTTTTAGAGACCAAAGTGCAAGAATAAGTGTCAGGACTGTCAAGTGACAAGCACAAGACTGTGAATGTATGCTGATGAGTAACATAGACCTGAACTAGAGTTGAACTACAAATGACTTAGACTTGAACAAGATCTTTTCAGGATCATCATTAAATAAATAGTGCCTTCAGAAATGCATAAAACCAACTTTGTTTTGCAACATGGATAACCACCGCAAGCAGAGATGGGTCACCAGCTATAACCAGCAACATTAACCCTGGCTCCACCAGCTTGAATTCAATCCTTTTAACCATCAAAACAAACTTGAACAAGCTAATAAACAGCCACTTTCAGCTTAAGCCAGTTAGAAATGAATAAAGCCAGCCACCATCCAAAGCTGATTTTAGCTAGATTTCCCACAGGGGGTGAGATGACAAAATGTAAATATTGACCTCAATATATCTTGTATCCTTTGCTATGTTTGTTTTTGTAATCTTTCGGCAGAATATAATAACTCTACTTCCGAAATGACTAATATCACCAAGCCCTCGTACGTTTCAACACTTCCCCTCCAACCAACTGGCACTATTCTAGTACAATAAAATCAAGTCCCGCCTTATTTTGTTGAATATCCTGTTTCCCTCCAAAATATGTCACATTACTGAAGGAACGCAGGAAGACCATTTCACGTAGATTTTAAAAATAAGGCACAAATCAGTTTTAAATATATTTGTTTCATAATATTTATGAGTCCAAAAAAGGATCAAGAAAAAGAACAGGTATCAAACTAATTATTCCCAGGCCATCAGTTGCCACAAGCATGCAGCAATGATGAAAAACAGTGACAATTATTCTGTCTTTTCTCTTTCCCTCTGTTAAATTCCATCTTCTCGTCCTGTCACAAGCTCCAGCTCTCATGTCTTTTCGATTTGCTCATCTCTAAAGCATAAAACAATACAATCAACTGCCTTATTATGAGCACAACAATGTCTCACTGTTTATGTATTCCACAGATGCTTTGGTTACTAGGACATTGCAAAGATAACAAAAAAACACAGCAGATTTTCTTCTACCTTTAAATGCACCTCAAGAGTTTGAAAGCACAGCACAAGAGAAACACAAACTAATGGAAACGTTGTGTTCTAACAGAAGGTGTAACAAACATGATTCATTAAAGGTAAAGCTGTAGAGGCCAGAAGGTTATTGATTTACAAATGGAGGGATTCTGTGGTTCTCCTGTTCAGGTCTCAGTTAAGTGTCCTTAACACCACTGTGTTGATTCCTCAGACCAGTGACATCACGCTGAACAAACAGATAGAGATGGAGAACATGAAGGACAAGGAGGAGCACTTCCAAAAGTGTACCATCGTACTACCTTTTGGTTTTTTGGACATAAATCATGTTAGTACCATCAGATTTTTAGACGTACCTTGGGATACCATGTAAATACCATGATAAATGAATATCAGTACCATGGTGTAAATCTAACTACCATGAAATTACAATCTGATATTATCACTGTACCACAACACCACCACAAAAAGAATGCAGCCAAATATGAAGAAACAGTTGGCTGGAGAATTTCAAACTAAGTTAGACTCCCGGAAAGCACCCACAGTTTTCCTGATGTAATGTTTGCTTGTAATGTTGGCTTGATGCAGTTTGATCTCTTGCTACGCTTCTCACGTCCACATTAACAGAGGATCAGGCTTGTGTATGAAAAACATTTCGCTCATCTCACAGCTGGTCTGTTTACCTGCCCGACACACAAACAGATTAATACTGCCTGCGTCTATCTTATCTCATGAACACATGCACACACACACAGATTAATGCTCCCTGTTTCAATATCTCCACCACACACAGACAACCATACTGATATGACATTCTGTTTAATGTCTTGAGGGATAGAAAATCATATGGGTGATTCTTAAGGTACTGAGACAGCTGCTGGCTCCACACTTATATGACTGTTGTGGGAATGGCTTGTAAAAACGCCTCATCCAGTCTTCACTGTAATGACAGTAATAGCAGGTCTTTGTTAGCAAGACTTCTCTTGACTTGTGAATCGGTGGTGTGTGATATGAGCTCATGATAAATGGATTAAACAGGAAGTCAGTGGTTGATTAGCTATCAGTATAACATAGACAAGCATTTCCTGCATCAGTAAAGGTGGTAGCAGGTAGCATGTATAATACCAAATAGTGCAAAAAACATTTAATCCCAACATGAGTAACTAAGCAAATAAAGTGTTATAGATCACAAACAGTCAAGGCAATGCTCTGGATGAAGAGGATTAGTCTTGATTCCCACCATGTGTCAGAGATTTATCTAGTTGAAGCTGTACGTGTGAAACACATTCTGATTGGACAGTGTTGACTCCAAAATATCAATCTAGCACAATTTTACATGCTGATAACATGTATCCTTAAACCTTATGGTAAGTAAAACGTGCGATGTGATAAAATGCAGAAAACTGCAAATGTTGTAATGAAAACTACAACAAAAGGCTGAAACTAAATTTGTAGTATATAGCATGATACAGGAATAATATATCATGGCATATAATGTATTTGTATTAAAATATATTTGCAGTAAAACAGTTACGCCAACAATTACAATTATTAATTGGTGTGACAGTAAACTATATTGACATAAATAAAGACAACAACCATCATAATAATGACTGAATAATAATGAAGGAAACAAAATAATTAGAATAAAATTACATTAGGAATGTATTGTTTGAGCCGTAGGAATCAACAGCTCTTATGTTTCAAGGATTCTTTTGAAAGGCATCCATAAAGACAGATCAGAAGGATCACATACTCCCTTTAGCAGTGTTGGTTTATGTGCATGTGTAATTCCACAGAGACTCTCCAAACAACAGAAAATACAGCAGCAGCATATACTGAGTGCCTGGAAGCCTTAAGCACAGAGAGAGAAAAAACACTGACACAGATTGTCAGGGAAAAAAAAATGTCACAACGCCTGGTTATAGAGAAATCAAAATGTCATGTGATGAAACATGATTTGAGTGTTCTACATTTCACTGAAAAGTGCATTTAAATGTCACACACTGATACTTAATACAGTATTTTTACCGTGCTGCTCTGATGGTATTAAATGGCCATACAGTTTCTACAGACTGGAATGGAAGTATGTCCTTGAGAAAGTGTCCAGGTAATTATCTGCATTAAAAAGTAGTGAGACATTATTTAGGGTGGAGACCCACTTTGTAGTGTTGGAGTAATATAACACCCCTTTATCTGTGTTTGACATAATGTAATAAAGAGGGCTGGGCTGCTTGTGAGACAGCCGACTCCTGTGAGACAGCTGTGTCCTGGATATAATAAAATCTTTCTGTGTCCCTTCCTATGAGCTCTGCTGGTCTTGTTAGAACTATTAGGTAAACATTGTTCTTGTTTAGCTACAGGCTTGATGGCCAATAGACTATGTTGCAGAACTATGTTCCAGAACTATCTGGCAGGTGCTAATACTTGTTAATTGCCTCAAATATTGAAATTGCATTAAAGTATTTGCTATTGTACTTTATATGAGAAATGTAATAGGCAAAAAGAGCCTCCTAAAGATTGATCTTCAGGTTTATCTTAAAATGGGTTATTCTGCAGCACATTAGAGCCCATTTCCCATCAGGCCATGCACACAGACCATGCACACACCACCAAAGTTTCCTGCACCACAGCATAGGGTATTTCAACTGTTTTGGGGGGCTGCGGGGGTGAAAAGGGGTCTCCAGCATTCTGAAAAAAACACTGCCCACTACACAATCTTTTTCACCCTGTTTCATCATGTCTTTTTCTTTGCCTTCTCTCTGCTTTTCTTTGTATAATTCTAGCAGAATAAGTGTAGGAGTCTGGATTGCCTGTCTACTTGTCTCTGAGTAGAAGAAAAATCTTACAGCTCTGTTCAATCAGCATTCTTTTCCTGTCTCTCTCTCTCTCTCTCTCTCTCCTTCTTTCCTGTTTCTGTAAAAAGACTTTCTGAAGACAGAAACTACATATTAAGACAACCTCTCTCCTTTTACCAGTCACAGCCCATTCGTAGCACATCACAAAAATGTGTTTATTGGCTGACAGCACCAAATTAAAGGCTGTGTTTCGAAATAAGGATTGACATTCAATTTCACATGACAATTACACAGGTTTAGTAAGACTCTGGTGCTCCCTGAATGCTGATAACTTATCTGGATCCATTTCTCAGTCTAGGTGGGCAACAGGGCACCACATCTGGTACAATGAATTAAGCAAAGCCTTGACACAACATTGGCACCCCTAAAGATTTAAAAACATTGTGTAGGAATCTTATCAAAACTTTTTAAACTGCAGATGGTATGCATGTGGGGTTTCAAAAGTTCTGTGATCTAACTTTTGTTCAACTCTTATGTCAGAATCATTCTCATAATAACAGATCATGTTTTAATGTTGGTAAGGTTAACAGACTTATTGGTATTCGTCATACATATGTCTTCCATTCATACATTACCCAAGCTATATGATCAAATCTGTAGGACAGAATTATCCAATCTTCACCTCCAGTACAGCAATCATTTGCCTGAGAGCCCATTACACATCAAATTCCTTGCTGGACTACTAACTGGCTGTGTATATGACAATGTTTAGTTAAAAAAAGATTTGATGCACTGCTAAAAAACTTCACAAAACTACACTCTTAAAAATAAAGGTTCTTAATTTCTTTTTTAAACAATGCCATAGAAGAACACCATTTTTGTTTTCTCAAAGAACCATTTAGTCACAGGTTCCTAAAAAAAAACACTTCTTACCTTTTTAGCCTAAAGAAACTTTTTCCACTAAAAAGAAACTTTTGTAAAACAGAAACATTTATGGATGTTAATGGTTTTTCATGGAACCATACAGCCAAAAAATATTCTTCTATGGCACCTTTTAATTAGGAGCATTACCATTTCCATCTTACTATAACTGAAAAATTTCTAATTCCTGCCTTAAATTTTTAAGCAAAATCAAAATGGTGCCAGAGTTACAATCTGCATTTATTATTAATTGTACTTTTCTGACCACTTTGAATTTAATCAGTAGTGAAAAGAAAGGAGAAATTGATTACTTGGTTTAATCTGTAGTTAGGAGCAATTAGTTTCCTCCAAAGCACTATAAAAGAATTCTTGATTTAATTGTTAAGAAACCAGAATCGTAAAGTAAAAATCAGAATTGTTAAATTTCTTACGATTCCTATACCTAATTACAGTGTAGGCTTTTTACCACTAGTCTACACAAAAATATTTATTATGTCTCAATGAAATGTTTAGCAACCATATAGTATGCAGTACAGAGAGCAGCAGCAGCATACTAATAATAATATTTTAGAGAGCTGAGTACAATACTAATGAAATAAAAGGCACAATGTAAAAAACATATTATGTCACTGTGTGTGATGCAGGGTGATCACCATAACATGCAACTAAACGTTTCATGATTACAGCTCAGTGAGAGCTCAGTGAGTGTTTTACAGCATTCTGATCTTCGAAAGCTACCTGGGGTAGCTGGTAGGTGGATACATGATACAGCAAGGTGTCATACAGTAATACTATAGTACTTATATATACCGTGGTACTGAATGATTACAATATTTCTGCACTGTGATGTTTACTTCCCGTAATCAAGATACTTTAAAGAATCTCATGGTACAACCATTATACATGTTCAGAAAGTACTTCCATGTTAACATATCCATAGAAATTGTAGTACCAAGGTACTATTTTTGAGCTTTTTATAGTGTTTGAGAAATGTACTGTCAAACATTTCTCCTCACCAGTGATGGGTCAAATGCAGAGGTCACATTTCGGGTATGGGTTACCATATCTGACAAATATGTCATTTTTAACTTTCACATGTGTACCTAGCACACTAACTCAAAAGGCATGGTCCTGTATAACTGAAGACAGAAATGTGTGATTTTGTGTTTATCCCAAGCAGATTGTAGGAAAAGACCAGAACAAGAAAGAGTTTTTAAAAGTACGTAACAGGAAGTTGTTGTCAGTGCAGCAGGAGAATGTTTGCACTAGGCTCTCGAGAGCACTAAACATTTAGGCTGAAATCTAGCATTCTAAAACCCAGACAACTGTCTTATAGATTTCTGAGTTACATAAGCCTAAAGTACACCCATGAGCATCGTCCCTGAGCTATCTTCACCAATCCTGTTTGCCTTGCAAAGATTAGAAACTCTTTAGCAATTATCTAATATGGTCAAAGTAAAATTCAGAAGGGTACTAAAACATTAAGCTCTGGATCTTGTTTTACAGACGAGTGAGGTGAAAGAGCGGTCAGACAACTTTTGAAGTCCAAGGAGTCAGTTAAATACAACTCAGGGGCCGATCCAGAGCCCATCCCAATTGTCTGGCCCTGAGTTTCATTTTCTGTAAAATGCAGAACTGTTCTAGATCTGGCACCCTGACAATAGAAACAAAGAGCATTTGAAAAACAACAGCATCACCCAGAAGTCAGGGCACTGAACAGGGTCATTCCAGGATGTAAGGGTAGACTCCATACTCAAAACATCAGCATACTACAGATTACAGATTAGTCCCAGCAGTGAGGAACCCGGGACTCTAGTGAGATAAGAGGACACAGAGCCACATTTAAGTCAAAATCACAGACAGCACCACAGGCAAGCACTGTGACTCACCACATCAGAAATACACAATCGAATGTGTATAATTACAGAGTATTGTTGTGGTCAATACACAGTCATGCTGAGATTCAAATGTTTGCCAACATTACAGAGAGACGGCTGTCCTCTCTCACACTCTTTATTGAAGTGTTGCATTGTGGGATGTGAGAGGGTACTTGCAGCTATAATTTCTGACGTCAGTCTGCATTACTCTATTCTGATTATAAAGGCGGTGACTGGGGAATATTGCAGCTTGATGGGATTTATCCATTGTGTGTATCCACAACAAAAACATGACCCATTCAAAACACTGGTCAGGATTTTACTGTAATTTCTTGCAATAAAATGCTGCATGCGTGCATAAATAATGAACTTTACAGCACTGCATTGTGGGATAATACTGTAAACAGTTAGTTTGAACCACTATGGTGAATACACTGTACACATTGTCTGGTAACCTATTAAAATACTTCTTGTGGTAAAATCTAAATTAATTGGTTTTATTTATGCCAAAAGTATGAATTAATATGACTGAGTCAGCCTAATTAAAATACATTACACTAATAACAGTAGGTTTTAAAAGAAAGATAAAGTATAAATAGATCCTCTGTGTATCACTTTTTACAGTGTAGTGTTCACTCTAGCTGGGACCTTGACCTATTCTAATTTATATTACTGAAATAATTTAGTCTTTTAAAACATGGAACATTAACATAATTTTAAACATAAAACATTACAATTGCACTGTAAAACTTGTAAAACTATGGCAATGAGCAGCCAGTCATATACTGGAAAGTCACACTACTTTTTTTTACGGTCTGGAATAAAGGAACCCCTCATGGTAATGACTCATTTTATCCATTTCATTCTTATTCAGGGCTGTTCTTGTTAGATGGGCTTGACTCAAGTTAAATTACTTTCATGAGCTATTGCCTGTAATTTAATAGGAAAGTATAGTGACAGGAAATGATACAGAGAAGAATAGGGAGTGTGATTAGGAAATGACCCAAGCCTGCACATCAGCACCACTGCGCAAACTGATAAAGAATGCACACCAGCCAGCAGGCCATTTCTGCTACTTGACCCAAGCTGCAAACACTTAGCCGTTTATCTGTCTATCACCAGGCACACATGGAATCTGTGGCAATAGGACTTCATAGAAAGCATGAATTTCTGATAAATTACCAGTCCCCCTACCATTACTTGCTTGTCTATATTTTGGTCAGTCTGATTTATGTTTTCATTTTACCATGTTTAAATCCATACCCCATAAATCTGGCTTTACCTGTCACTCAAAATTCCATTAATTATTCTTGACCACACAAATTCTAATAATACATAATACTCTGTATCCTTGGCAACATGTGAACCTTGTGTACACCAGTAATTAAACTTTTTATTAGCATATATGTTTTTATTAGCATAAAAACATATATATATATATATATAGTAAGTTTAACACCCACTCATAATCCCTAAACAACCGAAACAACAAGAAAACTCTGCTCACTGATGTCTCATTTTATTTTCATTTTGATTCTGTGGTCTCCAAGGGACAGCAGAAAAAGCCCATGTTTGAGCACAGAATTGTTACAAAGACAGTCTTCTTCCTCCACGCTTGCTGAATGCATGTTTCTCTATTCTTACTGCCAGATTGTTAGCATACATTAGCACCTCCTGAACCAGCCCACACACAGGACATCAGGAATCAGGCAGACACAATACACACAATCTCCTGTTTGCGGTTGTCTCCCATGGCACACAACATTGGCTGCACGCGAAGAATCTCATCAGGGAATGCCATAGCAGACTAACTTTTCCCTTTGATATCTGCTGCCTACACAGGAAGCACTTATGTCTAAAATGGAGTGAATCTTCAAAGTAAAGCTGCATACACAGGCACTTGATGTCCAGGCCTCTCACAGTGTGACAACACAACAACACACAGCCTGTCATGAGGAAAGAGGGATGAACCTTGGATGAATACTGGTCGTGACAGGGCGATTCAGTAATATAAATGAGGTGCACATTTGACTCATGGGGTAATGGTCTCTCTCTCTCTTCCTCTCTCTTTGAATATACATAAGGAAAAGAGTTCATATATATATGTATATATATATATATATATATATATATATATATATAATGTAGATATGGAAAGAATATTCTGCTCTTTTTAAACAATTTGCTGGGGTTCTATATAGATCTCTAGCATTCTTTACTCCACAGAACCCTTAATCCACAAAGGTTCTATATAAAAATAAAGACAGATTTTGGCACAAAACTGTTCTTTGGAAGTTTTTTGGAACTACGTACATTATATATAAGTTACATTTGTAACCAGTTTAGAACACTACATTACTTTAGCACTTACCCCTTTCCCCCCCCAAAAAAAAAAAAAAATAAATTATTAAAAAAAAAAACACCCCTTTTCTCTAAAAAAATATTTTTTTTTTAAAAAAAAACCCTTTAAAAATTTTTTTGATTGTTAATTCACAAAACTGTCTGCTATTTAATCTACATTAGGACTTGATATGATATAGGCTTAATATGACTTGTAATTTTCCACTCAGCAAAGGAAAACTAATATGCATAAATGCAAGTTTTTCAGATCATCAAACTCATACACAGCCAAAGCAGCTTATTTACTACATCAAACCATAATGACTATACAAGTTAAATTGACAAACAGTATGTCTCACTTTGAGACATTCAGATTTCTATACATCATAGATTGTAAGAAGAACAAACATGATACAGTTTCTCTATTACAGTAATTTTCTGACTCACAATTCAGCCCTCCAGACTTATGCACCTCATTTTGTTTAACATAACAGTAAACACAGCAAGCACTGATTAATTTTGACCCATCTGCAGGGTGTGAAGGAGCGCTTCAGTGGCGTGGGTGTCGGAAATGTCTGATTATAAATTTTATTAACATTGTAAAGGAAAGTCAGTTAAGTCTATTTATGTCATTTTATGTTATCTTTACTTAACATCTCATCATTTATAACCTACATTTATTTCAACAAGCAAAAAACAAAAAGCAGCTATAGGCCCCCAATGATCAATGTATTCTCCACCATGAGCTTTTGCCATTTCTAACTTATTATTTCTATGCACTAAACACCCCAGTTGTGGATTTATCAGTAATACTGGAGATTGTTCAGTCATTGTTGTTAAAATTTATGTGTCTTTTAAATTGTATTAGACCCAGAAAACAGAGTAAAAGATTAAACGAGTTTCTAGGAGCTCACGACAGCCGTAAACAAGCCATAACACTGAACTATGCAGCCCGTAGTCTAATATAAAGATGAAGAAAGTCTACTCTAGAGAGAAACAAAGATCAAAGACAAGAGGTGATGGAGATCTTATTGGAGATCTTATGGAGAACCATTATGTGGTTCATTACTAGGTTTCTAACCAACTAGGGTATTATATTAGTTGTATTTAGTGTAAATTATCGGTTGAAATTTAATACTGCCACCCTAATTAAGGTCCTCATTAGTTTTATGCCAGATACTGCCATATATCGCAACATTTACATATCATAACAGTTATATATTTAAAATAATGCTTCCTTAAATAGACTCAATGTAATTAGCTATTGTTTGTTAGTAATGTGAAGTCCTTCTTATTAGAACTGCACCATTTAACAAGAAGATCCAAAAGCAGGACCTCTATAATGCCTGTCTGCTAAAAACAATGACTCATTCTGACCAATGACAATAAGAAGAGACAGCACAAAACAACAAAAAGCAAGCTGATGTACAGAGTGTGAGACTGTTTATAACTGAGTGTGTGTGCGCAGTTAGAACCAGCGAGAGCACACGTGTAGCGACTGAGGGGGAATAAACAGACCTCAACCCCTGAGGAGAACAGCAGCACTCCAACTGGGTATCACACCAGCTATCAGCCCTCATCATCTCAGGCCCTCAGTGGTGAGAAAAACACATTTTTCACACACAGCTGTGGCTAGCATTTACATCGCCAGTAAACCACTAATACCACTTCAACCAGTCACATAATGTCTGATGATGGAATGATACTGAAATGCTGAATTCAATTCCTTTCCTGATGTATGAAACCAAATGGCTCTGTCTCACCTAGCCAACAAACAAGAAGGCTGTTTCAAATTGCAGCCTGCAAAAATTACTTTAGAGAATACGTCACAAAATATGAAACATTACTGCATGTGTGTTTTGGGGATTAAGTAAAATGCATTGCAAGACGTATAGTGAAAAATAATGTAGAAAGGTTTTTCTTTCAGGATTATGTGGGGGCCACATGTAAACTGCAAAAGCAACTGAGCAAAAAAAATGAATATATTTTTACATCACCAATCAAATGTTATAACATTTAGCATATTAACACATTTGTACAAAAACTTTTGCATCTAGAAGCATATCTAATAATTGTCTCATACTTTCGAACGTCACTGCTTATGCAAACATAATTTTGATCATAAAACATCTCTGCAGAGTTACTAAGATACAGTCTGTTCAGAATCCTTGCAGTATTTTGGAAGCAGTGACAATAAATCACAGATCTCCAACACATTATCAGTGCATCACATTACAGAAGAGTAAACTCACTGAGTGAAATCAGTGGGCTGTCTGCACCTTCAGACAAAAACTCTCTCCGTACCGCGTACAGCCAAAAACAGATAATGAGCATCGTAAGACAGCAGTGAAACTCCTCACTCCACAGCTTAGCATCCAGAGCTACACCATCAGCAGCAATTAATATCTTACTTTCTTTACAAATCTATGCAACAACTTAAAACCAGGATATTAAAGCCCTCTGAGCCCATAATGCTTTAGTCCACGGCACTTCTTCCTGGAACAAGCATTAGTTTCAAATAGCACCTTGCAGATACTCACGGTTTTGAAGTCCTGGTGGTTGCACTCCTGACCCTGGAAACGGCAGTACAGCATCATCTCCTTCAGGTCGTGGCCCACTCTCTCCGTGAACTCCCGCATGCTGAACGGCTTGGGCCGGTAGTTACTGAAGTTGGATTTCTCTGTAAGGAAGGCCAAGATGTGAGGCTCGGCCAGGTGCTGATCGGGAATCTGCAGGTGCACGTCCAGCAGGGCTAACAGTTCCCCGGCGTGATAGAGGTCGTTCTGCGTGAGACGCGTAAAACGGTAGGCATTGAGGTTGCAGATGGTGATGGCGGGAAACACTAGGCTGCCAGAAACCACAGCATCAACGCTGGTGACATGAGGGTAGGATAGGAAGTAGGCCAGCCGCTCTGCACTCTCCAGGACCAGCAGCACCAGACAGGCCAGCAGGGCGGCGCTCCAGAGTAGTCTGCGTGAAGCAGAGCGGCGGGGGGAGGAAGAGGAGGAGGAAGAGTAGGGGAAGATGAAGCGTAAACCATGCAAGGTGCTTCTGTTGGCAAAGGACTGCCAGGATGATGAGACGCCCATGCTCCCCATGCCCCCACTCTCGGTCTCACGACTGGCTTCACTTCCACAGGTCTCC
>JAZGTH010000107.1:0-52500 GCA_036877525.1 Chromobotia macracanthus | reverse complement strand
CTATATTCGTGATATAGCACAGCTAAGGCCTTTTAAGCAATCATCTGTGTATTATGTAAACAGCACCAATAGCAGACTGTTATTTTGTTGCATAGCAACATTCTGTCATAGTTTACATTTCAGTACATTTTTATTTTCCAGTAGATACTTTTTTAGCTGGTCATGACAGATCAGATATTGCTTTGCACAAACATTCTCACGCTAACACATTTAACTGTAACAGGTTTATAACAGTTTGATAGCTGCATAATTACTCAGTTGGTAATGTATTACTATAAATGTTAACTGTTTAATTTTCCTCTGTGGTAATTGACAGCATTGCAATTGCACACTTGCTGTCATGTTCCTTTAAGAACAACCAAAGTTTACATGCTCCACTACACCTGTTTTATCTCTTTTTAGATGTACTTCTTCCAGACAGCAGCATATACAGGATCATCAAACATTACTCCAGCGTCTAATCACACAACACTTACCACAGGAAAATCTCACTGACCATGAGTCTTAAGATTCAGAGGACATGAGGAACAAGATGAATGTATGGTAATTATGAGAGCCGAGCAATGAAGGAGTTCTTCAGATTAGTGTGCTAACACTAGACGCACATGCATTTCCAGCAAGCTGATGTTTGTAAAGTGTTACTATTCTGTAACTAACCACGCAAAGGAAACAAATCAGATCAAAGAATATCACAATATTTAAACATGCTTTGATTTCGATTTTTTTCAGACTTACCTACTATTTTCACTCAAGTGTTATATTTAGTAATATTAATTCTTTTGTTTTTGGACGTAAATTGTAAGAAATGGAAAGTGATCTGACCACTTCAAAATGACATGAGATGTAAAGTTTGCTTTATGACCCCTGACTATACTTTTTAGGCTACTTTCATGGTTCTGTAAACTGAGAGCAGAAGTACCTGTATTAATTATTGATTTCCCGTTTCTCATCAGTTTTGTGTTTTGATAACACTGTGGAATTAATACTTTTCAGGGTAAACCTCTTCACTTTGGATTTGCTTTGTGTGGTGGCATCATGCCTATTCATTCTTGAGGGCACATTTTAGAAAGACATGCTTTGCCTTACTAAATGTATACATAAAAATCATGTTCTCCAGAGTGTACTTAAAATAACAGCTCACCCAAAATTCAGTCCCTTTTTTCTTATGCTGTTTCACAACTGTATAACTATTTTCTTTTGAAATGAATTGAATTAAACTGCTCTTTTCCATACAATGAGAGCGGACAGTAATGAGCGACTGTCAATAAATTACATTTCCAAGGAAATGTATCATCCTAACATTTATCTATATGACTTCTATTCCAGGTCTTCTGAAGCCATATAAAGAACAGGCTGAAATATTATTTACAATTTAAAAACATAAAGCTCTAAAGTGGAAAAACATGAGATTTGAAAGCTGTAGCAGGGGCAACACTTTTCAGTGAATAACTGCTTCTATTGCAATCTTATCTCTTCAAAAAGATAACAGGGCTTCAGAAGACTTATAGTTCAAAAGCTTTATTATAGTACATTTATGTTGATCTTGGTGTTTGACAGCAACAGGTCACTGTCCAGTTTCACTGTACAGAAAAGTACAGCATGGATGTTTGGTAAAACATCCCGTGTTTAACAAGACACTAAAAGATTTGGGATGAGCAAATGATAAAATAATGATTTCTGACTGAACCACCTATAAGATTCCATTTCTTCTTGAGAAGCAGACGCTAAATGTTTAGTAATGGACATGTTTAAGTATTAGTGTGATTGGTTTACAAATGCCAAAACACCATAAAGTTCTGTTTAAACCAATGCTTTCCTTTTTCACATTCTGGATTATTTGCACAGAACAGGATCACAAAACACAATATAAAAAAACAAATGCCACTGTAAGTAGCCAGACTTTTTGGGTCTTCTCCAACATTTAATTTGCTCTTTTTTTCTGTTGCTTTTTTGTGAAAGGAAAAAGTTAATTCTATAAACTAGCAGACGTTTATCATAATCGCTGCTAAATCAAACCAAATTAACTGAAAATATGACTGGAAGCAATGCATAGCTCCATCAAAGACTTTGAAGTTGTATCTTGTGCCCAGTGTGGGAGGAGAAGGATGGAGAGAGGGAAGGAATAAAAGAGGAGAGTTATAGCTAGTCAAGAGATGCTGAAGAACACAAGTCGCTCATCTCCTCCTTCCCTTAACGAGTCTCAAAACACATTGGAGTTGAGAAGGTTTTTGGGGATATAAACTAGGATACTGCAATTCGAACAGCTGTCCTGCTGCAGCAGTCGGTGTGTGTCCACAGACCTCACTACTCATATCATTCATCCTTCTGTATTCCTTCCCCCAGAGCCAAATGTCCTTCCAAGCATTCCACAGTCCTCCTTGGCTGGCAGCAGAGAGTTTGGGGCTGGTCTTTCCGAAATCTGTGTCCATACAACCTGGTTGACTTAATTCATTTTCAGTCAGTTTTTTAAGGGAGGCAGTTGTGTGTAATTTTGGGGTAAGGGATTGATAGAAGTGGTCTTTAAAAACCATGCCACCTCAGGAAACACCAAGCGATGTACAATCTGAGACTGCACTACATTAAAACAGTCAATGAACAGAGTCAGAATGGAACAAAAAGTAAGACAGACTCTATGCTATGGTCTACAGGCAGCTTCCTCCAGCCATAATGAACTCTGCAAGCATCTACAGCATGTCCATCTCTTCTGGTGAATGATGGGAGGTTACAAACATCTAGGTGGGGCACATTGGTCATCTGAAGCCCATGCTAAGTGAATAGAGATGCGATGGCCAGTTGGTGTTATTGGAAACATTGATGTAGGTTTGATGGTGCAGAACAAGTTCAATGGATTTTGAAATCATATTTAGTCCAAGACAGCATTTGTGCAGCTAAAAAAAAAATCTGTGGGAATCAGTGAATTAAGAGCGAACGTGCACATTTGTAAAGCTTTTATAAAAAAAAAAAAAAAACTCGCCCCGTTCTCAGTTCTTTTCCTCTGGGTCTTGAGTCCGTTTTGTGCTTTACAGCATGCTTGCAAACAAGTGCTGCCTCTTAGTGGCTACTTGTAGAACAGACGCTGTGTGTTGCTGGAGGTGGAGTCAGGATAGAAGGGTAACATTTACACACCTCAGACTTGACTAGTCAGATGTCTGTGCGCGCTGACATTATAGGGCTGAGGGACGGATATGTACGAATAAAACACCAGTGAGAGCAAGAGATAGAATTTAGAATATATATACGTATACATGTATATCTATATAGTTGAGAGAGAAATAGGAAAAATGATGGTCAGAGACTGGTGCACTGGTTTTGGTATTCTGAATTTGGCTGCGGTCAGTTTTTAAAGGGGAGAGGTGATGGGGGTGGGGTTCTGGACATGCAGAGGCCATCCTTTGGCCTTAGCTTCCGTAGTGCATGGTGTTGCTGGGGATGGCCATAGGAGAAGCCATGGAGATAGCTGGGCCACCCATGGTGAACTGGTTGGTGATGGGGTATTGAGGACTGCTGCTGCTGGGACCCTGCTGAGCAGTTGTGGCACCTGAGAGAGAGAACAGGCCGAAGATCAGACCAAAGATTACACAGCACACACTTCCGGTATACTTCAAAGGGCCAAAAGACACATCCCACTGAACCCCTTCACACAAAGTGTGAGAAAGTATTTTTATAACAATAAGCTTAAGAACAATGATTTTGTGTCTACAAACAGCATTCCAGTTGGACATTGCATTTGGAAGGTCTAACAGACTGATATGAATATTATCTGCAGTCAGACTTACCCTGGACGATTCCTGTGCTCATGATAGAGCCCATTCTGGAGTGAGTGTGATTCACAATCCCTGTGTTCACTGAAGGAAGAGACCGATAAACTTTTACAATGAACATAAGCATAACACTTAAATATGGCATTTTGTGATATAACATTTAGTGTCTACAGTACTATATGAAGACAACTCTGTAATAATTACAAAAATCACTTCACTAGCATTTTATTAATAGAATTTAAGAAGAACTAATAATATTAAGCATGCAAAAAATATTAAAGAGGTCATGTCATTTTCATTGGATGCATTTATCTGACACTAAAATTTATAAAGTTTTTGATGGTATTTTGGACTAGGGATACTAGTTTTGAGTTGTGAAAGTTACAGTAGGTTTTCCATGCTTTTCCTCTCTTTCTCTATAAAAAAACTCTTTTGACATGATCCTTTAAATAACCTATTCCAGAGTTGATTTCACTGAAATAAATGTGTATGTGTGTAGCGTGAGTGTAATTATCCATACGTGCATGCGTATCTGTACCAAGGGGGATGAGATTGTTGTGAGAGACTGTTGAGCCACTGCCACCAATAACAGTGCTGAGGTCATAGGCTGCAGGCATCCCTGAGAGAGACAGAGAATGAGTGAAAGTTGAGTGACCTGACATCACTCTGTAATGCATTTCTGTATAGCAGGGATGTTCAGCTCCGATCCTGTAGTTCCAACCCTAATCAAACATACCTACCTGTAATTTTTAAATAATTCTAAAGGACTTGATTAGCTTGTTCAGGTGTGTTTGATTGAGGTTGGAGCCAAAACCTGCAGGACGGTTGCCTTCCAATACCAGAGCTAAATACTTCTGAAGTGGAATGTTCAGTTGTATGGGAGGGAACGCAACACATTTATCCAACAATAAGCATAGTATATATTTAAAATCAACACCTTTATTTGAGCCATTTCCCAACTAGTTGGGAAAAGGTAGTGCAAAGCACAAAAAAAAAAAATCACAACAGTCAATCAGAACATTTAATCTTTTATATACCACTATTTAGAATTTTAGGCAAATCAGACTTCAGCATGGGTGGGCTACCTAGCACTATTCAAAAATTTAGATCGTATGACCAACCAAAGGTCTCATTTTGCTGATTGTTGCAGTTGGTAATGACAACACCCAGATTAATATAGGAGATGTAAAGGTGTTGTACAGGTGTGATGGTGTACCTGACACAGCCATGCCTTGGCTCATGCTGTAGGTTCCCCCAGTATTCCACATGTTCTCTGAGGGGGAGGAATAGTGTGAACCTGGAGGTGGGGCGGGCGTGGTGCCCGTGTACCTACAAACACAACACAGCATAAGCAACACGACCCGTGACACAGATGACTACATTCTCCCATCAGGTCCCTTCTGTGCAAAGCAACGCTTCCACTCACCGGAAGAATGGGTTCTTGAGATCAAGTAGATTACTGGACTTGGAACCTGTCTGGTCCACTTGAGCAACAATACTAATGTCATAACTTTGTCTGTGAGAAGAAGTAAAAAATAAAGGGAAAACAATAAGAACAAACATCCTTTTGGGAAAAAAAAGAAAAGGTATATCTTGAGGGTTAACACTGTGAGACCATCTGTGTGTCCTCACCTCTTGTTGGCGATTAAAAGTGCGGTGCCTGACATTGTGTCTCCTGCCTTAGCAAAGAGGGGCGACTGAAGCAGACAGCGAACCTGGTACCAGTGAGTGAGCGGTTCTGTGGGAGCTGTGGAGAGCCACACTGTCATCCTGTACGGCCAGAGAGACAACAGAATACTTAGTTACAATATTCTATTTGCTCCAATGAGAAGATTAGAGCTGATTGAATGTAAGATCACAGTTGACATTAACCAGCTGAATTAGAATTGTAGTATCACCATTTTTTTATATTTTGATTATGAAAATAACGTGACATGACGTTTGTTGGTTTTAAACTGTGTTTTGGCTTGTATGTGAACAATTTATGAAAAATATGCAAACTGCTCTGGTTCACTTTTTGTAATTGTGAATATTTTTGGCCATTACAGGGTAGTAGGCAAAGACAATGATGATGGCACACAATGACAGGAGTGGAGATGAGCCACCTATCCTACTTTTACCAAGATGAAAGAACAAAGGGTGTATTAAATATTGTCAAACTACACACAAAAACTAAAAGTCTTTTCTTTTGGAAAAATCAAAAGTAGTGCCTTTTAATGCATTTCTCCAAAAATTAAGATATTTCAGGATGGCAAGTTAAAACAATTCATTTGATGTTCAGTTGGTTCAGGGTCCAGAAAAACAAAATTAGATCTGAGGCTACTTTTTAAGGCCAGAGACTGTGAGAATGCAAAGGATGAACAGGATTCGTTTTACACTTGTTTTAAATTTTGACCATTTAAAAGTGTTTTGAGTTCTTTTAAGGCACTTACACTGATCCTATGAATGCCACATCAAACCAGAAAGCCAGCCCATGCACAAGCCCTGAATGCATCATGTGAAATTTGAAGGGGATTTCTATCCTAAGAAGACAAATGAAAGGAGAAACAAATATGTAAAATATGACAAAAGCTCAGCTGACAGACTTGTCACAGACTTGTTTTGTGGTAACTTTCAACATCTTACAAATAATGTAAAAAAAAAATAATAAAAATAAAGCATGCATTTGGTTAAGTCATACTTGTAAAGGTCCTCTTCTTTAGCTTCTAAAAAGTTGACTGTATATTTCACTGATTTGGCCATCAGGATCCTGATATCAAAAGTGTCCTGAAATAAATGAGAGGTAAACGATAAATGGCAGAATATCTTAATAGAAAATGCTCAGTTCTTAATGTTGAGGCAGATGAGACAGGTCAAATAAAACTGGGTTACAAACTGTAAGGCCTCCTGTCAAGGGCTAAGTAAAGAATACTCAGTCCTAGCTCAGAGGCTTTTTTCTGCACCCTGGATTGAACCCTTAAGGCTGGTTCCCTTTTGAACCCTTTGCTTAAGGCAAAACAGCACCCCCTAGAGTCAGACCAGTGAACAGCAGGTTACTGTCCCAGCAGTGTAACACCATTACAGGTCACACAAATGCCTGCACAGCTGACTGCTGTTGGAATAAGAAGCGCTCATAAGGTATACACTGTAAAGTTAATGACTGAAAAGCAAGCACACAAGTAAATTAGCCTTTCAGGGTCTCAGGGTGGAAAAAATACCTCAAGCAAAATAGAGATGAAAATAATCAACTAAGGTTACATTTAGAACTGCCACTTGATTCTAAAAGAGTGACGTTCTTGTAAATAAAGATATGCCACATAAACATTCCTTCACAGATTAACATTTATAATGTACCTCACTTACCACACACAAACAGAGAACTCGGACCACAAAACACAACCTTTCATGCTGGACCCAAAGGCAAGCATACATACTTCACATACAGCCTCCTGTATTTCACTTTCCCTAAATATATTTTTCTAATTCAATAAGCATGTTGCCTTTCCCCATTTACCACACAAACATTTTCACTGTTCTCATCTGGGCTCCACGCCTTGTGTACTGATATGCAACTTAAGTATGTAACTCATCCCTGTACATATTTACCCGCAAACCCTCAGCCCTCCTACGTAACCATTAAGCTGACACATCTCCAGTTACCTTCACACCTACTCCTCTTCCTCTAAAGCAGGACTTTTCCACCTTCACAGACTCACAGTCCCACCAAAACACAGACTCAGAGACCCCCAATATAAATAAACTTACAAAAATATATTAACAAAACATTACAACTTTTACATTAACTAATGATCTGATAAACATTATATGTAAATGTTCTCAAATAATTGCTATATATGATGAAAACTTTAAGAAACCTCTGTTTTCATATCTTCTCCACTGACTCTCTGCAGTGTTTTCACAGACTCTTTGAAAACTCTAGCAGTCAAAGGCACTAAAATGTAAGCCTAAGTTTTTCCCTGCCTCGTAAACTTTCCAAACTTGGCTAAAAATCGAAATTCACACACCCAATCAAACAATTGTTTATTCCCTCCCATCTCATACCACAATAGGCTGTTTGAAGTATTCATCTACCGCAGCTCCTCTGAGTGCAGACAAATCCACCCCATGAAAAGACGGCTGGTACCTGCAAAACAGGAAAATGGCGCTCTGTCAGTATTGATTCAAAAGAAATCAGCTTGAAACTGGGCAAATTCCCAGTCATCTGCTACTGTCTACATGACTGCCTACTTTTTCACGCTGAAAGTAAATCATTTGACATCTGCTACCAGCAAAATGACTGTTTCTACATTTGCCGTTCCCTGAATTCTCCCCACTGTGTTCAGACCACTTCAAGCGCTCACCAGAAATTGGCCTTAGTGAACTGCTCCATGTAAAGCTGCTCGTCTGTGAAAGGTGCGAGGTGAACGTCTCCAATGGTGGGGAACATTTTGCCTGTGAACACAGCAGAAGTTGGGTTACGCTAAACTTGTACAATTGATTCTTTTTATTGCATAAACCCTCATGTTTCTCTGGCTTACCACTGGGCTTGAGGAATTTCTTGGCATGTAGGTAACTTTCCAGCATTCTTTCATTGAACAGCATGTAGCCCATGGGTTCAGAGATGATAATGTCCACCTGCTCAGGTAAAGTCACTTCCTCCACTTTTCCGGGAATCACCACAACACGCTCCGAGAGTCTGTTACTGTTCACCAGAACCTGTAGACACACAATTAGTCGATATCACATTAGTTTCAATTAACTGAGGCCAAGTGTCATCTTATTACCTGCACGTTTGCGCTAAGGCTGAATGTTATCTTACATGATTTTACTTGTCGAATTTGTTATCTCTGCAGTATTCTGCAAGACTGGATCTTGCATCATCCACAAAATTCAACACATCCCTCACTTTTTGTGCTAATTATTAAATAAGTTATTAATTAACTTATTTAAGCTAATTTACTAATGCCTTCAGTTGGAGTCTGTCATACCTCTGCATGTTGAGCCATGGTGCTGGCCTCTACAGCATAGATTTTACGGGCACCAGCCTGAGCTGCGAAAAACGAAAGAATCCCAGAGCCGCAACCTACATCTAACACAACCTGAGAGAAAAGCACAGGAACAATCAGAACAAAGGTGACCACATCCACACTACTAATATTTACACATTCAGAGAAAAGTCCTGCCTAAATCATAAATCTCCTTTTCAAATGTAGTGGACTTAAGTCAAGTGTTCCACTGTCAGATATTTTGCCTGGAGAACATTACAGCTAAAAGTCAAGATCGTAATAGCCAAAATAAAATTTAAAGATTTAAAAACAAGAAAAGCTGCTCAAAAAAAAGCAATGCTGCAAATAATTTTAAAGCTATCTGCAATTTTTTAACTGTTGCCTCTTTATCTCCATCTCTGTTTGAAACACAAAACTGCAGGTTCCTTTTTTGTGCTTTTGCATTTTTAAGTCAAATGCAAAAAAAAAAATCATTATAAGCCTACCACTGACAGGTAAGTAGTTTTAAACACTGATCTGTAAGGCACTTCCTCAATAACTGTTTTTTGTTTATTTTTTAAATTGTATTAAGTTTATTAAAACGTTGCGGATTGTAGCTTTAAATTCACATTTTTCAACTTGAATAGTACATTTGCAAACACAATGTGTGTGATGAACTATTCGAAAGAACAGTAATGGTTGTATAAAAGGGACACGTGACAGTACTTTATCCTTGAAGTCAGTATGGTTCTGGAGGATTGCCCGTTGATATGTTCCAGTTCGAACGTAATCCTGCATCATGTTTTGTTGCTGAGAGAGGTAGCCATAAAACTAAAGAGAAAAGAGTATAAAATAATAAAACATTGCACTTTTTCTCTACATGATTACATGCCACTTCAAACAGTTCCATTGGAATTAAATGATCTCAAATTGTTTATAGCAGACCGTTTGCATTTACATTAATCAAATTATTGTGGGGCTGTCAAATCATCAGTTTTAATACACTTGCACAATATGGCATTTAATTAATCAAGCCATTTTTAATCACATATCAATAGCCACATTAATGGTTCTTATAGTTCTAATAACCACATTAAGACATGGTGTTAATTTTAGCAATTTAACATTTACAAACATATAAAATGTATTCTTTTTAATATATTCTTTATAATTTATTGTACTAACATGTTGAATTGACAGCCATATTTAGTGATCCTATTGTAAATAAATAAAACAAAAATACCTTCTAAGGGAATGAAACTGATTTGTCAAATAATTGCTTTGCATAGGAATGCCAATAAGAAGCCAAACACACCTGGAAATACTGTACAGCTGAGGACTCCTCAGTCCTCTCACTAAAAGCCGATCGTTCTCCTCCGTGTCCACGACAGTTCTTCAGGAGGTTATAAAACGATGAGAAATCTGTCCAACACAACACCAGTAAGCACATAAGGACTACACACTTCAGCAACATCTCTTCATTTGTGTTCACCCATAACACAAGCATGTAAAAGATCTTGTTTGTACACTGAGTGACATGCAGAAAGCAGAATGTGACAGACGCGCTTATTTGAAGTCTTGTGTGTTCAAGTGAACTAATAAATCAGCCTTGTAAGAGTTTTTACCTGCTGGAGACGAAAATTGCAGGAGGACACTGTTACAGCCGAGAGTAATGATGAAGGATTGTTTCCCCACACGGCTGCATTCTGTCTCTCGTGATACTGAACATTTAAACACACACGTCTCCTCATCTGATGAAAACACACAGAGATGTTCATACTCACATGATATTGATCATGCTGATTTTACACAGTTAATACAAACAGGCTGCTGTTTAAATGAACAAGGCCTGTGACTTAGTTCTTATAACAGGCCCTCAACTCTTGGGGCCAATAAGTAAGATATACAACAGAAGCCTAGTATGTTACATTATATCTTGGAGGGAAGTTGCCAGTAAATAGCAGTAGGCAAATCAAACTACACTAGTGCCATTCAAAGTGTTTTGCATCAGGTGGTGCCACCTCCCCTTCTGACCACTGCAACAGTATGTGGCAATGCCAGGATAAGGGACTTTGTCATTCATTTCCCCAGCTGTTGCAGGATTATCTTTGCACAGATTAGGCTGGTATTCATTTATATAATTGAGCTCAAAGCAAGTAAAATCTCTAATACAGCTGAAGAAAACACCACTTCAACAGAGGGTTGGACTGAACGACTGACAGCCTGTGCCCTGGAAGAGGATCGATATTTGGCATCTGAGGTTTATAAGGGAAAGCTTTGTTCTCTGGCCTTTTTAAAAGTAAACTGTTCACACATACCTGAGGACACAACAGGTTTACCATGAGCCAGTTTCACCGTTTCACCACAACGAAAGTGAAAGTGCCACAAAAGTCATGCGAAACAACAAACTACATGAACATGAAGCGTGGAAAAGTGTGGACGCAGCTGAATTTCTTCAAAATGGTTACAAAATAACAAAACACATACATACACATACACACACACACACACACACACACACACACACATATATGAGCTCTCTGTCACATGCTTAAAATCATGCACAATGATTCCTCTCTCACAAATATGTATTTTACTGAAATTAAAACTGTGCTTTAGTAGGAAAATGTGAGGAAAGCTAGGGGATTGAGCTTGGATTTAGCAACATAAACTTTTTAAAAAGAAAAAAAACGAAGCTGGGTCTGAATGTTTGTCACGCATCTGTTTCAGCTATAACATTCATCTCATCCACAGGACATCAGCATCATGGGGTCCAAACAAAAGCCCTGCGCGCTGAATGAACAAGCGGGACACTGGAGAGACGGGAGGCGGGGGACCCGCTATTGTTCCCCGCAGAACAAAGATGAATGTCCTAACGGCTTTGGCATAAGAACCCACCGCGTAATTTCACTTCACCTTGTTTATATAATATAGTACAGCACAATATTGTGTAGTAAAAGTGGAGAGGTGGCGCACAACTGGGAGACTACTGGGATGTGCGCAATTCATCAAGTAAACTCAGCATCCATTCAGCCCACCAGCCAACAGAGGTTAAGGGGGTATCATTTAACGTATAACTCACAATGAATCTTACAGAACAGATCAGTGGCCACTTTAAGATTTTAAGACCACTTTTTGTGCCTTTCTGAAGGCTTGATCGTAAGACTGGATGATCAGACTGCGGCTAACTTTATAGGCGCCAATCCACATTAGGCAAGCGTTTCCACACTGTCCTCCTCACAGTCTGTCCATAAAGTACAGCAACCTCACACACGGGACATGTTCCGATCCCCATGTACAGATCAGACAGTAAAACACTGTCTTCATTCAGGGCTGAATTATTTATGCTTATCATAGTTAGCTGGATAGCAGCTAACTATAAGCCGCTTAACACAATACAAAGTGTTGATGGATGCTAACAGGCTACAATCAACGTGGTTTGCGCTATGCATGATCAAACCTAACCTCTGATTTGAACAAGTGTACACCTTTTGGACGGCATGCACGAGTCTAACTCAGAGCAGTATTTAAGAAAATAGCTTAAACGTGCATATCCTGCATGCACGACCAGGCAGCAACACATATACACATGCCGCACACACATCACACTCATTAGGCTAAGCTAGGGTATACCGCTCAGCTGAGGCCGGATACAAAGTGTTTAAAAGCCCGTATCCACTCACTGTTCGAGAGGCTTATCAGAGCCGCGTCCTGGGTGGTTTTGATCTCCAGTCGCAGAGGCTGCTGCTCTGAATGTCGCTGTATGTCTCCATTGGCGTCTCCGATGGAGAGGAGACGCACGCCTGAGAACACGGACACCGCCATCTTCGATTTGGGGAGAGGCAAACAGGCAGCTCGCAGCGGCTCAGATCTCCCCTGGAGTCAGTGGTCCAGATAGGCCTGACTTACTACTGCCTCCACATGGCCACATCTTTCTTTCCAGCTGTAGTTCAATTTCAGGCATATGCCAACACAATAGTAACCCTGTTTAGTATGATCACTTGAAAGATTTGATGCAATGAAACGGGTGAGTTTGGAAACTTAAGTTTTCTGGTATGCGGAGGACAAAGGTAATAAAAGGAGGTTATAACTCTCTTAAGGCACAAAGGTTTACAGTGAATTTACCAATAGACAACAGTAATAAACTGGTATAAACAAATACACAATTTGACAGTGGTAACAACAAAATACAACATTTTTGTTACTTATTTTTATTACTCTAAAACTATATTACATTACATATGCAAAAACAGACCAGCTAATACACTTGGAATTATTTGGTGTTCTAGTTCAAACAGTAAAGATACAACAAAGAGGAAGCACCCTTTCCCCAACAAATACAGGAACAAACACACAGGTATAATTCTACACTCATGTTTCTTTGTTTTAACACTGTGTAACATTTAAGAAACATTTACCTACTAGATTAAGGAAAATACATTTGGATAAAAAGTAGTACCTCATTCAGTATTCAGAAAAGGTGAATATATATCAGACAGCATTGATCTTTATCAAAAAGGACCTGAGATTCACAATATCCTTCTCCTTCAGTACAGCTACTTGGTTTATACAATCCATTAACATATTATTACATATATTTCATGGCAACAACAATCCATGTATAAGCCTAACTGGAAGAAAACAGGGTGATTCAGTGTCTCATCACAAACAACAAAAATGCTTTTTTTACTTTTTCTGTGCAAAGATGATATTCAAATTGACCTGGCAAACCTGTCAAAGATTTTGCATATTTGCTGTTGCTTCACCGATGTGTTAACATGTTTGTGTAAAAAGAGACCTCATCCCATTATTTGTCTCCTAAGGTTGGACTACCGTGAATTTTAATGTATGGACATGACCCTACTTAACAGTATATACATTAAACTACCACTTTTCAAAAGGTTTCTTCATTAGTCACATTATTAAATGTATGAGACTTTAAATAACAACACATTGTTTTATAAATGTAACTGTCATATGTAGTGTAAAGATAGTGATGATCCCGCTGTGCTGTAAAAAACACCAAGTAAAAGTATTCTGAGGAAAAATCAACTTTGTAGTGAAGAAATTCATGTAAAAGAGGAATGTTCAGAAGCTTTTCCAGAATCTTCATCCTGATACCTTGCGGGAAGAGAGAGAGTTTCAAATTCATGTTAAAGATTAACATGATGATGACACAAAATGCATCACTGGGCTGGTTTTAGTACCTCACAACAGGGCACATGATTTGGGTGGTCGGAACGGGTTGTCGCTGGATGGCACCCCCATAAGAAGAGGGTCCTTATGGGCATTTTGCAAACAGAACGTTTTAAGATCAGCTGCAGCTTGAGAAACCTAGATTGAAGGACAGATGAAAACATATTTTAAACAACAATTGGTTTTAATACTATAAGCTCTTAGGTATAAAATACAGGTAAACACTCTGTTTTCTTAATTATTTTACTGTATACATTTTACTGAAAAGCCTACACGTTGTTTAACAGCAGGTTCCATTGTGACACTGTAACCTGAGAAATATCGACTGATTAGAAAGTGTGACAACTGGCCCCTATGCATTTCTACACATTCAGATAAAAGCGTTTGAGGAGCAAAGCTGTCGGCTGTTTCCCGAGCGCTTTAATTAATACTACATGTAATAACTAACACATAAAGCATTATGTTGTTTTAAAACACTGGGTTTTGGGGCCATCGGTAACGTGGTTACTAATAAGGATTTACATTTTTGCGGCCAACAATTGTGCTACTGTGTCTCACGATAAACAAAGAGTCCCTGTGTGCGTATCCCCACACAGCACTGTCTTAGACCCGGAGTTTCTGCTGGTTCACGCATTTAATCTGTTTTAAAGCTAGTTGTGCACTGAAACAGTTGGGAAAAACGACCGCGATTGCAACCAAGTTTTAACATCATGCAGCACACGCTGGAAGCTGTCACTGAAAGCGAGCAGCTGTAACACATTCATTTGTATCGAGTATGCTGTAACAGCTCTCAGGAGAATCAAAATACAGTTAAAACATTACATGAAGCAAGACTGCTGTCACGGGTGAGATAGAAACAAGTCTAACAAGTCACACCCTGCTCGATCTCCGCAAAGATTTACAATCTTTCGTGTTGTTGTTTTTTTATTTCGTTTACCCACCTTAATTCTGCGGATGTCTAATTCGAGTCGCAGCTGTTTCACGGTTTTCTGCATAACCACCAGGTTGCTGTGTGCGGTGTTATTTGACATGTCTTCTGACAGAAATGGAGAAAGTTTTCAACAGCGTCAACACTACAGTGACTTCGGCAGTAACCGCCTCAGTTGCGCCCCCTACCTTTCAACTTATGTGAAGCTTGTAAAGAGACAGCGCGATCACCCGTGGTGTTTTCTTATGTCTATAAATAAACAGTAATGAATGAAATACACGACATGTAATCAAATTAAACCGTTTATATGCCGTGACAAAAGCCCCACCATCGAAACCATTTATATATACACGCACTGTATATTAGAGTTTAAGTATATACACATTCCTATTCACATAAACACATATTTACTTGCTACCTCTGTAGAAAACAACCAAATCGTGTGTTTTGTATACACCGTAAGCAAGGTGCATCGTAATCCATTTAAATGAGTGTTAATGCTAATAAGTGTCTCCCAGGGCATGATTTGAGAGACAACCCCGACATGCACGCTTAATAGAGGACTATAAGCGCTACAATTACATTTAAATAAAAATAAATGAATGTAATAACAGGACAATAAAGAGAAAATAAAGACATCTGAAGCATATTGTTGTTCTTCAGCAGGGGTTGAATCGCCCCATCTAGCGGTCATCTCTCACACTGGCTCATGATCACTTCCGGGTGAACAGGGTCGCGTGAGGGTTGCTCAACAGAAACATGCTATTGCAGGTGAGTGTTAAACTGCATGCTGTAACAAATGTGAACTTACAAAATTATGGTTCTTTGTATCGTTTACGTAGGTCGGAACATCTAAGGTAGTGTTGTAGCAAATGACATTTATTGGTGAATAATGTAACTGTTATTGCTTGCAAGATTGCAGTTATGTTAGATGATGTTATCTCTTGCATATGACTGAAAATATTTTGACTTTTTAATTTACATTAAAATGACTGTCATCACCTGGTTTGTGTTGCGTCACAGTAATGGTGATACACTAACATGTTCAGCAAACAGCAGTGTTCAGTGTTTTAGCAGTGTTGACGTTACTGACCACCGCTCGTTGTTGTTTTCATAGAGAGTTTTACAGTGTGGTGTTTCTACACTCAAAGGCATTCGGTCCATTCATCAAAGTGCGCTATGGAGAAGTCCACTCATACCGATTGTTGTCGAGCAGACGGTAAGCGCACATTTACACGTTGATCTTACTTTCTCCTTGATCAGTCCTTGAAACTGATCACCTAGTTCTGTTTGTAGACACATTACATTTAAATGACTCTTGTAAAAATGATCAATGATACCTGAGCTTGACAAGACTAGAAATGTTTCTGTGCGACACTTCGTCTGTTTCAGGGGAGAGGAGAGCGTGCCTATGACATCTACTCGAGGCTACTCAGAGAGAGAATCATCTGTGTTATGGGCCCAGTAAGCACAAATGGAAGGAGAGGCACACAAGGGTCCAAATGGTTCTCAACAAACTTTTTACTTAAGTGTTGTATTTTGCTCTGTATCTAGGTTGATGACTCTGTGGCCTCTCTGGTTATTGCTCAGCTGCTTTTTCTCCAGTCAGAGAGTAATAACAAGCCTATTCACATGTACATCAACAGCCCTGGTGAGAAACACAAGACTTGATCGAAATAAGTCTAGAGAGTATAGCTCATTGTCGTCTGTATATATAGCACAAGTCAGAAAACAAAAATGTCTTTATTATGCAACAGTAAAATAATGCAGTATGTGTCAGAGAAATGTATATTTTGGTGCCTAATTCACATGCCTTTTCCTTGTTTTCCTTCATTTTCTGTCTGCCTTGCAGGTGGTGTAGTTACAGCTGGACTTGCGATCTATGACACTATGCAGTACATCTTAAATCCCATCTCGACCTGGTGTGTGGGTCAGGCCGCTAGTATGGGCAGTCTGCTTCTGGCTGCAGGAACTGCGGGCATGCGGCATTCACTGCCCAATGCTAGAATCATGGTGCACCAGCCGTCTGGAGGTGCAAGGGTGAGAAGTGGGAATAAAGAACCACTGGAGAGAAAACCATAACTTTGCAGAAAATGTAAACATCAACTTATTTATAACTACAGGGGCAAGCGACGGATATTGCCATCCAGGCAGAGGAGATTCTCAAGCTAAAAAGACAGATCAACAACATCTATTCCAAACACACAGGGCAGCCATTGGAGACTATAGGTAAATGTCCCTTGTTTTTTAGAAAGCTTATGTGGAATATTGCGAGGTTTCTGGTTTTCCTCATATGTTTGTTTTCTGTTGTCCTCACATAGAGAGTGTGATGGAGAGAGACAGGTACATGAGTCCAATGGAAGCTCAGGATTTCGGGATCATCGACATGGTCCTGGTTCATCCTCCACAGGCTGGGAAAGATGAACCAGAATTGGTTCAAAAGGAACCTGCCAGTCCTGCGAGCACATCCACCTCCCCTCAACCACAAGCCACAGAGCCAGGCCAGCCTGGCAGCATCCCCACCTCCTCTTATAAGCCTGAACCCTGAGACAGACTCTATGCAGGAGCAAACAGCCGGGTTCAAGGTCTTTGTTAAGAGATATCTGAAAAGACAGTCACCAGCTCACACATAAAACATCTGAACCCTGTGACCTTCATTTTGTCTTTAACATTTTATTGAGAAGTTTCCCTAAGTCTTGAGAAACAGTACTGGAATCTGGATCTTACAGATGCAAGTATAATGGAGCGTGGAACTCAGTCTAGCCCTTATACTTGTATTCAGTACAAAATATATGCATCTTTAGCAAGACATTAGGATAACTGTAAACCAACTGGATGGGAACTCAAGATTACACTGCAGGGTTTGATGTTTGTGTATTATCTGGAATGGGCATCTTACTGTGTCACATAAATATACTTTGGTTTGTAAATGTGCTTCTCAGTTTAATATAGTAAAAATAATCTAAAGATGTCTCATAGATAATGATGAAAATAAATAACATTTTTCTCTTTCTAGAAATATCTTTTTTATTTTATAATATTACTGAACATTTAAGAAGGGCAAATACCACAAGCCTAATGTTTCATGCTTAGTAGTTTACAAAACAGAGGGAGAGTATTTGCCAGACCTTTTTGTACATAACCTTTGAGATGACAATGACATCAGGCATGCACATACAACAAGCCTTTTTATTTCACCAATAGAAAACACTAAACTATGATCTGTATTGCAAAGTAGAACACATTAAAATACTCACTTATCCAAATATACACTTTAAATCCACACTTATTACTGTAGTGTTTGATACCAAACATGGGTGATCCATTATTTGACCCTGTTTCTGACTTTGAAGTTTCTCTGTACTCTGTATATATATATATTATAATTTTAATCAACAGATGAATAAGAAAAAAAATGCACAACTTGTAAACAGTTAATGGGCAATTTTCATAACAGTAATCTCAGTCTCTTCGTACCTCAATGCTGACCTCTGGTGGAAATTTGAAATACACGCATAGTCAATGCATCTACCACAATTGAAAATCCTATAGAAATACTAAGCATTACTGAATTTTGTAACCAACCCTCAGTCACTGTCATACATATGTATTTATTTACTGGTTACAGGACATTTATTAGATCTAGAAAATGATGGTGTCAAATGTTTAGCGTGGGCTGTTGGACATGCCCCTCACATAACAGAGCATCCCGTCCATCCCTTTTTCTTGGCAGTGGTGGCCCAGCGGAGCCAGCTGAGATTGCTTTCAGTGTATGGTGGGTAGCGCAGCACGTTGATGCGCTCCAGCCCCCACCCCCTCAGCATGCATCCACGCTTGTGACTGAATGTCTCGAAACCCCAGCGGCCGTGGTAGTTGCCCATTCCACTGGCACCTGCGCCAACATGCACAAATTAGAAACGTTTTTAAAATTATTAAATTGCAGCCTTACTTGTCTTTAGCAAGTTAGGTGAATTTGCATGCACTGTAGTTGTTACATTAAAGAAATGCATTGAAATACGTGCTAATATGCTTACCCACTCCTCCAAACGGTAAACCAGGAAGAGTCATGTGAACTATTCCATCATTGGAACAGAAGCCCCCACTGCTGGTTCTCTCAAGAACTGTGGTCACAACCTTAAACAAGAGATTGCATCCCTGTATCTTTCACTTTTCACTTTGCTAAGATTATTTATGTAAATGGCTTTTGTTCTTTCCTTCCATACCTGAGACTCATCGGAAAACACATAAAGTGCAAGGGGCTTTTCTCTCTCATTGATGAAATTGATCGCCTCATCAAGAGACTTTATGGTCAGAATGGGGAGGATGGGGCCAAAAATCTCCTCTTGCATTAAAGCATCAGACTCCTGCACATCCACAACCACAGTGGGGGCTGCAGCCAGAAACAGTCAATGAGAATGCAAAAGAGACAAAGTATGAATACATGTAATTTATGCCCTTTATCAGAGAGTAATATAGTTTTTCACTTTTTTACAGGCCACTGTATATTAATCACAGACATAACGGATGAATTACACCCTATTTACTCACCAATGTACTTTTTTTCTTTGACACTCTCTCCTCCAATCACCACCTTTCCCTCAGACCTCTTTAACAGCTCAACCAATCGGCTCCAGTGCCTGTCTGACACAATACGACCCATATCTTGGCTTTGCTGGGCCTCAGTTCCATAGAAGCTCTCCAGAGCCTCTTTGATAAAAGGAAGCAATACATCCCTTGTCTCAGCTGTGCATAAAACATAGTCCGGAGCCACACAGCTCTGCCCTATGTTAAAAAACTTGGCCCATACTAGCCTTTTAGCAGCAGCTTTCATGTCTAGCCGGCCATATAACAAACAAGGGCACTTGCCACCAAGTTCCAGAGTTACAGGGGTGAGGTGCACTGCTGCTGCCTGGAGGATGCAACGAGCCACAGACTGAGAGCCTGAGTGAGCGAGGAGGTGTTACATTTAGATTAGGTTGAAGCAATTGAAAAGGTGGCCAAGTTACTTGAACATGTCATTGAAGACAATGAAAACTCAACTACCTGTGTAGAAGATATGATCATATCTGTTCTCCAGCAACAACTTGGTCTCCTCTGGTCCACCACAAATGACAGCATAACAGTCCTACAAGATAAAAAAAAATACACTTGCCTGTTTATAAGAGACACCCTATGCAGCCCTTTGGGACAAAAAGTTGAAATTGGAATTTTTCTAAGGATTACCTTGGACAGATACTTGGGAATGAGTTCAGCAAGAAGTTTTTCAGTAGATTGACTAATTTCTGATGGCTTCAGTATGGCACAGTTACCTGATTAAAAGACATTATGTTAAACATACTGTAGGTGTGTCATAAGAACTGTATGGCAATAAAAATACAGATGGTACCTGCAGCAATGGCACCTATTAAGGGTAACAATATCAGCTGAAGAGGATAGTTCCATGCTCCAATAATCAACACAACACCTAATGGCTCCCTGCGTACCAAACAGTCATCGAATTTTGTTGCCTGAAATACAAATACAATAAAAAAATGAAGGAGGTTTTAGAGACCCCAGGCTTTTGTATCTGCATTGTCATTCTTGTGAAACTCTCTTGCAGATTTACAAGTAGCAGGGGGCCATTACATGAGTACATAAATGAGTGCATATGTTAATGGTGGAATTGATTGAGGCCATGAAAAACATTGCCCTTAGTGTGAATCTCACCAAGTTTGTGCCCACATAACTGGGCTGCATCCAGGTGTGCAGGTTACTGATGGTGTAACAAAGGTCATTCACCACCATATCAATCTCAGACAGCACTGCCTCAAACTTCGGCTGCCAGACAGATCAGATTAAAACATCACTTGAAAGTTGTCTGTCAAATGTAATAATAGTTGGCTACATGTGAGCCAGCCAATGCAAGTTAATACCTTAGCAAGATCCTCATGCAGGGCTTCCAGAATCTGTGCTTCATTGTCTTCAAGCATTGAGAGCATGGCCTTCAGCTGGGTTAAACGAAAATGGACTGGAAGAGTCACTCCTGAACGGAACGCACTGCGCAGCCTCTCCGAAACCTGTTTTGGGCTCTCCATTGTGAGAACACCTGTGGATGTCAGAAGTCAGGTTAACTTCCTAAATCTTTTACACAGTGTCCCTTGAGACATTATTTACCATCATCACTGAGATATGTTGAAACATTACTCCCGTAGACAAGCCTGTAAGTGCTGGTGAAATATCAGAAAACTGGTATTCCTGCAGGGGGCGCAAGACGCTTATAAAGTAAATCATCTCGATCTCATGGCCTCACCACCCATCCTGGTTCTGTAATCATGTGATTAGCGAACGCATCTAATCAGCGATGAGAAAAGTAACAGCTATCGTCTGACACTACTTTTCACATGCAGCGGGGCTCTGCTAAATATTTTCTATATTAAATAACTGAGACATTGGGAAACGTACGCAACGATTTACAAATATTTAGTAAGAAGTTAGAATATGAGAATTAATATTTAGATCTGACAAATAATAAACAACTTCTGGGCCGCTAAGCCCCGCCCAATTTTATACTTTTCTTGGTGATTAAAATGATACCCGCTTTGTTTATACATTACTATAAACCACTAATTCACAGATTTAGCAATCGAGTCAAATAATACTTTAATCAAGCTCCAGATTGCCTCAAATAAAACATTTATACAATGTTTAGTCATGAGCACGGGGAGAGAATGAAGAGCTCATTGGTATGATTCGCGGAATGAATATTTATCTTCTAACAATGTATAATATAGTCTACATAACTTTTATGAGTTATGTACTCGTTGCTTATTGGCAGATCCTCTAACAGTGCAGTTTGAACAGCTCTGAGAAACAAGCGGAACATGCCGCTTCGTCTCCAAACATTTGTTCACTATGCATCAGCGGTTCATCCGAGACTGTTCATACAATACAGATTTTACACAGCCAAGACAATCTTCTTACTGTACATTTCTCAGAAAACAAGCACTTACAGCCAGATGTCCAGTGAAGAAAACTAGTTCCGGGTTTTGATTTTTCATTCCGCAGATTCAAGTTTGTCGGGTTTAACGCTGGAGTCCGACTGTTGCAGCTTGAAAAACCTGCTATTTTGCTCCTAAACTTTATAATCACAAACACTTAAAGACTTTCAAAAACACAAAATAAAAAAACAACAATAAGCAGTAATAAAGCAGTGAAGAGAGGAGCAACTTCTCAGAACAGACGTTTTACTGGTTTGGCACCATTTTAATTATAAAATATGAATTTTTACTTTGAAACAAACATAAAACAATAGTTTATTGCACAGTTTAAAAGAAAAGGTCTCACAAAATTCCCGAAACATTAAACATAAAACATTAAAATGCCCATTTAGAGAGTTGACCATATTTTTTTTTATTAAAGATACAAATATATAACGCAGTTAAATCAATATATGAATAGATGCAAAGGTCACCGCAACTACAACTTAATATATAGAGATACTGTGAATTTATGAATCATAATTTAATAAAAAAAAATCTATGGTAATATTTTCTGCCAAATTGTATAACAATTGATACTGCTGCATATTTACTCAATACAATATTCCTTTGAAACATTGATGAAAGTCCTTGTTTATGACAGTGGTGTATAGGCTACTAGTGGTGCAGATAACATAACTGGAGGTTATTGGTACATTGTAGCTTGGTTTTTTTTAATCGATTTTGGGAATTGTTTTTATTACAGCATGATATAACTGAAATATGTTCCAGTAATGAATGTACTAATACACAGGTGCTTGTTGCAGCTGGTAATATTTTGATTAACAAAGCAAGTCGGTTTAACACTTGAAAGGTCCAGTAGTTTCATATGGTTGTTTTGCTGCCCTGTAATAGGCTTTTAGGCTTACATTTTAATCCTCTTGTGGAGAAATGGTTTCAGAAATCGCCCCAGGGAGATTTCATTTGACTGCATTCTGCTCGATCGAGTGGGATTCTTTCTTTCTGTCTTTCTTTCTCTCTTGATATATTATTATCATCTACGTGGCTATAAATGTATGAGACTTCTTGGAAAGGTAGTAGTTGGTTAGAATTTATAGAATTGTGATTTTCAATAGGAATGGTAATTTCTATTTGTGACATCAGTCAACATAATTTTAACATTAATTAACTAATTAAAACAGCTAAAAACAGTCATAATTTATTGTGCTATAATGCATTTTCTACATGCTGCTTCATTGTTCCTGTTGAATGACACAGGATGCACCTGCTCTCTAACTCAAGGCCTAAAATATGTGTCTGTTTCTTTCCTTTCCATTTTGTCTTCAATAAATGATCATAAGAAAATGATACATTGAGCGTTCCTGAATGACCCCAGTTGTGTTAATATGGTTTCAGTAAGTAACATCAATTTATGGACTTTAAAGTGAACAGACATTTGTCAACAGACATATTAAAGTCACATTATTAAAAAATGTAATCATGCCATGGTAATGATTGACATACAAATATAGATGAATACCACTCAACAAATGTTCTGCCTGTTTAAATATTTTATAGCCCTTCTTTCTGTATTTGCTGTCACCACCCTCTTCTATAATAAATGTAGTACGTCTAACCCTGATCTAGGTCGCGTCATTTTCTCAAAGAAATCAAATGATCTGATGTGGATGGACTGTTTCTGGAATAATGGACATGACTATGCCAACAGAAATTAATAGAAGTTTGAAACACATGGCATATCTGAAATTGACAGAATGTGTGTATTTCTGTGTAAGAAAAGCAACATGCTGAAATAAGACAGAAAACATGTTGGAAAAGACACAACATGATATAGTTTTCAGGTGTGTCAATGTGTTGCAGTAGAATAATACACTTTAAAAAAGTTTTAAACTGCACTGTGAACCACACAATTACAGAATACTTTTAAACTTGACCTTCTCGAGATTTACTGTAGTCAGGCATTCTACATCAAGATAAATTGCTATGGGCCTTCAAAAGCGTAGATTAATATAAACAAAATTTAAAAGAATATTATTTTGACTTGATCCTATAATATGATCAACTTTGGGATAATTGTGATTTATATGGAGATCTCATCATTCGTTGGATTTTGATTATCATATTTTAACTAGTAATGGTCATCACAGTGGTCTTTCATCGTATTTCAATATGCAAATTCAAAGGAATCAACCACAGCACAAGTTTTTATGTGCTACAAAGCTTAATGACGTCGTAGAGTCACACAACACTCACAAGATGAAGAATTTACCCCTTTTACTTTTGTTCAGCCTGAACTGTGAGTTCTTAAGACGTTTCTGTTTAATCTGAATCAACCGAATAAAATTTAAAGATTAATTCTAATTTCTGTTGCAGGTATAAAATGTCAAAAAAATGGAGTCCATTGAAAGCACAGATCAGAAAAGACATGGAGAATCTGGATTCAGCTTTGGCTATTGCAGCATGCACTGGATCAGACAGCAAGATGGAAAACCACTCGTGTGGATGGGTCTTGGCTACAGTGATGGAAGTGGATATAAGGCAGAATCCTTTAAAGGGAGACTTGAAATCTCCAGGGATGATTCCCAAAGCATGATATATATGAAACTGTCAGGACTGACAGCAGAGGACACAGCTGTGTATTACTGTGCAAGACAAACACTATCTCACAAACTTTCTAAGAGGCTGAACAAAATTCAAGCTGCTCATTTTAACAGGTGGCAGTATTGTCCATTTTATTATGTTCACAAATCACAAAATGTAAAATATCAATTCATACATGGTTTTCACTACTTAAATAATTGTGTTCAGTTCCCTGAAAGCACCCTTGACATCAGTATTTTGGTATGCATGTAATGAAACATGTTCTGACATTGCTAACGACAACTGCTAATACAATAGCTGTTAAAACAGCTTATGCAAAAAGTGTTAAGGCATAAGGTAAGTTAGATCCTGCTGTTAGATGCGAAAACAATATTTTATGGGCAAAAAGCAAACTTTTCAGTTAATAGGGAATTAGAGGAAATGGGGGAGAGATTATTCCTGTTTTGATTAACTTGTCATGCATACGTGCGTTTAATTTGTTCTTGTTTGTCATCTTATTTTTAGATGGTTTGTCAATTATTGGGTTTATCTTTATCAGTAAATCCTTTTAATTTTTCTTAAATACCATTAAAGTTGTATTCTGGATTTAATACTGTAAATTATCACAGAAAATAATTTCAGCTTCTATTTAACCCCAGATATTAATGTCATTTAATTCTTGTCTTAGTTTTTCAGAACTGAGTGAGGTGTTAAGCTATTATTACAGCAGTCTACAGTTTAAGTAGTTTAGCTTACAGTTATCACTGTGATCTTTATTCATTATGCAAATTCAGAATTCAGCATGTGAATTACCAGTGGATGTAACTCAGCTCATTAGTCTATTTCAACACTGACCATTATAATCAATCTACACTGACTATATAGAAAATTGTATAATGAAAAACATTTTCCACATAAACCAAAACAAAACAATGAACAATCCTGGACAGACATGGCTTATTGCCTGCAATAAACTGTAAACAATAATAGCAAATACACAAAAGATGTGTTGTGTAAGATGTGCACAAGTGGGTAATTCACAAGAGCCGCCAGTGAATTATTCAGAAAATCTCTAACATAACACTTTTATTAATGTTTACAAACAACTTTACTTACCTTTGCTTTTCTCCAGATTTTCTCAGAATGGAGAATGAGGTACAATATAGTGCTGTATGCAAATATGCCCCTCCCACCTCATGAGTCTCTATTAACATCAGTTAATATAAACAGATATAAAGTAACTCAGCTCACCTCAAACCATGTTTTACTTTCTGCTGCTGTCAGCAGTTGTGTCCTGTAAGTATTAATAGCTATGTCAATTTTCTGCAATGCTTTCTTAAATGATTAATTATTTTATATTTTATCAGGTGTCCACTGTGTTGAACTGACTCAGCCTGCATCCAGTGTTCTCAGACCTGATCAGACTCTGTCCTGTCAGGTGTCTGGATATTCACTGACTGATAGCAGCTACTGCACTCGCTGGATACGACAGGCTGCAGGAAAAGCTCCGGAATGGATCGGAGAGATTTGTGGTGGTGGTGGCACAGGCTACAACGATAAACTGAAAAGTAGATTTCAAGTTACCAGAGACACTTCCAGGAACTCAGTGACTCTACAAGGACAGAATATGAGGACTGAGGACACAGCTGTGTATTACTGTGCACGAGGGTCACAGTGAGAGAGACTAATAACTTCCTTGTTCAAAAACTACATTATCACTCACAGTATTACTCACTCAAAGCATGATACAATAAATATCATAAAACACAGCTATAGACTAAACTTTTCAGTTTAACTTTAATACTTCTTATTACTGTATAACAGTATTACTGATATAATATTAAATCCAGATCAATATCAAAAAAAGGGCCTTTTAAGACAAAACATCAAAAAGTTCCAGTTACATAATTATTTAGAGTTAAAATATCATTAGCTCAGTTCCCTAACTTCTAACTATGTTAAAGTTACAGCAGGGAAATTTCTATTTTTGTGTCATTATTAGGAGGAATAAAAGTAAACCTGTTTTTCACTATAGTGTAAGATTGCACAGCAGTTTTGTGTACCTGAAAATAAATAATCAAATTATTGTTACTTAAATGATGTAATATCTTTATATATAATTGGTAACTAAAGCTTAAGCTTGATGAAATGTCAACCTAATTTTTTTCTTGCAAGAGCTACCAGGAAAAATATTTGTAAAATACACTTTGTTGATGCAATTGGCCAGTAACATATTCACTCACATATTCATTCTGGCATAAAAAACATCAGAAGGAATTGTTTTCTTATATGTAGCATGATGTAGGACTCAAATGATGTGACTCTCATTTCATCTTAATATATGACTGGAAATAATTAAGCATTTTCTAATTTATAGTACTGCTGAGAAAGATCAAAGTTACAACCACCAAACTAATCATAATATTTCAATTAACTACAGACGATCAATTGCAACAATGTTGCAAATAAACCTCAGAGTAGAACCATTTTTTCTTCCCTCTGAATGTCCCCTAAAACTACCTCCACTGTATGAGGGTTTTTGAGGTCTATTATAAATTGTATAATGGTATTTGAGGTTTATTCCACGCATATGACGGTCTATATTGTGATTTTATTTTTGGAGTCTGGCAAATCCAGAGACTCACCTGATGAAGACTCAATGTCCAGTGAGGGAGACAGAATTATATGAGCCTGCTCAGGAAAGTGCAGATGAAATATTAAAAACCTCACAAAAATAAAAGATTAGTAACAAGATTAGAGCCAAGATGGTCACCACCACAGCCAATATGTTGGTCCTGCATGCATGTCGGCTGTACTTTTGTGCACTCTCCTCGTCTCCCTCATTCATCTTGTTTCTTGCCTTCCGGTAATATAAACAAGAGAGGGAAACTTAATGATTATTATCTCATTAATAATGAGTATAATATGTTGTTTCAGGAAAACACATGTTCTGATCTCACTTACCTTCAGTGAACATATCAAAGAAGCTAAACCCAAAAACAAGCAGTTGCAGATCATGATGTTGAAAACAGAGCAGCACATGCGATCTTCTCCTTTTATTCTAAACCTCACAAAGACAACTTCTGGAGGTGGTTCCATGTTTTCTGCCACTGGGAAGTCAGTCATTTCGCCAGACATATTTTCCCTTGCAGAATCCTGAAGGGATATCTCACATGTGTCTTGAAGTTCCATCCTGTTCACCAAACTGAATCAGCCAGGGGTCCGAACTAGTTTAGAAATCACACTCCTAAAACCTACTCATAAGTGTTCAGCTGCCAAGTATAATGTGTGTTCTGTGTTGTGTGTTCCTGTCTTAAAAGTCATGAGTTTCCAACCCACCTCTTTGTGATGTGAAATATGTGACCTAGTTTCATGGTAAACCTTCCTCTTCTTTTCAGACATTGGCTTATTTGCACTAGTTAAACTAGTCACAACATGACTAGTTGACTAGACTAGAAAAATAGACTAGAAAAATTTGTTCTTTCATGGCTAGAAAAAATTGTTATTAGTATGTCATGACAACATATGGTTTTACATTAACTCATCAAAATAAGTTGAATTCTGATAAAGCAACTTCAGTTACCACTGACTTTTACTTTCAGTTTGTTACAACAACTCTACATCAGTCCAAATTAAAAATTTGAAGTTGAATAAGTTGAAATTACTTGTACAGCCAGTCTGATTAAACCTAAAATTTAAGGCAGCAAAAAACAAGTTTGCACAAACAAGATAATTAGAAGAAAAAATCTACAATTAGGTAACACTTAGTGTCATAAAATAACTTCACTAACAGACATGTCTGCAGTGGGTTTTCTTTTGAACCTGACAGTAAAAGGCCTAATTGCAGTGTTAGTTTATAACATCAAATAACAGCCCAAATGTCCTTCTGCCTAAAGGCCCAGTTGAGGCTTGTAAATTGAGGCTTGAAGACCCAGCTGAGACTTGTAACTGCATCAGGTCTAGTCTGAGTTTATGTGCTTGTGAATAATTATTAAAATAATAAATGCTTTAATAATGTGCATTATTACTACATATAATTCTCCACAGACTCAGTATTCAGATTTCAGTATCAAGCTATTGCATTCATGACAACATACTAAAATAGCTTGAAAATCCTTGTACTGGTGGTGACAATGTTTAAGACTTGATACAATACAAGGTCCGTTTCACCCAAGATACTTCTACAATCACATTGTTTCTACAAGACAGGAATTCTCAGGCTGAGACCACAGCTATATAACGTCAACAAACCTCAATACATTCATCAGCTATATTATGCAAGCACCCCTCTTCAGATTGCGAATATGCTGTTCACTGTTTGTACACCTCACTTCACAATGCTCAGTTTTGTGTGTCATCACATATTTAGCTGAACTTGTTTTTCATACATGCAGATACAAACGAGTAATGACAGCCTGGAGGAGGAGTTTATGCAAAACTGTCATGTATATTTCTTATAAGTCCCAGTGTCTGAAGTGTGTCTGTTCACTGACTGTGTATGTTTTGTAAAGAGTAATTAAGCAAGAATGACAACAATAATTAATTTACTGCTGATAACGTTATTTTTACATGGTCAGTAAATATGTTTTATATATAAAACATTCTGTATAAATGCATAATTTATTTTATAATGATTTGGGTTTAAATTTGTTTATTATTGTGTTTTATTTTTCACAGATGTTCATTGTCAAACCTTCACTCAGTCTCAGGCTGTGCTGAAAAGACCTGATGAATCTTTCAGACTGATCTGCACTGCCTCTGGATTTACATTCAGCAGCTACTATGTAGCTGTGGTGAGACAGGCTCCTGGTAAAGGACTGGAGTGGATAGCATACATTGGCACTTCCAGCTCTCCAATCTCCTATTCCCAGTCAGTGCAGGGAAGATTCACAGTGTCCAGAGACAACTCCAGCAGTCAGCTGCACCTACAGATGAACAGTCTGAAGACTGAAGACACGGCTGTGTATTACTGTGCAGTAGAGTCACAGTGAATCAGTCAAATGTCAATATAATACAAAAACCACTTCCTCATTCCTTTGCGATGCAGATGCTCCAAAACTAATTCTGTAGATTTAGCTTATTAGCTTAGTATTATAAAATACTAATGGAAAATGGAAAACAAAAAATACCTTTTGTTATTTAACATTACATTTAATTTGTGTCTGTTGACTTTGTTTATTTTTGTTAGTTTCTACCAACTGGAAATAGCATAATCCATCTGTTGTAATTTCCCAGATATACTGTCTTTTTTCCATTAGGTGGCACTCTTGCTAGTTAGATGTGCTCACAGACCGGTCCAGCATATTCAAACTAGTTAAGGGTCATGAAATGTCACTTTTTTACTTTTAAAAAGCATCTAATTTAAGGTTTATTTCATTTAAAATATAAACATTTAAATCATTTAAAATTATAAATGTATAATGCTAAATGACATTTATTGATTTTTATTTTTTAATCAAGTTTAAGCGCATCAACACTGAGAGAACTGCATGTATAGATCTCAGTGTACTGTACATTAAAGCCAATAAAACCCATGAATATATCAGTGATGTATTAAATCTGGTAAAATATGGTAATCATCTGGTTTTAAATGTAGAGAGCTGTTTTTATTTAGATGTTTTCTTAATTTATATTTTTTTCTTATTTATAGATAAGTTAGGGAATATATATAACCCTGAATGACAAGTTAAAATTCTGTCCATTAAACAATCTGAAATCAAACTTTTTACTTTAAAACCATACTGTCTCTTCAAAATATCTTGCTAAGACAGGTGATAGACAGAAACCTGGAGATCTTGGTTGATGTGCTCTTAGCTCCCCAGTATGATCGTATCCTGACACTTATTTTGTGGTAACCTTGGACTCCTAATCTACCAGTAATAACAATTTCTGAAGAACTTTCAATATATCAAGAAAAAACGATTTATTTGCCAGGCAGGTTAAAACATCAATTCCAAGAAATAAAAGACATAATATGAATTAGAATTCAATAAAACAATACGTAATCAACAGAATATAAAATGAGGTACAAAGTCTAAATCATACCTGGCAAATGAGACACACAGCAGCAGTTGTGTGGGAAGCAGAAGTGTGGGAGTCTTTTGCCTAGCCACCTTATATACACAAAAAAAGACAAAAATCATAAACTCTATGGCCAATTCAAAATGTGGGGAAAGGGGGAAAGGCAGAGGTGAGATTCAGGGTATCAGTGCCACATGGGGGGAGCAAGGAACCAAAGCCTGGGAACAAGCATCAACTGGTGTTTTGTTGATTTATGGTACGTTTCTGCAAATGAACCCAGTGCTCATCTCTAGACCAGCTGCTTTTTTTTATACTTTTAATATAGTTTTTTAATATTTGTTATCTAGTTTTATCTAGTTGATATAGTTTATAAGTTAATAATGTTTTTACCAGCCTCTCATGACTGTCATTTTTTAATAATGTCATTTAAACTGACTGTATATTTGCATTCATTTTCAATGGATGCATTTTTTTAGGTGACCAGTGTGAGGGCACAAAAGATACAGTTTTGCATTATTGCACGTCTCCACCCATTTCTCAGGTAAACATGAACACACAGCCACAATAAAAGACTCTCTGAAGCTCAGAACGCCAGCAGACAGACGATACAAATACAAGAATAATCATCTGCTGTTTATCAGTACTGCTGATTCTGGCAGCTGTATTCTGTAAATACACACAGACCATTTATATTGTTTATGTGTTGAAATAATGAAAGACATTGCTATTATTTTTAATTATGTATTATACTATATCTTATGACAAAATGTAAATGTCTGGATATTACTTTAATACATGTAAATGTCTGGATACAATACTTTAATACATTGTAACCTTAATAATGCCCTTAATATTTTAAGTAATGCTTTAAGGCTTTATAAATCAATAAAATATTATTATCTTTATTTAAAGGCCATCTACTAAATTACACTTAACTGAATGAAATGAATACAAATATTTTCAGAATTATTCAGACACCAAAAGAGGGCGCTCTTTCTAAAGAATTACTGCTTGAGATGAACCGCTTTTGTTTGAACACACCTATGAGCAAATCTATCACATATGCAAAACTCATCTGCCCACTCTCGTATTTAAATGACTGATAAACGATTGTTTGATCTAAGCTTGGAAAAAGAAAAGGAGAAAGAATGTTTTTCTTAAAGCTCTTTCTGCTATCGGTAGCTGTGAACAGTGGGTTTAATTTTTATATATTGAATCATTTCAGACAACAGAGTTTGAGTTTGTTGTTGATCTTTTTATTGAAATCTTTATTTATTATATATAATCACGTTTACGTATAGGGTGATTGATTATGTTTTTAAAGCAGTGATTATTTTTTGTCTCTGTGATCAGGCATTTACTCTCAGGTTGTGCTCACACAATCTGAACAGCCAGTAACTGCATCTCTTAGTGGATCCCTCAAACTGACCTGTGCCTGCAGTGGATTCAATCTGGGTGGCTATAGAATGCACTGGATCCGGCAGCCCCCTGGAAAAGGACTGGAATGGATTATACACTATTATACAGACTCTGACAAAGGCTCAACTCAGGCCGTGCAGGGCAGATTCACAGCATCTAAAGACAGCTCTAATTTCTATCTGCATATGAATCAGCTGAAGACTGAAGACACTGCTGTGTATTACTGTGCAAGAGATTCACTGTGGAAACTCTAATACAGACAGCTGTTCAAAAACCATGAAGAATGAGGAGGAGTCACTAGAATGGGTCTCTTTATTTAGGGTTACTGTAGATGGTTAGAAGGAGAATAGGGGTCAGTGTCCATAAAGTGATGTGCTTTTATAAAAAGTATGTAAAGCTTTGAACATGCAAAATTTACATGAAATGCAAAACAACTAGTCCACTCCGAGGTTTCTGACGGATCCAGTGTAAATAGCTAAGACATCTAAGACAAAGAGTTGATCAAATGTTCACATTCATAATTAAAGAGATAAAGGTTTCTAATAATATTGGTAGGCTGGTTTAAACTTACATAAAAAGGGTACCAGGAGTGTAAAATAATTCAGATACATCTTCCTGTAAGATCTCTGCAGCTCCATGCAAATAAATGTTTGCAATGAGGCTTGACAAAAACCTAATTGTTATTTATATGGAGAACAGATTTTATCTTGCAGTCTTTAATTGAATAAGGGTGGTTCTTGGATCCTGTTCCAATATCTGCCGTCCCCTTCTGCAAAAATCATCAAAAACATGAAACCTCATTGTTAAACAACTTTTCTATGGTTATCTTAGAATGTTATAATTTCACTCATATTTCCAACAGTGATGCAATAAAGATATTTTCAGTTTTGGTGATTGTTGTTGGGTAGCAATATAAATTATGTGACTTATTTATTGTGGAGAATGAAAAAGTGTTTGTAATATACAAAGGTCTTTCAGTCTAAAAGTCTGAATGTCTGAGCAATATGCAGTTTAATTGTGTACACACTGCCCTCCACAGGTTTTGAAATTGTAAAATGGTGTCAAAAATTAATATATACTGTGTATATACTTACATTATATGTCTTTATTGAGAAAAAAACAAAAAAACAAGAACCAAGAGCATGAGTTCAGATCCAGACCCCAAGAAACAAGAAGCAAGAGCATGAGTTCAGATCCAGACCCCAAAAAAACAAGAACCAAGAGCATGAGTTCAGATCCAGACCCCAAGAAACAAGAAGCAAGAGCATGAGTTCAGATCCAGACCCCAAAAAAACAAGAACCAAGAGCATGAGTTCAGATCCAGACCCCAAGAAACAAGAGCATGAGTTCAGATCCAGACCCCAAGAAACAAGAGCATGAGTTCAGATCCAGACCCCAAGAAACAAGAAACAAGAGCATGAGTTCAGATCCAGACCCCAAAAAAACAAGAACCAAGAGCATGAGTTCAGATCCAGACCCCAAAAAAACAAGAACCAAGAGCATGAGTTCAGATCCAGACCCCAAGAAACAAGAGCATGAGTTCAGATCCAGACCCCAAGAAACAAGAACCAAGAGCATGAGTTCAGATCCAGACCCCAAGAAACAAGAAGCAAGAGCATGAGTTCAGATCCAGACCCCAAGAAACAAGAACCAAGAGCATGAGTTCAGATCCAGACCCCAAGAAACAAGAACCAAGAGCATGAGTTCAGATCCAGACCCCAAGAAACAAGAACCAAGAGCATGAGTTCAGATCCAGACCCCAAGAAACAAGAACCAAGAGCATGAGTTCAGATCCAGACCCCAAGAAACAAGAGCATGAGTTCAGATCCAGACCCCAAGAAACAAGAACCAAGAGCATGAGTTCAGATCCAGACCCCAAGAAACAAGAGCATGAGTTCAGATCCAGACCCCAAGAACCAAGAGCATGAGTTCAGATCCAGACCCCAAGAAACAAGAAACAAGAGCATGAGTTCAGATCCAGACCCCAAGAAACAAGAGCATGAGTTCAGATCCAGACCCCAAGAACCAAGAGCATGAGTTCAGATCCAGACCCCAAGAAACAAGAGCATGAGTTCAGATCCAGACCCCAAGAAACAAGAACCAAGAGCATGAGTTTAGATCCAGACCCCAAGAAACAAGAAACAAGAGCATGAGTTCAGATCCAGACCTCAAGAAACAAGAGCATGAGTTCAGATCCAGACCTCAAGAAACAAGAGCATGAGTTCAGATCCAGACCCCAAGAACCAAGAGCATGAGTTCAGATCCAGACCCCAAGAAACAAGAGCATGAGTTCAGATCCAGACCCCAAGAAACAAGAACCAAGAGCATGAGTTCAGATCTAGACCCCAAGAACCAAGAGCATGAGTTCAGATCCAGACCCCAAGAAACAAGAGCATGAGTTCAGATCCAGACCCCAAGAAACAAGAGCATGAGTTCAGATCCAGACCCCAAGAACCAAGAGCATGAGTTCAGATCCAGACCCCAAGAAACAAGAAACAAGAGCATGAGTTCAGATCCAGACCCCAAGAAACAAGAACCAAGAGCATGAGTTCAGATCCAGATGCCAAGAAACAAGAGCATGAGTTCAGATCCAGACCCCAAGAAACAAGAAACAAGAGCATGAGTTCAGATCCAGACCCCAAGAAACAAGAGCATGAGTTCTGATCCAGACCCCAAGAAACAAGAAACAAGAGCATGAGTTCAGATCCAGACCCCAAGAAACAAGAGCATGAGTTCAGATCCAGACCCCAAGAAACAAGAAACAAGAGCATGAGTTCAGATCCAGACCCCAAAAAAACAAGAACCAAGAGCATGAGTTCAGATCCAGACCCCAAGAAACAAGAGCATGAGTTCTGATCCAGACCCCAAGAAACAAGAGCATGAGTTCAGATCCAGACCCCAAGAAACAAGAACCAAGAGCATGAGTTCAGATCCAGACCTCAAGAAACAAGAGCATGAGTTCAGATCCAGACCCCAAGAAACAAGAAACAAGAGCATGAGTTCAGATCCAGACCCCAAGAAACAAGAACCAAGAGCATGAGTTCAGATCCAGACCCCAAGAAACAAGAAACAAGAGCATGAGTTCAGATCCAGACCCCAAGAAACAAGAGTATGAGTTCAGATCCAGACCCCAAGAAACAAAAAACAAGAGCATGAGTTCAGATCCAGACCCCAAGAAACAAGAACCAAGAGCATGAGTTCAGATCCAGACCCCAAGAAACAAGAAACAAGAGCATGAGTTCAGATCCAGACCCCAAGAAACAAGAGCATGAGTTCTGATCCAGACCCCAAGAAACAAGAAACAAGAGCATGAGTTCAGATCCAGACCCCAAGAAACAAGAGCATGAGTTCAGATCCAGACCCCAAGAAACAAGAAACAAGAGCATGAGTTCAGATCCAGACCTCAAGAAACAAGAGCATGAGTTCTGATCCAGACCCCAAGAAACAAGAGCATGAGTTCAGATCCAGACCCCAAGAAACAAGAGCATGAGTTCTGATCCAGACCCCAAGAAACAAGAGCATGAGTTCAGATCCAGACCCCAAGAAACAAGAGCATGAGTTCAGATCCAGACCCCAAGAAACAAGAACCAAGAGCATGAGTTCAGATCCAGACCCCAAGAAACAAGAGCATGAGTTCTGATCCAGACCCCAAGAAACAAGAGCATGAGTTCTGATCCAGACCCCAAGAAACAAGAGCATGAGTTCAGATCCAGACCCCAAGAACCAAGAGCATGAGTTCAGATCCAGACCCCAAGAAACAAGAAACAAGAGCATGAGTTCAGATCCAGACCTCAAGAAACAAGAGCATGAGTTCAGATCCAGACCCCAAGAAACAAGAACCAAGAGCATGAGTTCAGATCCAGACCCCAAGAAACAAGAAGCAAGAGCATGAGTTCAGATCCAGACCCCAAGAAACAAGAACCAAGAGCATGAGTTCAGATCCAGACCCCAAGAAACAAGAACCAAGAGCATGAGTTCAGATCCAGACCCCAAGAAACAAGAGCATGAGTTCAGATCCAGACCCCAAGAAACAAGAACCAAGAGCATGAGTTCAGATCCAGACCCCAAGAAACAAGAGCATGAGTTCAGATCCAGACCCCAAGAACCAAGAGCATGAGTTCAGATCCAGACCCCAAGAAACAAGAAACAAGAGCATGAGTTCAGATCCAGACCTCAAGAAACAAGAGCATGAGTTCAGATCCAGACCCCCAAGAAACAAGAGCATGAGTTCTGATCCAGACCCCAAGAAACAAGAGCATGAGTTCAGATCCAGACCCCAAGAAACAAGAGCATGAGTTCAGATCCAGACCCCAAGAAACAAGAGCATGAGTTCAGATCCAGACCCCAAGAAACAAGAGCATGAGTTCAGATCCAGACCCCAAGAAATAAGAGCATGAGTTCAGATCCAGACCCCAAGAAACAAGAGCATGAGTTTAGATCCAGACCCCAAGAAACAAGAACCAAGAGCATGAGTTCTGATCCAGACCCCAAGAAACAAGAGCATGAGTTCTGATCCAGACCCCAAGAAACAAGAGCATGAGTTCAGATCCAGACCCCAAGAAACAAGAAACAAGAGCATGAGTTCAGATCCAGACCCCAAGAAACAAGAGCATGAGTTCAGATCCAGACCCCAAGAAACAAGAGCATGAGTTCAGATCCAGACCCCAAGAAACAAGAAACAAGAGCATGAGTTCAGATCCAGACCCCAAGAAACAAGAGCATGAGTTCTGATCCAGACCCCAAGAAACAAGAGCATGAGTTCAGATCCAGACCCCAAGAAACAAGAGCATGAGTTCAGATCCAGACCCCAAGAAACAAGAGCATGAGTTCAGATCCAGACCCCAAGAAACAAGAGCATGAGTTCTGATCCAGACCCCAAGAAACAAGAAACAAGAGCATGAGTTCAGATCCAGACCCCAAGAAACAAGAAACAAGAGCATGAGTTCAGATCCAGACCCCAAGAAACAAGAACCAAGAGCATGAGTTCAGATCCAGACCCCAAGAAACAAGAGCATGAGTTCAGATCCAGACCCCAAGAAACAAGAAACAAGAGCATGAGTTCAGATCCAGACCCCAAGAAACAAGAAGCAAGAGCATGAGTTCTGATCCAGACCCCAAGAAACAAGAAACAAGAGCATGAGTTCAGATCCAGACCCCAAGAAACAAGAGCATGAGTTCAGATCCAGACCCCAAGAAACAAGAGCATGAGTTCAGATCCAGACCCCAAGAAACAAGAACCAAGAGCATGAGTTCAGATCCAGACCCCAAGAAACAAGAGCATGAGTTCAGATCCAGACCCCAAGAAACAAGAACCAAGAGCATGAGTTCAGATCCAGACCCCAAGAAACAAGAGCATGAGTTCAGATCCAGACCCCAAGAAACAAGAGCATGAGTTCAGATCCAGACCCCAAGAAACAAGAGCATGAGGATCCAAACAACACGCTCTGACACTAAGATATGCATAAATCTTAAGATATGGTTAAGATATGCATAAATACACATTAATTTTAAAATATTAAAATTGATTTCTTCTACAGAATGTTATGTTCATTTATTCAAAATGATCTAATAAAGCACAAAACAATTCACTCAATTACATGAATGTATATACAGAATCAAACAAACAATTTATATTGCAGAAGCTGCATCTGACATAACATTTGTTTATTTTTACTGACTGATGCTACTCAACAAATAATATTATGAGAATAAAGTTATTTAAAACGCATGAAGTATGTAAATGAAACCGACACACGACAAAAAAAGTTTAAGACTGATATCTGTTTTTGTTTGCACAGAACCAAAGCAGCTGTCTTTAAACTGAGGTGAGAACAGCATATCGATATGTTATAAATATGAAAAACAGGCACTCATTACAGAGGGCTGCAATATATAAACAAAAATCATTTTTGTTGATTATTGTCCTTCGTATTGTAATAATGATTATTAATGTCAGTTAATAGAATACCTTCATATTCATATAGGCTACACAGACCAAACTCATAATCAATAACTCATAATCAATAACTCATAATCAATAACTCATAATCAAACTCCAGTTAAAAGAATGAATCTCTTACTTTGTATCTGCAGGCAGTGAGAGCTAAATTAAGCACCTCGCGTACCTGTGTTTGTTTTAAAGTAACCGGTGCAGAAATCGCTTTCCAAACATCTTGAATGCAACGTGAACATATCTAAATGTAAGGCTGTAATCGTCGCTTTTCGTTCGTTTTTACATTTTAGTTTATAAAAAATGCCTTGTGTTCTTCAGAAGTCTTGGTGTTCAAGGCAAAGTCAAGACGCGAGTCAGCTGTTTAGCAGCCTCACAGTAAGTGTAACTCGAGTCTGAGCAAATAATAATACGGTATTGAAAACCCATAGGTCGATGAAACATTTAGTTTGAAAATGCAATGAAAGACTGGTTTTCTTATCGGATGCGTCGATATTTGCGTACAATAAAGTAATACAATTACATTCAAGGTTGGCACTAAACCAGGGATTTGTGAATGCAGGGAGTGTGAATGCAGAACCTTGTGATAATATTTACTTCATATTTATTAACAATTAACAAACTTGAGCATTTGGTCAAGAATCACGTCGTTTGCAATGTATCTAAGATTTATGGAACTGTTGAAAAGAGCCACAACTTTTTAAATGTTTCTAAATGCTTAAAAAATAAGAAAGCATATTAGCTTTAAATTATATTTATTTGTGTCTTATGTTAAGTTTACAAAATTACCTGTGTGGATTTTTGGGGTTGATCAGTACTTGGGGCAGGCGCTGGTTTTTGCACAAGTGTATATCACTGTGACTTTTATAGTCTGGACTGGGACTAGCTGGGCTGACACTGTGATAAAGTTCCATACAAAAACTTGTTTAGCTAGAAACCAAGTTATGTGTTTGTTACCAAAGTTTATTAAAACATTTGTTCATCTGCATTATAGTACACTGAATATCATTACAGAACACCTGAATATCTAAATGTAATTCCTATATTACATATAGGAACATAGAGGAATATTATATAGTTAAAACCCTGACTATATATTGATTAAGCATATTAGCAGACAAACTCTTATTTTTCCATATTTGACTAAATCAATAAACTTATCACGATCCATGTTCATTTGCCCTGCTTTATGTTTAAGCTGATCTTTAAGATGAAATGTTAGTACCCTTTTGTTTCTATGTTCCTCATGTTTCTGTTGACTTCTTGTTGTTGGTTTAATTAAACTCTTTTTGCATGTGGATCCAGATTGTCTTGTTTATGTCATTACAACATACTTGGTGTAATTAGTCAGATTTTGTTTAACTCCATAATCAATATCTGATTTACATCATCATCATTGCAAATCATTGCCTTATAGCAAGAAGGTTTCTGGTTTGAACCCAGGCTGAGCCAGGAGGCCTTTTTGCGTGGAGTTTGCATGTTCTCCCTGTGTCAGCGTGGGTTTCCTCCAGGTACCCCGGTTTATCCCACATTCCAAAGACATATTCATAGTGTACCCTGCTCATGGCCCAAGAGACTGGAATAGGCTCCAGCCCCCCATGACCCTGAAAAGGACAAGGAGTCAGACTTGCTGTCATTAAACCTGGAGGATCTCAAACTGACCTGTACTGCCTCTGATTTTAACTTTTTTAACTTCAAGCTCTTGGATCCAACAAGAGGCCCTGATCAAAAACCTGTGTGCATTCAACTTACAGCTGGATGAGAAGAGAACATTAAATTATATTTGTTCAAACATAGCAGGTCATTTAACTGCAATTTAAGATTTTTGGAGGAGTTGAAGAGAGGAGCCTGCCAAAACATGTAGGTTTCTAAAAAAACATTGTTCTAAATTAGCCTGCATTTATTTGTAGCTGTGACCTGTGTTTATTTTGGGGGTTGATTTGAGTGATTACAATAATAAATCGATCATTTTGATTTGATTTTTGACACAGTCAACACTCAGTGGATTTTATCAAGAATTACATGGTTCCGTAGAAATGATGCATTCATTGGTTTTTGCACAAGGGTATATCACTGTGACATGGGTGGGTGGCTACACTATGATAAAGTTCCATACAAAACTTGTTTAGCTAGAAACCAACTTGGTGTGATGTGTTATCAGATTATGATGTGTTCAGTTATGTGTTTCTTCCCAATGTTACAAAAGTTCAAAAACATCTGCATCATATATATCTGCATTATTATTCATATTTTTAATAAAGCTCATCAAACTCATCAAGTGTATGAAATAACACAAATGGGAATTGTTGAAAATTCTAAAGAAAATTCCAAATAAAATAAACCAGGTTTAAATTAAACTAGAATTTGCAGAAATGTTCTCTTGGTATTTTTTCACTCAGTTTCTTTCAAACAGTATTGTAGAGTTTCTCTCTATTCTGGACTCTTATTGCTTTTTTGGCATTTTCTTCATTATTTGTTCCAAACCATTAATTTCAAATACTTTTTATAAACAATTGTAATTTTCTAATGACAAAAATTAATATATTAATACAATTTTATTTATGCCTATAAGATTAATCTGAAACATTTAAGCATAAAATATTTTTTTTTAAATGATAAACATTTCAGTCAAGTGTTTCAAAACTTTTGAATGGTATAGTATATGTGGCTACAGCCTTGTATAATAAAGGTGTGAAAGGAAGAAAATATTTCCTACTTAAATATCATAAAATCTATGCCCATAAAAATAGCTGGTTACATTGTCCTAAGCAAATTGGATGCCATCCTAAAATTTGGAATAGTGCAAATATCATACTGTATGGACTGGTCACTGGAGCTCTTCAGAGCTTGACAGTCAAGTCGTGATCACTTTTGTTGTATGGAACAGAGCTCGAAAACCTTTGCTATAGAACTGTGTTCAGATGGGAAAAGATGATATATATAAACTGATCAGCAAACATTAAAATTGCCTTCCATTGTATGTAGTCTGCATCAATCTTCAGGTAGGTGGTATGTGTCCAAGTAACATACTGGTTGTGTGAAAGTAAAAAGTAACCAGTTGTCTTTCCAGTTGTTTTTCCTTGTGTTTGATGGCTCTTGTAAAAGCCATAATGTAAAACTGTCCACTTTGGATTAAATATTATAATTAATTGTAAGTAATATAGTTTGCAGTTAGCAGAATATACTGTAGATGAGAGTATATCATATAAAAGATAGACATCAGGATATTGAGGTCTTGTGTATTTGTTATGGTCCAGATCATTGTGCTATACTACAGGGCCACAGTGATACCAACTGTGACAAAAACCTTTCCCAGTCTAAACAATGATTAGCCTCTTCTGCCTTTTCTACTGTCCCCACCAATTTTACATTGCACAAAAATGCTATTTAAAATCTCAGATAGTGTTTTAATAATGTGAACTCACAGCAGAAAAGAAAGAAACATGGCAAACATTAAACCAATATTTTTAAATTGTCGAAATAATGAAACTGTATTTCCAAATATGTAAATTTCTTCTTTATTATGATACCAAGACTGTCATATGATTAGTTCTCTGGTGGGAGTTTGTTTTGGTTATGGTGTGTATCTCTGTGTCTGGCTGGGACACAGTAGTTTAAGCCACTACAAAAACAAATATTAATTTGTAAACCAATTTTTAAATATTTGTAATTAGTAGTACTTTTAATGTCAATAATTATATAATATACTAATAAGACAAAGGTATTGATAAGTTTAAGCTACGTAATTTTAATTTATTGCAAATATGTACATTTCTCCTATGAAACATTACATTAACTCACATTAATACATTAACTCCACATGAAACCATGCAGCACACACCAGACACAAGACACAATGTAAGTTTTAAACATTGCTCACTCATTATACAACACATGTGACAAGAAAAATGAGAAAAAGCCACATTAGGAAAAGTGCATGTCTAGCAGAACGTGAAAAGGGATCGACCTACTTACAACAAACTCCATGATCCACCTCATAGCACACCTGTCATGTTTATAATCTGCACTGGATTTATTAGAACTATAAACTCCCCATGTTTAACACAATGTGATCATTAACTTGTAGGCTTAACCAACTGAGTAGTTTATAATGACAAATTTATAATTTTAAACAACAATATAAGAACATAATATAAGAAACAACAATAAAAACATTAAATCAGCATATAACAAACTCATGGTTTTGGTCACAATTATATAGTTAAAATGATAGTAAAACAGTGGAAATATATATATGTGTGTGTGTATATGCGTCAATGATCTTGTGTATTTGTTATGGTCCAGATCACTGTGCTTTACTACGGGCCACAGTGACAGAAACTGTGACAAAAACCTGTAGTCCCTGTATAAACAATCGGTAACCTTTTCTTCCTTTTCATGACTGTCTACACCAATACAATTACAATTTTTAATTTCGGTTGTAAAAATAGTCACATTTATAATCTGTACTGATTATTTTTTTAAACATTGAGAGGGTGGTTTCTTTGTTAGACCCCTCTAATATAATATCATCCTTAAACTTACTCAGTCTGACTAAAAATCTTTACACTGTTACTTCGAGCTTTACATTCACACATACAAAGTTAGGGGGCAGGAGTAAATAACAGTGGTATGATGATAACATGAAAGTTGTTGATAAGATCCTATTTTTCCTATCTATATTTTAAGTGACACTAAGCATCAACTGAAAATGGCTTACTGTGGGTTGTTTATGTAATATTATTGCTCCAGATTAGGTGGTTGCAGATTTTTCCCTGCAGTATGCAGGTGTTTACTGGTGATACTAGGGTAAAATCAAACACTGTCTGCTTCTAACAGCAATTCTGAACCTTCTAAAGTAAAGGCAAACTGCATCATATGCATTCACTATTATATGCATCATATCACATGCATTATATACATTACTAATAAATAACACTAAAATAGACTGCACTCAATGTATACACGCAAAGTGCACACCAGGCACAGTGTGTGCAGAGCATCTTGTGACGCTGACGACTCAAATGAGAAGACAGACAATGTCACAACCTGTGCTCTGACGGTGTCAAGAGTGATTGAGGCACATAGCCATCCTAAACTTAAGAGTGACAGTACAGTCATTTGGCCCAAACAGCATACAGTTGGCATCTATTGAGAGTGCTTGCACAGCAAGGGCAAGTAAAGTGCTGTTAAAAGAGAACTGCAACGGTTTGAATAAGAGAAGCGCTGTCAGGGCAGAGACCAACTCTCAGGAGGGCAAAGTGGGGGGACGGATGGGGGGGCGGGGTTCAACCATCTTACCCCTCTCAGAAATGTTTGCCATTAAATACCCATCAATATGGGCATGAATGGCAGCGATAGCAGCCATGTAAACTTGCAAGATGGAGGGCATATAACCGCTATCCAGTCTGTGCTGTAGAGAAGCCAGAATGTCCCACACAGGATAGCACTCCAGGTCAAAGACATTTGTCTCACAGATACCTCCCATTTATAAGCATAAAGCCATCTTGCAGAGCAGGCAGTGATACATGCTACATCAGATACTGCTCAGGCAACTGCCTTTACACACATATCTGCCACCTGACCAGCAGAAGAAAGCTCCTCAGAACCAGGTACACCACTCTTATCTTGAGGCAGTTTATATGCCACACTCTCTCTGACTTCAACAATAATGCCTTCATGCATCTGCGCTTGACATGCACACGCTCCAAGTGCCAAGCACTGCGAGGCATGTAAGCCCTCAGCCAGAACTGAAAAGGATGCAGCAGCAGACGTTTGATGCTGGACAGTGTAACCTCCCTGCTAGTGACTGAATGTGCTGAATGTGTGTTATGCTACAACCTGATTTACCAATCTGACAAAAACACCTTAAACATAAGTTAAAGACAGCAGCTGTGCAGTGATTTCGGATATTTTTGCATGCAAAATAATCATTAGAGGGACAAAAGCGTCTTCCTTATTTGTTTCTTTAGCACAGCATACCTCTGTCTGGGTTTAAAATGATGTGCACTAAAGTCTACTGAAAGAAGCTAAGGTTTGTTCAAAAAGTTGCTAGATTTGTTGTCACTAGTCACTTTTTTCGCTAAGGTTGCCAAGGGGGTCTAAGGAGTTGCTAAATCTAGCGACAAAGTTGCCAAGTCGACAACACTGTTTATACTGCACTGTCAGTGTATTAGCGGCGAGATCTTTCCTGTTCGTTGTCTTAAGCATCATTGGCCAACTACTGACGCAATGTAGAGTAAACCATACAAACAAAGCTTATTGCTCAAGGGATTGGGGTTACTGGGGCCCTGGGTTAGGGACTCAACATCTTGAAACACTGCCATGGTGCTGCTGTCCTTAAACTGCTGTGACGTGTTGCTCTGCATAACTGCACTGCGAGCTTTTAACTGGTCAATTTATGTGCAGCTCTATTGGTAGAGCATTATGTCAGCAGTGCAACAATCATGGGTTCAATCCCAAGAAACACACACTGATAAAATACTTTAAATGCTCTGTAAATAGCTTTCTAAAGTGTCTGCTAATGACATGAATGTACATACAAATTTTGCAAACTGGAAAAATAAGAAGTAAGGGACCGTGTAAAAACTCCACACATTGTGTTTTAACAAACCGTATTTTGACTGATGACAACAGTCATACGTCACATCGTGACGACACACGCAACACCCGGAAGAGTGCGCTTAACATTAAATCGTACATATAAACTGCTTGCACAAACAACAAGGACAGTCTCAAAAATACATTTACGTACAAATGTGGACCTTTTGCTGAATAAATAAAAACAAATGATAGGTTTAAGTAGTGTACATTTGATGCATGAACATTAATTCGCTTCATCTAGGTTTTTGGTCAGTAATTCAGAGGCATCAGTCATTGTGATTAATACTTTGACTACTGGGGAAAAGGAACCCAAGTCACCGTTACTTCTGGTAAGTAATTGTTTTATATCTGTTGGTTTTAAAATTGATAAGAATTGGTAAGAACTCTAAAAAATTTCATTTCATTTATCATTTAACATTTCAGAACAAATGTTTAAAAAATATTAAAGTTATATGAACAAGTAGTCGCGGTTTTCAAACGGAATTTACGAATTGTTGAATTGTGGGTGATAAATGAAAACGATTTGTCATGTTAAAAGCCTGCATAAACCTGGTTATATTTTGTACATCATATTGTGGTAAAGCTTTCAGTGTGACAATGCTTTTGACTACTGGGGAAAAGGGACCATGCTCACTGTATCATCAGGTAAGAATATCACAATATTTATGATGAACGGACTCAAAATAGAATGTAAGTTTGATAAACATATGAGAAAGTTTTGCTAAGAAGTTTTAAAATTCAAGCAACATGCCAGGATGACTTTAGGATTAAGTCGATTAGGAGACGATCTGAGCATTAATCATTTTAAAGTTTGCTCATCTTACTACAGTATGTAACTAAGTACAGTATGAGCTACAGCTCTTTATACAGATTAGACTGTGGAGTTGCAGTTTTGTGCAGCTTAAAGCATTATTAACACATAGTGTAACTGGGCTTTTGATTACTGGGGGAGCGGCACCAAAGTCACCGTAACAAGCTGTAAGTATTTATGCTATATTGCAAGGAAAATAAGACAGTGTGACACATTTTATTTTTAATTTCGTTTTGTGATTAAATGTTCGTGTTTACTCTGTTAATGTTTTAAATTTTACCAGAAACCTAAAAATAACATCAAAACAAAAATTTGGCAAAGTGTTACGAAAATTAACCACGGTTTTCTTATAGTTAAAGAGTAGTAACCATGTTTTTTGGCGCATTGAATATTTCTACAACCACAGTTTTACTACAAATATCATGGTTAAACAATGGTTGCTGTTGCAAAGTGCATGCTGCATTTACCTTAGTTTAAATATAATCATGTTTTATTGCAATACAGCCATGAGTAATTTTTGTAAGGGGAAAGATATACATTATCTTTTGCCTTTCCCTTTAATCCACAGAAATATTGTACACTGTTTTAGGAACAACAACAGAAAAGCAAGACTAAATAATTACACAGTCTGTGTCGGTGCGGTTTAACTTTATGCAGGCGCTTTTGTTATATTATTATTTTTAACGAGTTGCTTTAAAAAACTAGTTTTTATGATAAGTAAAGGAAAGATTCTTTAGTTTATTGACTAAATATCATCATTTCGGCAATGCTAAAGCTGTTTGACCAAAACGATTTAAAATGCGACAGGTTTTTGACTGAAACTATGCTATTTAATAAATACTTGCTAGCCTTTAAGAGGTCTCTTCGGTGTCGTTTAGTGTTTTTATTTATAAACTTATTGAGTGATTCCTGTATACCTGCAACAGCATCTCAGCCACTTATTGTATGCGAGGGGTGTTTATTTGTGTATTTGTCTATAAGCCTATTTGTTTCCAGTTATTGTTTAATTTAAATGACATCGTTGAAACAAAGCGATTTATTATGATTTAAAGGTTCATAATAATAATAAGGTTACATTTCCTTTCCTCTGAAGTTAGGATTTGTTTATCATGACGCGTTTCACAGTTATAACTTGTTGTATATGTTGTTATGTATCATGTCTTTTAGCAGCGTTGTCTCTTAATTTTCTTTTTTTAAAACGTCTCCGCAGCTCAGCCATCTGCGCCACAGTCACTCTTTGCCTTGTCTCAGTGCGGATCTGAGTCCGATGACTTCCTCACTGTCGGCTGCATGGCAAGAGGTTTCTCTCCCGCGGACTCGCTTTCTTTCAGATGGACAGATCCTGCCGGGAAACAGGTGAATGATTTCGTGCAGTATCCAGCAGCTGGACGGGATGGAGATTACACCAAAATCAGCCATTTGCGCGTGAAGAAAAGCGACTTCGCTGCTGATAAGCGTTACAAGTGTGAAGCCGAAAACACTGTGGCTAAAAAGGAAACATTTGTAGCTCCACCAGGTAAGTTAAAGCGTAGTTACATTTCATTTTTAAGTAAGGTTGGGGTTTTATTGAGGTTGCACTTTATGTATTGTTTTGTATTTGTCACGATTCTCGTTTCATCAATCTTTACGTTGGGACGTAATTGTTTGTCAGTGAATATTTGAAGCAGTAACATCTCTGTGTGGACATATTCATATTCCGCAAAAAACGATGTTAAATGGACCAGCAATGCCTGATCATGCATAACAGATATGCTTTCAGAAATACTTATTCCTATATCTATATACCAGGAAACATTTATACATAAAATTCATTTTAGAAAGAAGACTGTAGAACTGAAACTTAAATATATTAGGCCAATGTGACATTGAGCTCATCTGCAATATAAACTTAGTTAAGTCTTTGCTTTCTCAGAAAAGCATGTCACTCTGTTTCTATCGCTTTTGATGTCGTTTCTGCCTTCTCCTGTATGTTGCCAGCCCCACAGCCAGATCATCCTGCATCTGTGTTCTTAACAACCCCTTCAAAAGCGGAGTTAGACAGTGGAACGGCTACTTTCATCTGCTTAGCCAAGCAGTTTTTCCCTGAAAAACACTCATTTAAGTGGTTTCAGGATGGTCAGGAGGTGAGAAATGCAATAGTCGATGAATGTGTAGCTAAGAAAAAAACCAATGTAACTCTATATACCGCCACAAGCATTTTGCATATGAAAGATGACGTATGGACCAAAAAGCCAGGCACCAAAATTAAGTGCGTGTTTGAGCACAAAGCCGGAGGTGAAACCAAAGTAGCAGAAAACACAGGTGCGTTTTCTCTTGTGTACCAAAAGTTTCAATAAGTCTCATTTTATCTCTCGCCTCTTTCTAAATATACTGATGTACTATGTCTGCTTTCTTTATATAGTTTCATCAACAGATACATTTGTTACTGCTGAATTTATCCCTCCCTCCTGGGAGGACATGTTGAAAAACAGAGGTGGAAATCTGAAGTGCAAAGCTTCAGGAGAAACGGGGTTCAAGCAAATTGAAATTAAAGCATCTGGACACACCATTAGTAAATTATCTGAGGAAAACCTTAAAGACAAAGGAACAGTTGAAATTGAGGCCCGTATAAGTTTTGAAGAATGGAGCAATGGAACAGAATTTTTGTGTACCGTCGAGCATGAATCAAGTGCAGAGCCCACAGAGATTGTGTATTCCAGGGAAAGTGGTATGTTTTTTCTAATTCTTGCTTTCACATGTTCTGTGTGTTTATTTTTCTTGTGTTTATTAGTGTTTGTAATGTATATACCAACTTTATGAGAATGGACAAATTGCAGCCAAATGGAGATGAGAGTGACTTCTTGACATAATCAATCTGTCAGGAAAGCAGTATTTTGGCTCTAACTTTTATCTTGTGTTACTAGGTAAAGAGCTAAAGAGACCCTCTGTTTACATATTAGCACCCCCAGAGCAGAAAAAGGGTGAAACAGTGACCCTGACATGTTATGTGAAGGACTTCTACCCAATGGAGGTGTTTGTGTCTTGGCTTGCTGATGATGAACCAGTGAACCCTAATGATGGGTACATGCAGAATATAAGCATGCCAATGCTGAACAGTAACTACTTCACTGCCTATAGTCAGCTCACATTTTCGTCTTCTTCGTGGGAAAGTGGTACAATGTTCAGCTGTGTAGTGTACCATGAAAGCATTGATGAGTCTTTGAAAATACTAACGAGATCTATTAACAATAATTCAAATAAACTCAGTACATTTAATCTAAATTTGCATACCTGCAAGTCATTGGCCATTTAATATATGTGATGTCTGCATGTATAATATTCTTGTTAAGTGTTGTTAAGTGTTTCACCTATTTTTTTAATGACGTGTCTGTATTTGTAAGTGTCTAAGCCTTTATTGTCTGTGGCTTCTTGCTTTTTGAGACATTTTCATGCACATCACATTGAGGAAAAAGTTAATAAAAAAAACCCAAGCATATTTCCTGTCCAGTTTATATGTTGTCATACTAACTTTAATGATCTTAAACATATTTGATAACTCTTTCCTAAGGTACACAGGATATAAATAATGATATTCTTTTAATAAGGAGATTATTAATAAAATCGTTTTTTAATTGTTGATTATTTGAAAGGTTACAAATGACATAAACGCTAGGTTAATAATAACACAATTTAATTTAGATAACAAAACACCACTAGCTGGCAAAATAATAGAAATACAGAAAGCAAATAAAATGATACTTAGCAATTAAATGTTAATCAATGTGTGTGCATGTGATCTCATGTATGCTTGTCATTTGTGTCATTTGTTAGAATATTTCAGACACAATATGCTCAAATTGTTAATACTCATAATGCACAGTGGTTCATCTATGGCATGCCAAGACACGTTTAGAGCTTTAGATGTTGTCATGGTCACCTCAGTTTACTTAGATTTCAATTCTATTGAATTATGTTGTAAACGTGTGGTATAAAGCGTCAGATCAAAAATTAAATCAGTGCTGTTTTAAAAGCATGACATTCAAAAATGAATTTTTAGCTTTCACAACATTTCATTCTGTTTTGTTTGCATATTCTGCATATTCTTGCCATCATTCAACTAGTCAACTGATAATTATAAATGAGGATAAACAGGTGAATAAGGGGACGTAAGATATACACTAAATCAAGGGTGTACAACCTTTACCAAAACAAGAACCCCATTACACTTAAAAACATACGCATAAAACTAAGTGTTGCATTTTAAAGCTGTAATATTGTGTGTAGTATTAGTACTGTATTAATGTATTACATACAATTTAATATTGAAGCATTGTTTAATGCATATTTACATTTTTCTACAAACAATTATTATGGGACCCCTAAAGTCCCACCACAGACACCCTGTTAAAGACCTTTGCTCTAGATTGTGTTTGTTTTTCTGTGTGTCCCCTCAGCATGGCTCGTGTGGATGGAACATCCCCTATACGAACCAGTTGACACGGATGACATCGGCATTGCAAACACTGCTGTGACTTTTGTCTTCCTGTTTCTCATCACTTTGTTCTACAGCATAGGTGCCACTTGTGTTAAGGTACACACTTTCAGATTGTATTTAGTTTAGGATATGTTTAGGATAAACAAATTTTAATTTAGGATTTTGTAGGTTTAGGGTAAATATGAGATTAGAGGTGATGAGTTATTATTGTCATTTAACTTTTGAAGCAGAGAGATTTTTTTGCTAGACATTTCTTATTGACAGATTTGTTTTCATGCTAAATGGAAATTGCATACATTTCTTCTAATCGTTGTTAAATTATAATTTCAGGTAAAATGAGAGATCTGTGTGAGAACATGCACAAATCAGTTGATCTGCTTCCCAGAAAACAAGAATAAGTAACAAATTTTTCCTTGTAAATATGAAATTGTGCTTTTGTCATTTTTACTTTCATAAAAAATAAACCATTTAATTGCTGCCTTGTGTATTTTTTCAAGTTTTCATAAAATCTGTTTTCCATAAATGTAAAACTTATTCTTATGACTTACGTTTATGATTTATAAAAAACACATTATTCTATAGCACTCTCCAACATTCAGCATTCTCTCATGTATGACTAAATAGTGCTTCTTTTGTATATATATACAAAAGAAGCACTATTTAGACATGCATGGGAGAGTTGGCTTTTGGAATAATTCCCTCATGTTGCACTGTACAACGCACATCTACACACTTTATAATTTCTTGTATTATTTTCCAAATCTAACAATTGAAAGGTTTGTAAGGCTTTGTTCAGTTGAACTGAAACCTGCACTGTGTTTATTTTACAAAGGATCTTAAACCATAAATTGCATAACAGGAGTCATGTTATGTAAATGAAAAGGTGTCTTCCTGTGCAGATGTGTTTAATCATGTCCCACCGAATGGTTTTCAGTTCTGCTTCTGGTGGCTGTTTCAGCTTTATTTTAGGCTTGGGTGTTACTTAACGCTTCCATCTGCTATTTGTTTTGCTTTCTGAAGCGTGTCTTTAATTTTCTCCTCTGTCCACCTTTTTTCTCAACTCTCAAAATTCTCAAATATTTTTCCGCTGAAACAACAACAGCCTTTTCAAAGGGTCATACTGTTGTTTTTTAAATAAAAGACATTGTTCATTTAAAGTTATAATTAATAATAATAATTATATAAATATTTAATTTTATTAATAATATACACCATTGATTCATAATTGAATTTCATCTCTATTTTAACAGAAAAGCGTGTCACTAAGCCCAGTATCACTCTTCTGAGTAGAGCGGATGGTGATAAAATCCTGTTAGAGTGCCAGCTGAATGATTATTACCCTGACAAGCTTACTGTACAGTGGTTGATGGATAAGCACCCAGTCGGAACTTCTTTGGCCAATAAAAAGCTGCAGAACGTGAAAAAGAGAGAGCAAACCTTTACTCTAATAAGTCAGTTAGCTATCAGTGATCAGGATAAGGGCACGCTGTACACTTGTAAAGCCACACACAACTCTGAGGAAATCACACAGAACTATAATGTGTGCCAGGGTAAGTTGATATATTTATAATCTTTATCAAATATATGATTGACTGTATATTTGGTATAATTTATCATCATATGACTGATAATAAAAAAATTACAAAGGGATTTTCATGCTGAATGGAAAACTTATTTTATTCCACCTGTACAGAGCAGTATTTGTCAAAACCTGCGGTGCATGTAAAGAAACCCCATCTCAGAGACATTATGAAGGAGACTGCAGTCACAACTACTTGTACTGTTGAAGCGCCATACAACACTGAAGTGTCTTGGTTGGCAAACGATGTAAGTCGAAAAGCCACCAGAGAAATCAAAACAGGCATGCCTGGTAGCAGAACACAGAACATAGTGAGCAACCTGACTTTGTCCACAGAGCAATGGTTGAAGCTTAAGACCATTGTTTGTGTAGCTAAACATCCCTGTTTCCAAGCAGAGAAACGTGCAATTGAAGCTGGTAGGTCGTTTAACACAAGATGATGTGAGCAAATTTAGGTCACTGATGAAAACCAAATGGTTAAACTTGTTTTTGCTCTTCAGATGATGTACAGAAAGATCCTGTTGTGGTTATCAGGAGGTCTTTCACAGAATCGGCAAAGGCAGGCAGTGCTGTGCTGGAGTGTGTTGTAAGAGATCTTTCCTCTGGTGAGGTCTGCTTCACCTTCCAGGCCAATGGTGCTGATATCTCAGAAGCCAAATGTGTGGATGCTGCCCCTTTTGGTAACATGGGGTCCCTGATCACAGACTTCACAATACCCAGTGAGCACCACAAGAAAGACAAAACCTTTACCTGTACAGTTCACAGTACTTCCAAACAATGGTCATCAAAACCTACTGGAAACATTTTTGGTAAGGAATGAACACCAAATCTTTATCAATACCATCTTGTCAATATTGGAAAAGTAAATGAATGGATAATTATGCTGCATTGCATTTAATAATAATGTATTGCTTTTCTTTACTGAAACATTTGACACACGTTTTTTCAGGTGACCCCACTATAGAGCTCTCGGTTGTTCCCAGTGTGGGTGAATCTAGTTCGAAGTCCCAAAAACTTGTGTGTTCTGGGACAGGATTTGACCCGAAGATGAGTTGGCTTTCAAATTCTCAGGTGCAAACTGGCACAACTGATGTCACAATCAAGAAAGATGGACGTTTGAAAGTGTACAGTGAGAAACTGGTGCCCCAGCAAGAGTGGAATCAAGGGGTGACGTTCACATGTGAAATTACTGATCGACAAATTGTAAAAACTAATCAAAGCACCAGTATCTGTGCAG